>JAXGGA010000055.1:0-389518 GCA_038373865.1 Uloborus plumipes | reverse complement strand
GTTCTTTTGAACCAGACCAAGGGACGAGCAAACAACTGGGTTGTACCCCCGGAAGCATCGTTTCACTTGGAGGACTTTGTGACCACGACCCTTATTTTGCGTCGCCCAGCCACCATTAGTAACAACGGTGGATCTTTGATCGGCTAGGATCAAACCCGGGACCCTCCGTTACGAGTCCGACGCCTTACTGATCGGGCTGACCCCGGCCCCATTGCCATTGTCCAACTGTTTATCGTTGCAATGCTTGTGATATAGCTCTCCAATCCGATTGCAACGAAGTTTATCATAGATAACCTTGGATAATCAAATTTTTGTTAAATTTTAAATTTGTGAAGATTTATTTTTTTAAAACAAATTTCTATTTCTTCTAAAGTTCTCTGCACGTTTCAAAATCATATCAAAGCTCATACAGATTTTACCTGTCTAAAACGCATTGAAACTGCGGAATTGTATTAAATAAAACTGCTTAGCATCCGTACCCCTTTTCCGCTGACGTTGCGTCAACGCAACACCCTATATTTCTAAATGTAAGCGAAATTTTGTTCTTTTTGCAGCATAATACTACTGTATGGGCTCAAAATAACAACTTTTATGATTTCTATCAAAAACAAAAAATGATTTCGAGTTTCGGCGGTTAATGGGTTAAGACCTATATCGAGTTATTCCCATTCATCGTATTACAGAATCCGAGAAAGAAGCAGGATTTCACCGAGCAAAGACAATTCGATTTAGTCAAGGTTAATCACTTTGATGGATTGCAACTTTTGTGACGGAAAATTGATTTCTCTCTGTAAGTTCTGTACTTCTTTCGCTTGGATGTATTGAGACAAAACTACGTAACACAATTATATACTATTATGGTTCCCATTACCTGTTTCGCGTGTTCTCAAAATATAAAAGTATGGATTGTCTCGTATAGAAATTTCTTTTTAATAAATAGATCTACTAGTTAAGTTTAACCACTTTAATAATTTTTTGACAAAGAAAAGAAAGAAAACAGGACAAGCTTCAAATCCGCCTTAAGAAATATTCGGATTAAAATTTGTAATTACACTACTGAAAGCACATTTACTGATATAGTACTTAAGTATTTTTTTTCATAAGCTAGTATTCAACCTGTCGTATATCATGCAATACATTAATGGAAAGATCTCTTTCTCGCCTTCACAATGCTTTTTGAATTTTTATTCTACTATAATTAGAAAAGAAGTTGCGTGTAAAAACTTTAGTTTTGTTTTTTTCCTTCTTTAACAGCTCTGTATTTCGTACAATTTTTTAAGTAGAAATCTAAGACTTTGTAGGATTACTTATATTGTCATATGCGTGCTTTACACCAATTTTTGTTAAAATCGGAAATAGCGAGGTCAAAAACTTTTTTTTTTTTTTCATGATTTGATTTGACATGAAACGTCCAAAAATGACTTAAAAATCACTATTTTTTTTCCATTACAAGTGTGAGGCGCAAAATTAAACTCAACGTGGAAGCCATAGGGTCTTCAGTACTTATTTTAATACACAAAACGCCTGAATTCCGCGAAAACTAAGAAAAATCACTTGAAATTGAAGAAAAGAGCAGGAACTGAACTCCCGTGAGCTCACATGCAGATCAAACCCCGATTATTATATGCACAATTTCCATTAAACTAATTGAGATTAGTGATATAGATTATAAATTAAATATTCAAAAACTGTTTATCGTATCACATTTTGATAAACATGAAAACACTTAATTATGAAACCGTTTTACGCGCACAATTATACAAGTGGATGTCAACTTCGCAGTTTAGACACAAAAAAAGGAAGAAAACTAACAGCTTTCACACTAAAGTGTTGCTATATTACAGTTATTGAACAGAAAAATAACATAGACTATGTATTTAAATTAGTTTATGTCATTTGTTTTTTACTGTACCGTATATATTTTAAATAAATTGTAAAGTTGTGACAAAAATAAAATCAGGTCAAATTTTATAAAATAGCGCAGAGTTGATACATGTATTTACATAAAAAGTAGATAAGCGTAATGATTTCTTCATGTCTCCAGTTTATAAAAAAATTATGAGTTGTAAAACTGTGCCCAAACTATCTACTAACTTTCCTAATAAATATTTTGTTAGATGAACTTCTCGTTTGCCTGTGACTTTTCAGGTACTTGAACTTCAATGATCGAGGCTAAAGCTGCACGAAGCCTGATTAGTCCAGGCTAGTGTCCATTGAAATGTCATCAAACCTAAAATTTTTATATATATATATATATGAGATATTTTGGTGGTTTCTATATGAATTTGACCTGCTGATTCCGAATCCGTTGAGTGCCAGACGCTAAACCTTGAGCATTTTTGTCAAAATGGCGAAATCCAAATGGCTGCTGTAAAAGGTATGAAGCAAATTAATGGAATCGTGCGTGCAATGAAACATTTTATACACTTAAAAATGATTGTACTCTTTAGTCAAAATATAATTCTATTGAAAATTAATATTTATGAAAAGTATACGAATAAAAAAATTATCAAAATGGTAAAATTCAAGATGTCAGCCTAAAAAGTTGTAAGGTTTGATTTTCAGGTATAAATCATTTTTTAAACCGTAATTTACATGAAAATAGAATGTTTTAACAAAGATAAATGTTTAAAATGATATGCAGGGAGCATAAAAAATGTGATTTAGCCTAAAAATAACACTGTAAAAATATTTAGAAACATTCCAAACTTAAGTTTCGGGATTTTGCCGGTTTAAACCAATTTCCTGCAAGAAACAAGTTTCTTTTGCGAAAAAGTTTTCCATATTGATACAAGTTGCATGAATGCGAACTTCTCACTGGTGTGAAACGTATTTTTAGCTACCAGTTGGAAGGTATATCCAACGTGTTTGTTTAGTGTTTCGCCTTCAGCTCAATAATGGATTGTCCAGATTGACTTCACCCAAGTAAGGGTATATGTGCAATCTCTCGATATTGTAGTTTTGGATGAATTGCAAACAAATTAGCGGCTCAGCTATTTGCTTGAAATTTCTGCCTTAGCAGTAGCCATATTTGTTAAACTGCTCCAGGAGCTTTCCTGGTAAGCCAGAAAAGTCCAGAACTGCTACCATCAACCTATATAAAGAGTTTTCGCAAGTTTCCGATTTATTGCCGTAAAGTGACTGACTTTTGTTTGGAAGCGTTATAAATTCTTTAGCAAGGTTTCTGACTTCAGCAGGAAACTTTCCTGATTTCTTCCAGGTATGTTACTGGCAGAAGTTAAGCCTATAACTGCCCATTATTTTCCAGGAGTGTTTCGCTCTGTTTTTACAGTGAAACTGTGAAGAGAGAAATTGGCTTAAAACATATCATACAAATAAGAAACATATTTTCCGGTAATAATCGAATCGTATGAGAAACAGCGCTACAAAAAATCATTTTTTCCCAATTAAAAAGCGAAAAAATGCTTAGGGCTAATGAGATATATTCGATAGATGTTTTGCAATAACTTTAGAAGCGTCTGCGAGTCAACCGAACAAAAGATTGTTACTAAACTAAAAATGAGAAAAAAGTCTTGAGACTTATCTGGTAGATTCATTAAATATTTTGCAGTAATTTTAAGAATGCCTGTGAGACAGCAGAACAAAAAATTGTCACTATTTAACTAAAAAAAATTGCAAGTTTTCTATTTTGATGCTTTATTTTAATAGAAAGCCCTTTTTTATTTTACTATACTTCAAATGACAGTATCAAATCACTATACCTACCATCTCTACAAAAATGTGTTCAGTTTTTTTTCCTTTCTTGATGTGATATAGACTTAAGCGTAAAGTATTGATTGAACTTTATATGCAGAGGACTCGGATAAAATGGGCAAGACACAGTGGCATGCATGTGACAAAACGTGGTCTCAAGCAAATTATTTTGCAATTCATCCAAAACTACAATGTCGAGAGATTGCACATACCCTTACTTGGCTAAGTCAATCTGGACAATCCATTATCGAGTTGAAGGCGAAACACTAAACAAACACGTTGGATATACAAATATAAATACAAATGTGGCGACCAGCAGCAGGCTCTGGGCCCAACTTGGCTGGTCCTAGTCAAATTAAAGACCCCAATGAAGATCAATGGCCCTCTTAAAGCCATCTACTCCATTGCTCTTTACCGCCTCATCCGGTAAGCTGTTCCAAGTTCCCACTACCCTGCTAAAATAGTAATTTTTTCGAATTTCAAGATTAGCCTGAGATTTAAACAGCTTAAAACAATGACCCCTTGTCCTGCTTTCCGTGCGAAAATCTAACCCCGTAACATCATTCATTTTAATAAATTTAAACAACTGAATCATGTCCCCTCTGGCTCTCCTTCGCTCAAGACTATACATATTAAGCATTCTAAGTCTGGAATCATAGTCTAAATTAGAAAACACATTTACTAACCTTGTAGCCCTTCTTTGTACCCTTTCCAATAAATTAATGTCTTTCTTCAGATAAGGAGACCAAAACTGAACAGCATACTCCAAATGAGGTCTTACCAAACTTCTATATAGAGGCAGAAGAACCTTCTTAGATAAAAATACGTTAGCTTCCAACTGGTAGCTAAAAATACGTTTCACACCAGTGATAAGTTCGCATTCATGCAACTAGTATCAATATGGGAAACTTTTTCGAAAACGAAACTTGTTTCTTGCAGGAAATTGGTTTAAACCGGCATAATCTTAAGTTTGGAATGTTTCTAAATATTTTTACAGTGTTATTTTTAGGCTAAATCACATTTTTTATGCTCCCTGCATATCATTTTAAACATTTATCTTTGTTGACACATTCTATTTTCATGTAAATTGCGGTTTAAAAAATGATTTATACCTGAAAATCAAACCTTACAACTTTTTAGGCTGAGATCTTGAATTTTACCATTTTGATAATTTTTGTATTCGTATACTTTTCATAAATATTAATTTTCAATAGAATTATATTTTGACTAAGAGTACAATCATTTTTAAGTGTATAAAATGTTTCATTGCACGCACGATTCCATTAATTTGCTTCATACCTTTTACAGCAGCCGTATTGGATTTGACAAAAATGCTCAAGGTTTAGCGTCTGGCACTCAACGGATTCGGAATCAGCAGGTCAAATTCATATAGAAACCACCAAAAAATATCATATATATAAAAATTTTAGATATATGGCCTTCTAGCCTGGACTAGATTGAATTTCGTTAATATTACACTTGGATAGATTTAGTTTTCATTATATTTTAGCTCTAAATTTTTTCAATGATTTAAAGCGGTGGTTGTGACAACCTTTTTTTTTTTTTTTTTTTGGCTGGTTGGTACCACCAAAAAGTAAAGGGAATCTCAGTGGTGAGAATAGAAAATACTCATTGAATTTTTGTTATGCTTGCTTTCTCGTTAATAGCAAACATTCACTAGTTATATTATAAACGTTCATTAAATGTTGATTATAAACATTCATTAGTTACATAGTAGTTTAAATTTTGCGAAAATTTACTCAATTTGAATAATTAATATCACCTGTTTTTTACTTAACTTTCTGTCTTTTTGATTTATTTACGCATTGATTTAAACTTTAGCATAACTTTAAGTGGAATTCAAAAGGTTGTGGAGTGCATTTGAACTATAAGATATAATAATTTTACTTCAGAGGGGGGTTGGAGTGAATTTAAATTTATTCAATTGACTTCCTCAAAACTCGGTGTTAGCGAAAATGTCAGAATGAAACTATTATTGTTAAAACTTTAGTAATGGCTATTCAGTTACTCTTCGTATTTGGCGTCGTAAAGTTTGGCAACAAACGGGACATTTACCAAACCTCCCAGACAGTGAAACATTACTTTCTCCAAATCAAAGAAAACGAAAACACTCTGGGAAGGAGCAGTAGTTGTTTGCAGTCTAAAGAGCATTTTATTGCATGTTTAAAACATGTATTTAATGCCGCCATCGCTAAATTTTTAACAATAATAGTTCTATTCTGAGTGTTTCTTATGAAATACGAATGAGTCTACTCCTTGTGCAAATGTTTCACTTTTGCAAATAATATAAAATAAATATAAATTCAACAAAACTTCAAAACTAGTTTTTATTTATTCACAAATGATGTATTTAAAACATTTTTTTTCACCACATTCATGAAACAAAAAGAAAACTTTTTTTCTTCGTCAGCTCCAAATATCAAAAATGCCATGGAACTATGCAAATACATATCTTATAAATTATTTAGAAATAAAAAATGTAAATGCCTTTATATTACTCAAATGGTTTTGGATATCACCGGTTAAAAGAATTTGGTTTTCCCCTTGACTGTTTTTGTCAGAAAACCTTTCTCCAGGGATGCATACAATATTACACTTACAATGATATTTCACAGGGAAATCATTATATATATACTTGCAATTTCAAGAATCTGGCATAACAAACATTGACTATTTTCAGACTTTCATTTCACACATACTCAACATGCTACAAAAGTATAAATATTCAAATGTGTTTTATTTGAAAGGGTGAAAATAAGTTTTTAAAAATAAGTATTAATACACAAGAAAAATTGAAATTCTTGATTAAAATAAATCTCTAATGTCTACATAAGCGGTACTCAAGCTTTGAATCATAAACCCTTTCTAAAGATCGCTTTTATCATAGAATAAAATGAACACTTCAACTATAACAAAAAAAAAACGAAATATATCTAAAGTAATGCTAATAGATGTATTCATTTTCTAGTTGGTACTAATCACTAGCTTGCTATTTTTGATAACCATTAAAACTTTTTTTTTTTAGCTTAATTGATTAATTCAATAAAATTGTTGCTTCACAGTTTTCAAACATCATTGGCAGTGTATTGCATCGTTAACTTGTTTAGCATCTATTTTAGTTCTATCACGTTTAAAACAGAAATCAGAGTAAAAACTAAAAATTTAAGTTCCCAAAATTGTCAAATGCGTACCTTTAGAAATGCTTACTACAAAACAAAACTAACAATGGCATTTTAAAACACATAAACTTACTTAGACCAAGTTAAATCACATTCAGAATAGGCTTCGTCATAGCAAACAAGTATTTCAAAGGATTTAACAAATTTTGCGGTACATTTTCAAAAACAAGAAACATAAAAAAATTATCTGGTAGCTTAAAAAAAATCAGAAAGAGGAAATGAGTCGCTATACGTTAAAACAAGAAATTAGATGACGTAAAAAACATATTCCATTACATTAAAGTTTATTTTGTTTATCAAGCAGCTTCTGTTTCGAAAATTACTCATTTTGTTTGAAGGACTAGATCTCTCTTGCTCTTCCTCTCTCTTTTTCCTCTTTTTTTTCTTGGCTATATGTCTTATTTTGGCGAGATTATTATTTTTTAGAATTGTTGTATGATGTTTAACTAAGCCTTGAAACAGTTGTTAGCTATGACAGTCAACATTTATTGGTATGTATTTTATAACGAGCTAAGTACCCACCAAATATGCAATGAGTTACTAAAAGTATGCGGAAACAAATTGTTGCCCATTTTGGATATTAACAATTTGCTTTACAGAAACAGTCACCGAATAAAATATATAGTTTGTTCAGTAACTGTTTGGGTTGAAATATGTGCTACGAGCATTGATATTAATTTTAACGTTTGTGTATTTGACGAAGCATTCTTCATATTTTTCATTTACATAGTTCTATTTTCTTATTTACAGATTTCTTTTTTAGGTCAAACTTCAAACTTACTCCCACAAAAATTCATCCACAATATTATAGATTACAAATTCAGTTGAGTACCTTTTGTATTGTTTATTCAACAATAAACTTTTACACACAGGTTTTAAATTGTTTCTAAAAAAATATTGCATGCATTTTCAATGCAAATGTAAAAACTAAAACTTGCCATAAAATTTTATGAAACATTAATAACACTTTTATAATGAAGGTTGAATAAAAGCAATGATTGAAAATAGTTGAAAATGTATGGCTGGTTGTGATCACTGAACAGTTGTCTCTGGTAAGCAATTTTGTATCACCCTAGACACACAGTAAAACCTTTTATGAGCTAAAAAATTAGATAAGTGAGAGAAAGATATATCGCAGGATTTACAATACTTCATCTCTGTTTTTGTTTGTGTTTTTCCTTTCTTTTTAATGGGTTGCAATGGGGGTGCGTCCTCTGATATTCTACTCTTGGATGCCACGCGAATGACTGATTGAAGTTTAGGAGGAAAAGATAGATCTTTTGTCCTACTATCATTTATGTTGTCAACCCTGGTATCTTTAAAACTATCATCCGAATCTGATTGCTCTTCCTTCTCAGTTTTGACTATAAAGTCAGGAAAGGCTAAACAGTTTTCTCTTTTTTCTATATTGCCTTGGTTATCCAAGTTTGTCTTTGTACTATTAACTCCTTTTGGCACTAAGATATGCGAAGATTGATTCTTAGAATGATCAGGTGAAGAATTGGATATATCCTCAGAAGTTTCCGGTTCTTGCTTAATTGAAGTTTTATCTTCTATAATGTACTTTGGTGATACTTTATTATTATCGTCCGTCTTTATAGTACTACAAGCATTTTTTTCTGCTTTGGAGGCAAAGTTATGCTTAATTATAGATACGTGGCTCATTTCAGAATCCTCAGTGTGTTTGATAGATGTAGTATTTTCATATTTTACAGCTACAGGCTTGTTATCCTTTATGACGCTCTTGTGTTTCATGTCAGAAACATGGTTCTGATGATTTGACGATGGCCTTTCTATCTTTACGTCTCTGCTCGGGCTGGACGAATCTTCATCACTGCAATCTACAGGACGAGGTAGAATTGGAACGCCACTCTCGGTAATGACTGCTGACGACATGAATTCATCTATAGAAGCATTGTCATTGGTTGCTATATGTTCACAAGCATGGGTTCTCATTCCCCGAAGAGTGTTGCCTTTGTAACCACAAAGTAAACAACGGAAACCTTTGAGTTCACTGTGTGTCATCAAGTGTCGACGAATGGTCTCATATGATGAACATGTAGCTTCGCAATAGTTGCATTTCCATTCTTCTGGACCAGAGAATGGGGAATCTAGGTCATTTTTGGGACTACTAGGATCATCAGTCTTTTGAGCTGCCTTCGACATGACACTGTCCGGAATTTTGATGCAGTAATATGTTTGATGGGCATTGAGGTTATCTGACGTGCTGAATTTCACACCACAAGCGTCACATAAATAAATAGCTGGTTGAAGTGACTTGACAGACGCTCGATATTGCTCCACGGGTGAATAGTCCAATCTATTTTTCGCCGCTCCTCCTTTTGAGGAGTCATCACTCGAATAATTTTGATTAGTATCATTCAAGTTACTATGGTTGCTGTTATTATCATCACTAGACTGTTCGGCTGCAGCTGCTGCTGCTGCTGCAAGTGCAGAAAGCTGTCTTCTTCTATATGCACAATAATGTTTCTTATGAGCTAAAAAATTGTCATATTGGTAAAAAACTATGTTGCATTCCTCACAAATGTTGTTACCTTGTTTTATCAATTTTGGTGGAGCCATATTGATATTAACACCAGGTTTGTCTCCTCCTAAAGCAGCGTGGAGAATAGGTGGGAGAGGAGATGCCTTGTCTGCAGCCACAAGCGATTGCCTGGATACGACAACCGATGTGTAGCACCCGTCGTTGCTATGACAACCAGAAGGTGATTCTCTGCCATGCAAGGATTTTATCACGGACCTCACAGGAGACGATTCACTTGCGTAAGACGGAGATAAAGAATGTCTGTCGGAAGCTGACGAATTTCTTCTTCGTTTCTGAAAGTGGTTGAACTCTGCATGCTCAGTTTTCTTCTTGTAGCTCAAATCCAAGGGACGATCCTCTAACTCATCGGAATTAGTATCCTGTAAACTAGAACTTTTCAATGTTTCAGGAGAATGTAAATCTTCCCTTGTGCATGTTTTCTTGAGGTTTAGAACGTCTCCTTCACTCATCTTACGTTTTAGTGTAGTTTTAGATGTATGTTCTGCATTGCTACTGGGCATTGCCGGATGACTTGTTTTGCGGTAAGGAGGGTTTTCTTCTTTAGATGTCTTAAGTGGTTTATTTGAAACGGAAGGCAAGACCATTCCCGGTCCTATTGTAGGCAGAAAGACATTGTCCGGAACTACTAGTCGCTGTCCACTTAGTAAAGAACAAGGCAGTAAGACTAAAGGATCTGTTGAAATTGCTGCGTAAATCGCTTGAGGCTGAAACACAGGTGGCTGGGCAATAGCAGAATTATTCATTCCTCCTAGAATCACAGTGTCGGCACTTGGTCTAAAAGCTGTTGGAGGGAATATAACATCTGGCTGGGGTGGTGAAAGAGGGGGCACATTCTCGGATTCGCCATCGTGCCTCGATTTGCAGTAATACTTCTTGTGAACCTTGTACGTGTTCACAGACATAAACTGGATCTTACAAGCACCGCAGAAAGACCTGGGGTTTGCTGTCATACACGGAGCAGTAACGCTGTCACACTGGGATGAAGGACTGCTTGTCGAAGGTTGCTCAAAAGTTTTATGCGACAACAAGTGCTGTTGATACATGCCATACTCCCGGCTGATGAATTCACAGCTGGGACACCGGTAACTGATTCCTTCTTCCTTCATCAGATTACGCAACTGTTCATCGTCAGAAGATTTGTGGATTCTGTTGGAAACTGTCGCTTCTTCTTGCTGTGCTCTCCTGTTTTGGTCACTCATTTCATCTGAAAATAAATATTTCCATTATATTTTAAATATGTAACACTAAATTAGCCAATATTTTACTAAATTACATACGCATTTATATCAATGCATTTAACTACTCGTAGCTAGTTTGATAGCTCTACCATGTAATCATCAGGTTGCAATTACACGGAGGAAAAAAAAAAGAAATTTGTTGGCTCATCATTTCGGTTAACTTGTATGTGTGACAAGTTAACCGTAGTCATGAGTTTAAATTATGAAACGGAAGGAGAAAAAGGTTAAATTTTGACATGCTTCTAAATTATGTCAGACACTCGTCACACTGTTGAAAGAACTTGCATCACTAAGCTAGGCGCTAACTCAATGAAAAAGAAAATCTTTATCCCTTAACATGATTTATGTTTAAGTATTAGCTTCGTATACATTTACGTGATACCTAAATTCAAGTAATTGGACACCACATTTTTTTTTCAAACTCTATTAGTGAAACCTGTCGCCAAAGTGTGAATGATACGACTGCTGCTGTATTGATGGGCATTATAGCATTGAGAATAAGTCGAGAATAAATCACTTAGGTTAATAGGATAGATCGCCAAAGTTTCTGTAATTTTTTTTTCCAATGCATTTTGAGTCTCATGCATTCAGTTAAGTTTAAACATTTAAAAAAAAATAAAAATAATATTGCACGCTACATCTTAGCTAAAATCATAACATACAATTTAAATCAAAATTTAGTTTTAGTTCACTTTTAATTTAACTTAAACTATTTACGCTGTCTTGTGCGAGTTTTTGCTATTTGAGTTGAAAGTACCTAAGAAAAACTAAAATTTGGACATGTTTTTCTCCTTTCCTCTCGTTTTTTTAACTTAAAATATCATTTTAATCGTTTTAATTAGTTATTTCGACTTTTATTATTCTAAACGTGATTTCATCAATTTCGTATTCATAACTATTCGTGTAGTGAGTTCTACAACTAGGTAATTACAAATGTGCCAAAATAGACTTTTTCAAGACATTTGAAACTTTTTATTTGGAAAAAAACATAAACATATCTAAAGGAGTAAAATTCAGAAACTATAGAAAAATTACAGCAAAATAATATTTAATCACATTTTTGCATTCATCAAAAATTGAGAAAAAACAGCAATTTGGGTAAGTTTTCCAGAAAATTGGAGTTATCTAGTTCCAGTAACACATCTTGATTTATAGCTACAATTCCATGGAAATATTTTGCTTGTGCTTCGATTAAAACTTGCATTAATAGATGCTACGAGCATCTTACGTAACCTTATTATTACGCCGCGGAGTAAGTGCCTGAAATGTGAACAAGTTGATGTCGTTAGGAGTTCAGGTAAAATACATTTTCTGAATAGTTATCTTTTCCGGTCTGATCACCAGTCTCAAATTGCCACTTGGTTAACTTTTGAAAGAGCAATCATTTTGCAAAGATCTAAAATCTTCCACTGCGTGATTTTAATATTACTTCTTCATGAGCATAGTCTCTACACTGTGAAAATTAAATGTAGTTTTTACAGTATAATACAGATAATTTTATAGTAATCTATATCTATAAAAATCTGGTATGGACCCCACACTACTTCCTTTTACGTGTAAATTTCTTAGTAGTTGCCTAAAGTGTAAAAAAGAGTGCTTGGAGTGAGCAAGGTAACAATTCAAATATTTACTCCATAATCTGCCACGAAACAATGCAAAAAATATTTTACAACGATTAATTTTCTAAATATTGCCGATTTTAACATCATTCAGTGGATTTTTCGCAAAATATCGCCAATAGCGCCAAATTGAACCCAAATTCAAAAAAAAAAAATTTTTTCGCCAAATTTGTCGCCAACTTGGCAATATATCGCCAAGTTGGCGTCAAACACTTGGCGACCAAAAGCTTGGCGATATATCGCCAAGTGGTCGTGCCAATTCATATCACTTGAGTCTGCATTGAAATTAACATTGATTTACCCCAAAAAAGGGGTAAAACACCCCTTGGGAACATTCGAATGCAACCACAAGGGGAGGTGCACAACTAGACCATCCTCAGAGCCTACATACCAAGCTAGAAGTTTCTACGGCATATAGTTTTTGAGTTATGCGAGCCACATACGCACATACATCCGCACATACGTACATACAGACGTCACGAGAAAACTCGTCGTAATTAACTCGGGGGTGGTCGAAAATGATTTTTCGGCTGGTTATATGTTGGCAGGTACATATGCACGTGCTGACAGGTCGAAAAAACGACTCAACATTCATTCAGGGGTGAGCAAAATCAAAATTTAGACCCAAATTTGAGTGAAAATTTTTTTCGCGATCACAATACTTCCTTTACTACGTAAAAGGAAGTAAAAATGAGTGTATGTATACTTGTTCTCTATACAAATCCACAGTTTGCGTCAGATTTTCATCAAACTTGACACAGAGGTTCCTTGATGCCCTAGAATTCTCATAGGCGGGGTCTTGAAATTTTAAAAAATCTAAAAAGCTCAAATTTAATTTTTTTGTCAAAAAATGACCCTTTTATAGGAATCTAGCCTATTTATATTGTAATCGAGATAGGCCTTTTAGCATTCAAATTGATGAAATTTAAGATTTTTAAATATGAGTATTTTCCAACAATGATTACGATTAAAGTAATGAATTTTCAACTTAAGGCTCACCTATTTCCTTTTAGCATTGAAATAAGTAAAAAACAATCATAATTCTCATGTGGACTTTATAAAAAGAACCACGGATTTGAATTTCAAATTTGCAATGCAACGACAGTTGCGTCTGTAATGGAGATAAGCCTTCAGAACGAGGGGGGGGGAAATAGATTTATTTCTGAGTTATAATAATTTTTACTTTGTAGGTGGGAACAATTAATAGAGAAAAGTTAATATTTTAAATTTGGCGGGTGAAATTCATGCAATTTTTTCACTTCCATGTGCATATATTTCATGCCAGTGGACGCGGCAAAGCACAGACAACATTTATCTTTAATTTTCACCTTTTGATAAGACTATTTTTCTGTAAACGTTTAACTTTCTGTAATATTTTAGTTTTTTTCAAAGTTTGTACCTAAGAGACAGATTGATGCAAATTATTTTATACCCATATGAATAGAACTCTTTCAAACTTTTTTCCCTGAATGCTATATTGTATTAATAAGCACCCGGGCAACGCCGGGTATTAAGCTAGTAAACTATAAAAATTGCTAATTTTACAGTAATAAACAGCAAAATCACTAATTTTACAGTTTATTACCGTGCAGTTTACAGTTTTAAACTGGAACATCTGCTGCCAGTATTATTCTGCTGTTTTTACAGTATAATATAGCTAAATTTTACGGCAATAAACTGTAAAATTGCTGGTTTTACATTAAAAAATTAAAATGTGCTAGTTTCATAGTTTATCACTGTGTATTTTACAATTTTAATTGGAACATCGACTGCCAGTATTATACTGTGAAAACAACAGCTCATTTTTTGCAGTGTAGAAATGAGTTTGGCTCAAAAAACTGTAGATTAATTTAACGGGAAAGCAGGGGGCGGGTGGGGGGGATCGCTTTACATTGTAAAAAGTGAACTTGCTTGATAAATTAATTTAAAGCTTCCTTAGACGGGGGGAGAAACGTATTTAAGGGGGAGATCTTGAGGATATATTAATCCCCGAAACTCGGGAATTTCCCTTTTTCACCTTTGAAAAAAGATACCGCTTCTTGTTTTTTAAAGAATTATATTTTACTAGGCAAATCTGGTTTTATTAATTTCTTGTTAAAAATAAAGCAAATATTCTTAGTGGTGTGCCTTTTCATAATTTTCAAATATATATAAATAAATAAATATATATATATATATATATATATATATATATATATTTATAAATATGCATTAAGTATGTGCCTTTGAACCCCCCCCCCCCTCGTCCTTCTCACTAATGTCGTAAATTTCCTTATTTCCTTTTTCGTTCCATTAAAAGTGCGTTTTACACTTTTTCATTTCTTTTAATTAAGGTAAAATAAATAAATATGTTTGCAGTACTAAAAAGTTAGCAGACATTTTATTTAGTCGCACACTATTCTCATTGCAATTTACTTTTTTTTTATCCACGCTAAATATTTTATCCACGCTTATTCTATCCACATAAACTGTCGCGACTAGTGTCGCCATCTACATTCACTGTGCTGCACTACTCAAAATTAGTTGCAATACTCACCACTGGATGGCGACAGATGTGCTGTAGAGCTGCTGACTTCGTCGCTCGCGTCTGCAATGGTTTCGCTTTCTCTGCAACTGCTCTCTTCTGGCGCAGAAGTTGAGAAATCGAGCATCGTTTTCGAACTCTCGAGAGGGATCTTTCTCTCCGAGCCGTCTGCGCTATCGGCTTCCGATTCCTCTCGTTCGGGATTTACTGGTTTCTGTGGGGGCGGCTCGGGGTTGGGTTCCTTTTCATGTCCCGGGTCAGCTAATCGGCACGTGACTTTCAGTTCCACCTCTCTATTCACGTCTTTCGTAACTGTACAAACAATGTCTCTCCCTGTGAAAAAAAAAATAAAATTATAGTTTAAAAAAACTAAAAAATACGATTTTAAACTATATTTTATGATATTCTAACTGATTTCCCTCTGACATTCAAAGCTATTGAATATCCGCTCTAAGTTTACATGAACTAATAATACATCAACATCTAATATAGTAATATAGTTTAGCCTATAGTATTAACAATGGTATTAAATATATTACTTTAATATTTGCAAAGAACGTGAATTTTATCTTCTATTCAGAGTTTCATACACAAAAAGTGAAACACTTATACATCAACACGTAATAATAGAGTTTAGCCTTTGGTATTAATAATAGTATTAAATATATTGCTTCTGTATTTGTAATGAACGTGAATTTTATCTTTTATTCAGAGTTACATACATACATACAAACAAACCCACATGTGAAACTAATAAAAGCGTATTAAAATAACAATAATATTCATTCTTTTTTACTTTTTCTTTTTAATAACGATGATTATTTTAAGTGTACTTTTGCATCACTAAACACGACAAGCACTTAGAGTCCCGTACTTTCATTAACTTGTTTTTAGTATTCATATTGTGTAATTTACATCACCTTTTGATAGAAAGCAAATTCGTAAATTATCATAAAATGAAGGGAAAATGAAGGAACATCGTCCAGCCTTTAGAAGTGAATAGCACTACGGAAAATATTTTCCATGCACCCACTTCAAGGGCTTTTATGCTGTGGGGCTCTTTCAATTGCAACAGTGTAAATCCACTACTGATGAGACACCAGTACCTTTTACACCAGAAACAGACAAATATTTTGTGTTATCCACCACTTTTCTGCTTTCAGTTTCCTCCTTCTTAAGTTTACTTTAATGTGTTCAGCAGCTGTACACCACAACGTTCTAAAGAGTTTGGGATCCAATGGAAACTTCGAGATAAAGGAATTTTCGAGTTGAAAGTTTATCGAGACTTCACGCGTTCACTATATATATATATATATATATATATATATATATATATATATATATATATATAAGATTAACAGTTGAAGTTCTGTAAAATAACTAGCTCTTTTATTGCAGCTAAATATCAATTGCATTATATGAATATAAAAAGAAAATAATAGCTCATGAAGAGTAACTGTGCATAAATTGGACTAACAAAAATAAATAGAACAACAATAAGAAACATTAGAAAACCTTTTAAAACTACGTGAAATGAAAACGAACATGCAAAACAACAACATGGGTAATGTGCTGCTTAATCTTTAGAGGGCAGGAGTAGCAGATAAAATTTTAGATTTAGCTTTGCAGGTTTCATGAGCAGTTGCAACGAACACTCATGAAACCTGCAAAGCTAAATCTAAAATTTTATCTGCTGCTCCTGCCTTCTGAAGATTAAGCAGCACATTACCCATGTTGTTGTTTTGCATGTTCGTTTTCATTTCACGTAGTTTTAAAAAGTTTTCTAATGTTTCTTATTGTTGTTCTATTTATTTTTGTTAGTCCAATTTATGCACAGTTACTCTTCATGAGCTATTAGTTTCTTTATATATATATATATATATATATATATATACACACACACACATACACACACAGAGTCGAGTCTCGAAAACTCAAAATCCCAAGGGAAAATCTATAAAGCTTCGACTTAATGGTATTTCGAGTTATAGGACGTTCCGTTCACAACACTGTAAAGCGTTTGGGATCCAATGAAAACTTCGAGATAAAGGAATTTTCGAGTTAAAAGGCATCGAATTTATAGCTATCTTATTATATATATATATATATATATATATATATATATATATATATATATATATATATATATATATATATATATATATATAACGTGTACTTTTATTTATTTATTTCATTTCACTCTGATAAGCATTTTATATCGAAAAAATCCTTTCCCTCTCCCCCCTTTTTCCCCAAGAATCACAAAGAATCGTACCTTTATAAAATGCATGCACCAAAATCAATCTCTCTCCAAAACTACAAAACACAAACATCACAGTTCAACACTCCGATATTTCCAAAACAAACAACTCGCCGTTCGGAGAGAAAAATTCGATCACACTCTCTCTCTCTCTCTCTCTCTGATGATGATGCAGCGCAAACGCAGAAATTTCACAGAATGGATAACTGTATTATGCAACCAAAATTATCTAACGTCGAGAGAGAGAGAGATAACAATACAACTTCCTTTTTTCTCCTGAAAAAAAAGAGTACCTTATCTTATCACCCACCAGTACTCCAGATGCCCGCTTATCGGTGGTGCGTTTTCTTCTGAGATAAGACCTTCCCTCCACCATAAATGTTCTCTTTCATCACGTGATAAGCACGAGGAAGGCAAAGATGCTTTTATTCGCTTAGATTTTATCTCAGCAGTGGAATACATGCCATTTTCTAAACAAAGTAGGTTTTCCGAAGCTTTGAATTATGGGTCTTTATCAGAATCTCTAAATTTATAACTCATATCTAAGTGGGTCATATAACATCTGATATTCAACCCGCAGATCGTGTATATTGTTCACTTAATAGTGAAAGTATCGACCATGCCAAAGCACTAGAACGGGGGGAATGGTTTCAAGAAATTCGAATTTTAAAAACCAAGCTGACCTGAGCTATGAAGAAGGTAGTAAATTTCTAAAAATGTAGTTAAAATTACATTTGTCGTGAATCGAATCTTTGAAAACTTCGACCAGCTACATGTGTGATGGTTATTCTTTGAAAGTTTTATTTTCTGAAATTCATTTAGTTCAAGTAATTCTTTGGAGAATTGGGCTTTAATTGAAAACTCGTTAAAATTTATCAGTCCAAAAATATGCGTTTGCTTCAAAACTTCATTTCATTTCGATTTTTATTTATTTAATTATTTTACCAACTCACTGAAAATTTCTATCCTTAAAAATCTAGCAAAACCTAGCTTTTTACTATATTTCTTTTTTAAATTCAATTTCCATCTCTACACTTGAGCGAAACTGAAACGTTGCCTCAGCAACGCCCAATGCTTCCTAAATACTGAATGTCTATTGCTTTCTAGATTTTAGTTCAGAGCTAAATTTCTCTTTTAGTTCACGACGCACTGCCATCTATCGAAGTTCTTCGAGACAGAGAAATTAACGATTGGTTGATTTCTAAATTTAAATTTAAAAATCAACCAATCAAAAAATTTAATTCGAGTACTGTTTGGATTTATCACCATAACAACGGTATCATCGGATTGCCGCAAGATGGCACTCAAAGTGAAACAATTGTCTCCCGTTTTGAATGCAGTTGGCATTAAGTATTTAAGAGGCGTTGGTCTCTCCCGGCTCATTTGTTAAAAACATGCCGGAGGAAGATCATATTGGTGGCACTCTACAAAAATGCAGCTGAATGAACCAAATCAGAAAGTCATAATTTCAAAAGCTGCTAGGAGTTGCCTCTGTTAAACGCAGGCTCGTGAATTCAGAATAGGAATATAGTAAAAAAAGAGTTCAATGCAGCTGGATGAACCAAATCAGAAAGTCATAATTTCAAAAGCTGCAAAGAGTTGCCTATGTTAAAAGCAGGCTCGGGATTTCAGAGTAAACATCTGAGCTAGCTGTTTTATTTGTTTCAGTTTTTAAATTATCTATATAAATCCTCAGTCACTTTTCAGTTGAGTAACCAAAATGAATTTTGTCCGTGTCTACTAAAAAAAAGACCTCGGATAAGCTCTCTGACTTCAAAACGAGAGTTTCAAGTAGCATAGAACATCTTGAAATTCTGAAGTGTTGATGGGTGAGAGCAAAGTTTCGGGTTATATATCAAGATCGATTCTGAGTACACTCTGGACGAAACCATCCTGCGTAATTAGCTGTCTTGGTTTACAGACACACAAGAGTCTCATTTTTCACAACAGGACTCCTTAATCAGCGTTTCATAAACATGGTGTCCATAAGAAAGTGATCCTACGTTAAAGTTGTCTTTAAAGTAAGTAGCCAACTTTAGGCGAAAGACAACTTAAAATAACGTTGTCTTTCGCCTAAAGTTGGCGAAACTATAGTTCAGTAATTAACGTAATGTTATGTACAACATAACGAAGAGATGGTAATTTGTGTAGAGAGTTAAGAAAATAGTTCAAACTTTTGCCACTAGAGGACACTTTTAATAAACACATTACTTCCCAATCATCGAACCTCGATCCATGTAACTTTTAGCTTTGGGTAAATGATGATAATCCAAGAACTTTAACTTATCTCAACTACAGCACATCCTGACCCAAAGCAAACTGCGGTCAACTGTAAAATATGCAATCTCTCGCTCTCGCTATTCCAGTAAGTATACGGAAATGATAGAAGTTATGTAGAACATATTTTGATGCAAGATTTGATTCAAAAATCATCGTAAATGTTAAATAATTGTGCGATTCATAAAAATACGACCTCTAGTGGAGAAACTTTGAACTAATAATTTATTCGCTTAAACAAATTCTCATTAATTTCTGAGC
Organism: Uloborus plumipes; assembly: GCA_038373865.1. Taxonomy (NCBI): domain Eukaryota; kingdom Metazoa; phylum Arthropoda; class Arachnida; order Araneae; family Uloboridae; genus Uloborus; species Uloborus plumipes. The sequence continues at coordinate 369,859 of JAXGGA010000055.1, read as the reverse complement.
TTTAGCTTCGCCGGTAGACATCTTTAAAAAGGGTCGTTTTATTATTGGCAATCATAATTTCGTTTTTTATACTGAATTCATGGGTGCAAAGAAGATTGTAACAAATCTACGATTTTTCCGAATCAGGGCTAAAACTGAAAACTGCCGCCTTTGACTCATTTTAATTTTTTATATCGAGTTTCAACGAAAAAGCTACTGACAGAAATGCCGCCTCCAGAAACTGCAGTTTCTGGGGCCCCGACATGCTCTTCCCTGAATTCGGCTCCGAAAGAAGCAATCCACTAATGATGACTTTATTCTTCCAGTTAAATCAAACTTTGACTATGGACTCTATCATTTTTTCATTCGAACCAAAAATAACAATCCACTTTGAATCATAATTTCTAAACTGCTAAAAACTCTACGAAATACACTGAAGTGACAAAAGTCATGGGATAGCAATATGCAAATTTTCAGATGGCAGTAGCATCGCATAGAACAGGTATAAATGCGCAGTGCTTTTACAGAGCTTTCATTTCTGTTCAAGTTATTCATGTGAAGAGGTTTTAACGTGATGATGACCGCACGACGTGAATTAACAGACTTTGAACGCGGAATGTTAGTTGGAGCTAGACGCATGGGTCATGCCATTTCGGAAATCGTTAGAGAATTCAACATTCCCAGATCCACTGTGTCAAGAGTGTGCCGAGAGTATGAAATTTCAGGCATAACATCCCACCATGGACAGCGCAGTGGTCGACCGCCTGCACTTAAAGATCGAGACCGGCGACGTCTGCAAAGAGTCGTAAATTCTAACAGACAAGCAACACTGCGTCAAATCACCGTAGAAATCAATGTGGGACGTACAATGGACGTGTCTGCTAGAACTGTGCGGAGAAATTTGGATTTCTTGGGCTATTCCAGCAGAAGACCGACTCGAGTGCCTTTACTGACAGAACGACATCGCTTGCAGCGACTCTCGTGGGCACGTGAGCATATCGGTTGGTCCCTAGATGAATGGAAACCCGTGGCCTGGTCCGATGAGTCACGATTTCAGCTGGTAAGAGCCGATGGTAGGGTTCGAGTGTGGCGCAGACCCACGAAGCCATGGACCCAAACTGTCAGCAAGGCACTGTTCAAGCTGGTGGTGGCTCCGTAATGGTGTGGGCTGTTTTTTCATGGCATGGACTTGGTCCTCTAGTGCGACTGGACCGAACATTGACTGGAAATGCTTATGTGCAGCTACTTGGAGATCACTTGCAGCCATTCATGGACTTCATGTACCCAAACAACGATGGGATTTTTATGGATGACAATGCGCCATGTCACCGGGCCACAACTGTTCGCAATTGGTTTGAAGAAAATTCTGGACAATTCCAACGAATGATTTGGCCACCTAGATCGCCCGACATGAATCCCATTGAGCATTTATGGGACACCATCGAGAGGTCTGTTCGTGCCCAAAATCCTGCCCCATCAACGCTTTCACAATTATGGACGTCTATCGAGACAGCATGGCTCAATATTCCTGCAGAAGACTTCCAACGACTTGTTGAGTCCATGCTACGTCGAGTTGTTGCACTTCGCCGGGCAAAAGGAGGGCCGACACGATATTAAGAGGTATCCCATGACTTTTGTCACTTCAGTGTATTGTACTATATGATTTTTCCTGTGGCTTACCTGAGATGCGAAGGCAAATATTGGCATCGGTGGGTAAGGTTGCCGCTCTCATCAGCTTTAACCAATTGCCTTCATCCTCAAGCATCACGTGAACTGGAGAGCCACCCTCGGAGCGGTTCACCTGAAAAAAAGATTAGGATATAGTTTCAACAATAGATGGCAGCACTAAACTTTGACTAATTTCTACCCGAGAAGACCCTCGAAAAAAGGAAAGAAATGAATGAAAATGAAACCTTAGGCAAGAATTAACGGTAGTGATCAGTATTCAAATGCAGGGGGGAGGGGTTAAAACATGGAATATTTTGCGAAATTATTGGTACGAAATTTAATCTTCAAACGGCAGAAAGAACGGAGAATAAAATTGTTACAGATATAAAATTCTGTTTTGTTTCCAAGAAGCTTGGTTAAAAAACGAAACATGTACACCGTAATAATGTAGAAAAAAGGAAAGATAAAAATATTTTATTTTCCGATTTTTGTTTTAATTATTTGTTCGTACTCAGTTCGTGATAATTTCGAAATGAACGTTAGAGTTAGCATAAGTAATGTTCGTGATCAGGGCCTATTTATCGCACGGGCACCCAGGGCCCGTGCCCTGGGCAGGAAATTTCTAAGGGGCAGGAAAAATTCTATTTTTGAAAATTGTCCCACTGTTTTCGTAATTCATTTATGCCTTTATATATTTATTTTCTTAATAGAAATTAAATATGCATTTATAAAGTTTAGGGGGGGTGAACACCGTGGTTGAATCACCACCGCTCTATAAAGAAAAAATCATTCAAAGGGGGCAGGAAAATTTGAAAGTGCCCTGGGCACGGAGACTTGCAAATCAGGCCCTATTCGTGATACTTTGATACGAAAATTAAGGGATGACCAAGTTTCATTTTCAAAACGGTCGATAAAAAAAATCAGTTTATTAAACTAGATAAATCGCAGTTAAGTTGGTAAAGTAAATGAGAATTTTTTTTTTGAATGTAGTAAAATTAAATATATATACGATATATTAATACGACTGTAAATATCTATTGAAATTTAACTTAGCTTAGCGAATTTATCTTTCTGTTTAAAACATAATTTAGTGTAGCTTTCCATGTGAAGTAGTTTATTTTGAGACTAGACAGAATTTTTAAAGTTCTTTCACTCCCCCCCCCCCTTGGCACTGAAATCATGTTAATTTTAATAGTTACATCTCAATGGTATCATCCAGAAAATGCCTGACTGACTACTCTGCATTCTACCAGTTATAAATTTTGTTTGTAAGATTAGTAAAAATAGTTAAATAATGTTAATTTAACTAATTCAAAACGTTTCTTTAATTTGAACATTCGCTTTTTTTTTTTCTCCAACAGAAAAAACGCAGTATATGGCAACATATCAGTAATTTAGGGCCATGCAAAGCAAGATGTTTTTGTAATTTTATGAACCTGTAACCGTATCGTTGATAATAATTCAAGCACGAAAAAAAAAAAAAAAATTTTTAAGATTGCTCCGAAGAAACATAATTTTGCGTGATTAGTATGTTTTACAGCTTGTGGCATCAAGCAAAATGTTTTCCAAAAATTCAAAACCAGACCCTTAGCGTCTGCTATTTACTTTACGTTATTATTTTACGTTATTTATTTATTCATAATTTTTTTTTTCGATTAAAAAAAAGTCAGATATTTTTGACAGTGTTTATTGTTTTATTATTTGATACAACTTTTTCTTCCAATATTTTTTTAATATTTATTTATTTTTATTCGTTTTATCCTCGTTACTCTCCCCCCCCCCTTTTTTTTAAATTTTATTAATTTCTTCGTTTTTGTTTTTTAGTTTTTTTTCTTACTGATACAAAATGCATTTCTTTTAATTATATTTTTTTCTCCTTCCCCACTGTAAAAAATAGATGTTGTTTTCACAGTTTAATACAGCTAATTTTACATAAATTTTACAGTAATAAACTGTAAAATTGCTAATTTCACAGTTGATTGCTGTGTATTTACAGTTTTAAACTGGAACCTCTGCTGCCAGTAATATACTATTGTTTCTACAGTATAATACAGCTGATTTTGTGGTAATAAACTGTAAAACTGCTGCTTTACAGTAATAAACTGTAAAATTGCTAATTTTGTAGTTAATTACTGTGCATTTTAGAGTTTGAAACTGGAACTTCTGCTGCCAGTATTATGCTGTTGTTTATACAGTATAATACGGCTGATTTCAGGGGTGCCCATCCCCCAAGCTCAATGGCACAAATTCCCCCCTACCCCCCCCCCCCCCCAAATCACAACCCTCTTATGCTTTTTATTTTATTTTACCTGTCTTTTTTTAACATGTAGATTTCAAAAAATTAATTTAAAATTAAAAATCTGAAAAAAATCAGCAAAGCACTTGATAAGTTACATAATTAAAATAGAATATCAGCACAGCTTAAATGTTTTTATTTTATTGTATTTTTGGATTTTTATTTTTTTGAGGGCATATGTGAATGATAAAAAGGACATGTGGATGACACAATGGGTATGTGAATATAATACAGTAAGTATGTGAATAACACAAACACAATAGGTATATTAATGAAATTTTTTAACCAGTAAACTGTTAGACATAATTTTTAAACATTGTACTGTCATAGTTTGGCTTTTGATTCATCCACGTGTCTTATATTGGGGCATGTGAATGACAATAGAAAAAGGGCATGTGAATGACAAATCACAAGTAATTGTGTTCTCCAAAAGTCATATCTGAATATTTTTCGGCTTCACTTCGAATTAGAACCCACAAATGTAAGCCTTAGGATTATTCATTATCAAAATTTATTTACATGTACATTTTACATGCATTCTGTGGGGCATGTTAATGACAAAGATAAAAAACACTTGCCTTGAAAGTTGAGTTTAGCTTGCTTTTTATCAAAAAGTAATTGCAGAACAGCAAAATTAATCCTCAGCCAGGAATAACAAAGTTCCATGCTTTATTTTAAGATGTGTTGCCAGGTTTTGAAATAAAACTTCAGAGAAAAATATCTATACTTTTTAGACATGTGGATGACTGATAATCGCTGGGACAAAGTTTAGATTAACTTTTAGAGATTATTTTCATATTATTTTGCTTTTTTGTGATTTACATCTTGCACACATTCATATTTATAAATAAAAAACTCTTGAAAAAAAAATCACTTATTTTTTAAAAATCTATATTCTATTGATTGTGAAAATTGCACCTATGGGACAGGGCATGTGGATGACATTTCAATCGAATATCCTTTTTTTTAAATGAATAATAATTAAATATTGACATTGTTGATAACGAAAATTATAGAACAAAAGACGCATAAAAATATTCCCAAAATAGTTTTTTATTAAATTTAAAAAAAAAAAAGAGCAATCAGTATGGAACACAAAGTTACCCATTTTTGTAGAATCACCAGTATTAAAAATGGATGTGTATGTGTATATATTTGTTTGCATGCTTGTTCCTTATAAAAATCCAGTTTTCAAGCAATTTTCATCAAACTTGGCACAGAGGTTCCTTGATGCACTAGAATTCACATAGGCGGCGTTTTGAAGTTTTAAGAAAATCCAAAACGCTCAAAATTCAAATTTTTTGTCTCAAAATGGCCATTTTCTTTCAATAGATAGAGTAATAGAGATAAGCCTTTAAGCATACAAATTGATAAAATGTAACACATTTAAATATGAGTATATTCCAACAAAGATTACGATTAACAATGAATTATCAATTTAAGTCTCACCTATTTCATTTTAGCGTGAAATAAGTTAAACATAATGCAATACCTTCACACACTCCAGGTTCCCCCGTACCTTCCACAGTTCGTGGTTTAACCGGGATAAGGCCCAGAAGAGCGCTTTTTATTTTTGAACCAGAACCAAGGGTCGAGCAAACCCTTGGCCCAGCACCCCAGAGGTATCGTTTCACTTGGAGGACTTTGTGACAACGACATTTTTAACGTCCCCGAGCCACCATTAATCAAGACGGTGGGTTTTTGATCGGCTGGGATCGAACCCGGGTCCCTAATGCAATACCGGACAACGCCAGGTAATAAGGTAAGGTAGTATATAAAAACAACATCGAATTTTTTGCAGTGTTTTCAAATCAATAATTTCGAAGACACTGAAGTTTTACCTGAAGATAAGTGTGTCCGTCCAGCGGAACGGGGTCCTGGCCCCCGCGCGACCTCAGGGTTGCCCGGTAGGTGCCGAGCACGGTCCCCGCCCTGAGCTTCTCGCGGGCGAGCACGAGCCTCTCCCCTCCGAATTCCTTGAGGTACAGACGGTTCGAGGACGGGAGGGTGGACGCAGGGGGCGACGAGGGTGCTAACTCTGCCGGGTCGAGATCTGAGGGATCACCTGCAAGGAAAACAGATCGATGAATATAATGGCATTGTATATAATATAGATGTTGTTTTTACAGTAGAATACAGCTAATTTTATAGTGATGAACTGTAAAAATTGCTAATATTATACGCGCTGCAAAAAATGAACTGTTGTTTTACAGTTTAATACTGGCAGCCGAAGTTTCAGTTTAAAACTAAAAATTAAAAAGCACAGTAATAAACTGTAAAGCTAGCAATTTTACAGTTTCTTACTGTAAAGTTAGAAATTTTACAGTTTATTGCCGTAAAATTTAACTGCATTATACTGTAAAAACAACGGTATAATATTGGCAGCAGAGGTTCCAGTTTAAAACTGTAAAATGCACGGTAATAAACTGTAAAATTAGGAATTCTACAGTTTATTGCTGTAAAATTAGCAATTTTTTCAGTTTATTACTATAAAATTATCTGTATTGTACAGTAAAAACCACATCCATTTTTTACAGTAGTTTACAGTAATAAACTGTAAAATTGCAAGTTTTACAGTTTATTACCGTGCTTTTACAGTTTTAAACTGGAACCTCTGCTGCCAGTATTATACTGTTGTTTTTACAGTATAATACAGCTGAATTTCATGACAATAAACTGTAAAATTGCTAACTTTAGAGTAAGAAACTAAAATTGCTGGTTTTCAGTTTATTACTGTGAATTTACAGTTTTAAATTGGAATCTTGGGTGTCAGTATTGTACTGTAAAAATAACAGTTCATTTTTTGCAGCAATACTAGTCTTCAACTTGTTATTTTCATTCTTAAATTATATACATGTGATGAAATTCGCTGGTAGACTTCTAAATATTTTTAATGCGTTAGTCAAATACGCAGAACATTATAATTCCTTACAAAAAAAAAAAAAAATACGTATATATGTGATTCTGCAAAAATGGGCAAATTTGTGTTCCAAACTGATTGCTCTTTTTGTTTTTAATTAAAAATAAAACTCTTTTGGGAATATTTTTGTGCGTCTTTTGCTCTATAATTCTGACTATCAACAATGTCAATCATTAATTATTAATCACTTAAAAATAAAATATTACATTGAAATGTCATCCACATGCCCTGTCCCATAGATAAAATTTTCACAATCTATGGAATATAGATGTAAAAAAAATAAGTGATTTTTTTCTCAAGAGTTTTTTATTTATAAATGTGTATGTGTGCAAGATGTAAATCACAAAAAAAGCAAAATAATGTGAAAATAATATCTCTAAAAATTAATCTAAACTTTGTCCCAGCGATTATCAGTCATCCACATGTCTGAAAAGTATAGGTATTTTTCTCTGAAATGTTTTATTTCAAAATCTGGCAACACATCTTAAAATGAAGCATGGAACTTTGTTATTCCTGGCTGAAGATTAATTTTTCTGTTCTGCAATTACTTTTTGATAAAAAGCAAGCTAAACTCAACTTTCAAGGCAAGTGTTTTTCATCTTTGTCATTAACATGCCCTACAGAATGCAAGTAAAATGTACATGTAAATAAATTTTGATAATGAATACTCTTAAAGCTTACATTTGTAGGCTCTTATTCGAAGTGAAACCGAAAAATATTCAGAAATGACTTTTTGAGAACACATTACTTGTGTTTTGTCATTCACATGCCCTTTTTCTTATGTCATTCACATGCCCCAATTTAAAGCTCCAACCTAAAGTAAGCCCTAGTTCCAACCTAATATAATATAATAACAAAACTTTACCATGTTTAAAATCATGTCTAACAGTTTACAGGTTAAAAAATTTCATTAATATACCTATTATGTTATTCACATATCCATTATGTTATTAAATTTCCCATTGTGTCATCCACATGTCCTTTTTACCATTCATATGCCTTCAAAAAAATAAAAATGCAAAAATATAAAATACAAACGTTTAAGCTCCGCTGATATTCTGTTTTAATTACGCAACTTATGATGTACTTCCCTGATTTTTTTTCAGATTTCGTATTTACATGTCGGGGACATTTTTGCTGTATTTCGAAATTATATGCTCTTTACCCCCTCCTCCATTTAAAATGGGGAAAAAAAACCTACTATACTATGTAAATAAGTCCTTCTTCTTTACACGTAGATTACTTTTCAGCTGGGTTAACGTGTGTAAAGTTGCGTTGCATACAGGTAGTAACTCATGAGCAGTGATGAAGCAAATAAACCCACAGCTCGATCGCGACATCCTGAGACCGCGGTTGCGTCCTTATTTTGGACTCCTCAGTCAGGAATAGTCAATAATCGAGCTGGAGGCAAATATCCTCTTGTTGTAGCCGAGATTGCCTTTAAACTGGTAGATAAAATGGATTTACACTGTTTAAAATTCAGAAAGCTTTTATGCTAAATGTTACTGTAAAATGTAGCATTTACAGTACAGAAAATTTTATAGTAAATTGTACCGATAAAAAAAATGCGATTGCAGCGCCAATGGATCACCAGATGACTTACTGTGAGATGCACATGACGCCCTATTTCCGCTCTCCTTATGTGTCTCATCTGGTACCGTGGATAGTAAAGCAGTGTGAAAAAATTGGGTCCCGGGTTCGATCCTTGTCTTTCGTATCTCGCGCATTTTAATTCTCGTTTTCTCTTCCGTAAAATTTTACAGTAAAAAAATATTTTACGGTAAAAGTTACTGGCAACATAGATGCTAATAACTTTTACCGTAAAATTTCAGGAAAAATTTTAACAGTATGCACTACCAGCGAGCGTCATGGTACAGCTTAACTCGAAATTGAAGGCAAAAGCTGGGTATTATGCGATGAGTTACCGTCAATTAACTCATTGCATAACTTTGCATACGGTAACTCATGGCATAATACCCAGCTTTTGCCTTCAATTTCGAGTTGAGCCGTACCATGATTTGCGGACACTCGCTGGTAGGGTAAATTCCACCATCTTCTTCTTTCAAATCCCCGGGATCTAGCAGAGCTAGATCAAGTCCAACAAATCATTCACCTTCAAAAAGTCAATGACAAGACCCGGTCTATCTCTTAAGTCTTCCGTGGACAGACCCAGGCAGGATAAAATGTGGTCTGGAGAAGCCTGCCCAGTGAAGCAATTTTTACACAAATCATATTCTTTAACTCCAGTGGAGTACCTGAGGGACTTGGTGTGTCCACTGCGGAGTCATGAGATGGCTGTTTGGTACTGCCTGTTGAAATTGATTGCTAGACAGCCTCCTGGGCGATCGCTCTTGTACCAACTAAAATTCCACCATAGCTGTTTTTACGTCTCCCAGGATATATATAAGAGAAAAATATAGACTATCGTACTAAGATTTCATTCTCATTACTGTAGATTACCCAAGATAAACACAGATGTGAAACATTGGCGGAACTCTTGGGAAAGATTTTTTTACTCGCGTGCAGGAAACAACTATAACAGTACATTTTATGCATGGTTTGCAATTTGAAATAAAATTATGTATACAACGGAAGCCAACAAATATTCATTTTAAATATTTTTTTACGATGAGTAGAAGAAACGAGCAAAACTTCTAATTGAAATTATTTCATATTAGTTTAGTTTATTTCTAAAGATATTTAATATTGTTTCATGATGTTACATACCACCTTTCCCTCGACACACACACACATATATGTGTGTGTGTGTGTGTGTGTGTGTGTGTGTGTGTGTGTGTGTGTGTGTGTGTGTGTGTGTGTGTGAGAGAGAGAGAGAGAGATTGAGATCCTGCCTGTCATTTAGGAGGGAAAGGGGGAGTCAATTGCCCCCACCCCCACCCCCATGACTTAGAGAAATCAATGTATTTACATATAAGTCGGCGTGGTTTTTGTTGTTTTCTGGTTAAATTGCATTGTGTTTTTATCCTTTGCCCCCCTCTGGAAAACTTGAAATGGCGGGCCTGCTTGAGATGCACAATATATAAGTCAGTTCATCTTACTACGAAGGATAAGCCGTGTTTGAGTGCAAAAACAAGTTTAACCCATTGTGCAATGTAAGAACACGTTTTCAGAATGCAGCAGCTTTAAAAAGAAAAAAGAAATCGAACAAAAACTGTAAGAAAAAAAACAGAAAAAAAGCATTTTCATTCCACAAAACAATCAGATGATATACATATCTGGCCTGAGAATCAGCCAACGAAGCAAACCATGGAAAAATAAACAAAAAGACATTGCACAATGTTGATGCTACATCGGAGTAACAACGAATCGGGTTGTGGTTCCTCGCATTAAACAGGATTTCATTGTTACATTCATATCAGGTAAGATTTATTCCAGAAAACCCTTATCATTCAAATGGATTTCACCTATCAGATTATTTATTAGCCATTGCCACTGCTTTTAAGGATTCGCCTGATAAGGAACCTGTTTCCCATATCGACAAGAAGGGCAGAGATTAGATCTAAATAGAAAACCAAGAGATGGTTTCTTTTCCTTTTATTCCAAATGTCGTTCGAAGAAGGAAGCTGGGGAATTTTTAATCTATCTCTTGTTTGTTCGGAAAGAAAGCTATATGAAATTTTTATTGTGATTGAAATTTGCATGTTTGAGATTAATGTTTCCTTGATCTTTGGGTAAGGTTGCGGATGTTTAACTAATGACAAAGCAGTTGGTTGAATATTAATTTAAAGCACTTCGTGCTTGTTTTGTCAAAGTAAAACAAATAGGAATTTGTTTTCCTGTTTAAATGCATTTCCTCCATAAAATGAACTTGAATCTGGTTCATCAAGTTCGATACCTTTAGTTCATAGAATGTTTACGCGGGCGTGTTTCAGATTGCTTCTGTTACATAATATTTACCATCAAAAATGCAGGTATACGATTTATGACTGCCAACATTAACTTTTTTTTAAACTTCAACCAAGCGTTTTTTGAATTTAATAGGGTGGTAAACATTTAAAATTATGCCCTAAACGGAAACAGATTCCGTTAATATTCAGAAATGTTTGTCTGGTGAAATCGAAAACTGCTTTCATTTGATATGACTGTAAAATTTAATAGTAATAAGTAAGAATAATAAAAAGTAATACAAATAAAAGAAAAAATTCCAAAAACGAAATGCGGTAGAACCTTATTTAGGAATTAAACAAAACAAGCTATAAAGTGATCCAATTAGCATAAACAAACTAATGTACACAGTAAATAGAGCAATCGGAATTCAAGAAAATGAAATAAAATACTGCAAAACTGCACCAGAGGAAATTACAAAAATACATTACAAGAATACAAAATACTGGCTACAAATATTGCATTACTGCTCTAGCTCGCCTTTTTTTTTCATGCAGCATTAAGTTTAAATGGCTGTCCGGACTAACAGAAGTCCTGATGGGGTCCGGATTGATGAAAGTTTCCTGTAGGAAGTAGGTACTCACACACAAATATATACAGTGGAACTTCGGTAACTAGACACGTGGATAACTTGACTACCTCGGTAAGTCGACGTTTATGTTTCCAGTGGTTGGTTCGATGTTAATTTTAATGGGGGGATACCTCTCTAATTTGACACACATTTGCATGAACCTCTATAAGTCGACATCTATAATTCAACTTCGCAGAGATGGCCTATGACTCCTCCTTTTTTCAGGATTGTCCATTTTTAGGAAGGGGTGATACGCAGGTGAAAATTGAGGAATGGGATTCACAATTGATAGGGGAATTTGAATGGGTAGAAATTCTACCTATTTTAAGGAATGGACTCGTTTTCTCATTTGATTGACACCGGCCATCTCGTCGCTATTTTAGTCCACTTTCTGAAATCGATATTACACGTATTTCAAGTTCATCCTTTCTGAGATTTTTGCGGTTTCAGAGTTAGTCAATTCGTTCTTTTCTGGCAAAAAAAATTTTTAGTGAATTTCCCCTTTATACTGAGAGGAGTCAGCTACCACTTAATGCTGTTAGTCCAGTCTCAGGGATAGGAATAAATGTATCCAGGGCAGTTTTCAAGAGGAGCAATGCAGCACGATAAGTGTTTTTCAAACAAGTGTGAGAAAGGCTTTTTCCTTCAATAGACCTGATTGACAAGGGAATAGTTTTTTTTTTTTTTGGAAAATTACGGCTCTATTCCTAATGTATTGTTCAAAGTTGTTCTATTTATTCTGGTAAGTTCTATTCAAACAAAGTCAAAGGAAAGAAAGGAAAAACCATTTTCTGAAATAAATTTTATAACGTGAATGATAAGCACTATACCCTTTGTAACGAGAGCTGGCCTCTGAAAGAAATATTAATCTCCCACTCTCCGCACTTTTCCCCTTGAGGTTGTCATAGTTACATCGCTGTGGACTTTTTCCCCACTTAACTTTTGCACCCATTGCTAAATGCAGGGGTGCCCATCCCCCCCAAGCTCAATGACGCAAATTCCCCCCCCCCACCCAAAAAAAAAATTTTTTCACAACCCTCTTGTGCTTTTTATTTTTATTTTTACCATTCTTTTTTATTTATTTTTTTAAATATTTATTTTTTAAGAACTATTATTATTTTTTTTATAGTATTTATTTATTTTTCTTGAATATTATTCATTTATTTTTTAATTATAACTATTATTTTTTATTTATTTTCTTTTTTAATACTAATTATGCGCAAAATATAATCGCTTTTTTTTCTTTTCCAGACATTCCAAGTACACACAAAATAAATAATAACAAAGAAATAATCTAAATTAAAAAATAAATTAATGAAGAATTTAAATTAAAAATTAAATTAATTAATAATAAAATTAAAAATAAATAATTTAAATAAATTAATAAATTAGTTTAAAAAATCCCCCCCCCCCAATAAAAATTTTGATGGCGCATCTTGCGCCATAATCCCGCCCCCCCCCCCCCCGTGGGCACCCCTGGCTAAATGCAGACGATTATAATAGCTTTGGACCGAAATTATTATTCAATCAACGCTAATAAAATACTTTTTGAAGTATTTATATAACGGTTACTCATGATGGCAGGTTTTTCAAAAGCAAACTTATTAGCACTAGATTTGTAAGAAAACGTTTACAAATAACTGAGATACGAGGATATAAATAAAAGCGTAAGCCTAATTCGATAAACATAAAATAAATGAAATGCCTCAACAGCAGTGCATAAAAAAAGAGTGGGGCCGTTTTCTTTCGAACGGTTTCCATGGAGACGACGCAAAATTTCTAAACTTGATACGCCTATTTAAAAGCAACAGGGTATAAGCAAGTAAGCAATGAAGAAAACCCTACTATAGCTGAAACGATGGTAACTTGACATTCGCTTGACTCGACATTTTTTCGTGGTCCCTTGGGGTGTCAAGTTACCGAGGTTCCACTGTACATACATATGAATATACAGTGAGTGACAGTTAATTCAATCAGTCCTTAATAAAAATCAATCGCTTTAATGCATGAAATCGTCAGAAACAGAACAAAATCCATATAAAATTAGCCTCTTTATATTGAAGCAGCCGTTTTATTGAATCAAAACTGCTTAGAACAAACGTGATTTATATGAGTGGCGGCCACTGTATGGCAGTTAAAAAAAAAAAAAAAAAAATCTGAATAAATATTATATAGTACGTCAGACAACTTTTATTTCACATGCAGCAAATGAACTGGAAAGCACTTATATGCTATCTATTGCAAAATGTTTCTAATAAGTTTCAGAAGTAAAGTGTACAGCATTCGTAACCCGTTCCATAACTAGACTCTGTTCAGTACTGCTACCCTTCTCCCGATCCAATCATCTACCCTCCCCCCCCCCCCGAATAATGCATTTTTTCCAGTTACTTTCGGCGGAAGAAACACTTTCACGAATTACCTGCTAAAAATAGGCATATGGGTATTAGAATAGCACGTTTTTATTGCAAACAATTTTTTAAATTAATTTCGAGATTTTCGCCCAAGAGTACTACGTTTCGTCATATTATACTCAAGCAGGTAGTACCATAAATAAATATATTAATTACCAAATATAGTTAATCTTAACAACTGGAAAAAACATTTTTTATACATAATCGGATATCTATAAAATGAATAAGTAACCTTCCATAGCGAAACTCTAAAATGTATTGCAGATTTTTATTTAGTACCAAATGTAGTTATGACAAAAATACCATCAAAGTTTTCGCTTTTTCCCTTCTCTCCGACTTACGAGGGAGAAAAATAAATAAACCTTACTATTCCATTCACAGCAGATGTCGGGAGCACTCCATCACGGAAAGTAGCACCACATCCACAAAATCAATGCAACAAAAACATCGAAATCTACACATTCCAACCTCAGTGAAACGTCCTGGCTTCGGCGCTTGCTGCACTCAATCTGCCGATTGCGTGGCTGCTATCCGCACCCTGAACCCCGTTATCTCAAATTTCGAATAGGTCTTAAGCGCAATGGCGCGAAATACTAAACCCAGTAACTGCAGCCATCTTGGTCCGTGCTAATCATCGCTGTGTCTACATTTCACACACTCCAGGGTCCTCGTACCTACCACAACTCGTGATTTAACCGGGATAGGGCCCTGAAGAGCGCTCTGTAGTTTTTGAACCAGAAGACTAAGGGTCGAGCAAACCCTTGGCCCAGCTCCCCCAGAGTAGTGTCTACATTGTGATACAGTAACTACATTTATGTAATCGAGTGTGGATCCAAGGGTGGATTACGGGCTGTCTGATCCCTCCCCCCCCCTTCCCCCATCCCAATGAGGGAAACTACGGAGTGAGAGCTCCACATCGTCCTACCTACTTGTGTCTGTATTCAGGGCCGTAGACAGATGGGGGCCAAATTAGGAAATGAACGGACTGGGAAAATGATGGCCGAAACTAAGATAGTCTAAATTCTATTTTTTCTCTTAACCCTTTATATCCCACATTAATTTAGCAAATTTTGAAAATCAGTAGGGTCTGAGGCCCCCTACGCTTTATAGCCCCTAAGAATACTGTTTCCGATTGTAGGTGCCATCTGTCGGCCTCTCAGCGAAGTACAAGGAGTGGTACTTAAAAGCTTCAGAATGATTCCAGCCATATAGGATTCATAATACTAAATTAAGATACGTGGGGCTTCTGAGTCCCGTTGGGGCATAACGGGTTAAGCCAACATTCCACGTGAACAAATAAATAAATAAATAAATAACCTAACACAAATCAATAAAAAAAAGCAAGGCATTGGTAATGTAGAAGCAGGAACAGAAGTTTAGAATGTCGGTAGTATTATCCCCCAATATTATGGGATTACACACAAAATGGATAGTCAAGGTGCTCTTCCATGGAAAAATTAAGTTCTAAGCATGCAACACAAGAACGGATCCAGCTTCTGGTTTTGTACGGTTTCTTTATTGAAATGCGAGCCCAAAAACGAAAGATGGGAGAATAAGTATAATATTCGGGTTTAAACCATGGTCAGAGACTCACACTCGATAATTTCTAGATATTCATGTCTGCAAGACGGACTTTAGGACTATCTTTGGTAGCGTTAAGGGGTTGAGGTTATAACTTTGGTTTCCTCGTGACCCCTGTATATTAACCTTATGCCTGACCTAATATTTATTCGTGACAACGGGCCTGCCCGTATTTATGACCCTCCCATTCCATTTGTGTTTTCATATTTTTGTAATGATCCTCTTCGATTCTAAAAGCTGTATGTACCCTGGTCTAATGCATGTAACAAGAAATATTGGCATCAAAAACTGAAGCAGTGAAGGAAAAAAAAATCTTGTAACAGACGTTTTCCGAATATTGACCACCTCCCTTGCAGTCACAATGAGTTTTAAAAGTTGAATCGCATAAGGACTACTAACCCTCATCAATTGACACCATCAAATACATCTGCCCATTTTGTTTGTTACAGAATGTGAAGTTTTTTTGGAATAATTAGATGGTATGATTATGTTTCTGAGTACGAAATATTGATGTATCATTAGTATTTGTTCCTTACGCAGCACCGATAGGCAATCGGCGGGTAATCTGCATAAAGTGGAATGTTACTTTCCCCTTTTCTAAGAAAATCTAAATATGTTACCACTTTACATACAAATAACTTGATGGTAAAGTCACTTGACGCTTGTGAAAATTTCCCTAATATGTCTTTCCTAAACCCAGATCTTTGGTTTCAAAATATAACAGGCTCGCTGATCTCGCCATCTTGTGAAAAATAGAAAACATTATAGATAATTTTCCTTTATTTGCACTCAATTACATAAACAACACCTGAGGTTAGATGACACTAATCTGGGAGATTGCCTCTTGAGATAATATCCTATGTATTTTGATATATAGATATATAAATTCCTATAAAAAGTGGAAGTGTCAAAATCATCAAATTTGCAGGCATGCGTTCAACTTTGTGAACTAAATTGGGTAAAAACGAAAGCAAAAGCAGTTATTGGACACTTAATAAATCGAAGAAATTAGGATAAAAAAAGAAAAGCATAAATAGGATAAAAAAAGAAGGATAACTGAAGCATAACAAATGAATAATTGTGTCTGAATACAAAGGTGTGAACATTGAAGCTTCTATTAAATTACGTAATCGCGAAAAGAAAAGCAATCCTTGATTCTTCGACAAGTCGACAAAATGAGTAGTAGAAGGAAACATATAAAATATTTTTGAGTCTGAATCTATATTTATAAACATTAAAGCTTCTACTAAGTTCAGGTAATAAAAAAATAAAACGCATTCCTTGATTCCTTCAACAAGTCGACGAAATTAGCAGTAGAAATAGTAATGAGAATAGATTAGTGCATCTTAATCTAAATTTGTAAGCATCAAAGCATGTATACTGAGTAAAAAACCGAAAAAGCGACGTTTAAAAACACAAATAGATGAAGTTAAAATTGGCAAACATGTTTCAAAGGCATAAAGCTTCCTTCTTCAGTGCCAAGCAAGAAATGGAAAGAAACAAAGTGACGGGAGAGTTTAAATATAGCAAAGGAGCAAGAGCTAGGCCAATCAGGTGTCAGCGTGTGCCGAGCCCTGATTTGGCGTTGCGTTGTCAGAAAATTTAAAAGCATGAAGTAAAATTGGCGAGATGTGTGGAACTGCAAAAGATTCGTTACAAATATTACTTAAATTTTTATGAACATGAAAGGCTTCTAAGAAATCCAACTCGCCAACAGTTGAAGGTCTGCAAATAATTTTAGCTTTGGAGAAAACAAATCTATGGCCCATTTCCCAACAGTGTTTCGCGATTGAGGATTTTGAGAGTTCTTTCTTTTTAACATAATTTTCATGTTCCTTTAACCTAAATTTTAGCGCCCTTCGGGTCTGTCCGACGTAACCAATTTGACATTCACATTTTATGTGATAAATGCCCCACTGATCAAATGGTTGGATGGGTCTTTTAACTTGGAAAAAGTTAGTTTGTTGATGGGTCTGTAAATGACATGAAAATCGAACTTGCTGAGTATTCTGGAAATGCGAGGAGAGATTTTTGAATAAAATGGTAAGACAACGAAATTGGTAGAAGGAACACTGGGTTTTTTGTGGGATGCACTGCGGTTCGAAAGTTTATTATAAGCATTGTCAATGATTTGATAAGAATAACCTCTGTCAACGGCCACACTCCTTAAGAAATTAAGTTCATCATTGAGAAGTGATTTGTCGGAACATATATTAATAGCGCGGTTAACAAACGTGTAAAAAGCAGACATTTTTTGTTTTATGGGATGACAGGAGCGAGAATGTGGAGGAAGACAAACAGCAAATGGTTTTCGGTAAACGGTAGTGGAAAATTGGTTATTGTTTTTTGAAATGAGTACGTCCAAAAAGGGCAAAGAATTATTACTTTCAATTTCGGCAGTAAACTGGATGTTGGGATCAATGGAGTTCATTAAATCAATAACCACAGGAACTATTTCCGCTGTGCAGTCCAAAAGGGTAAACGTATCGTCGACGTATCTGAGCCAAAGTGGAAAATCAAATAATTGAAAGAGTTTTTGTTGAAAATAATCCATATACAATTCACTTAAGACAGGACTTAAGGGGTTACCCATAGCAAGCCCTTCGATTTGTTGATAGTATGTACCCCCAAAGACAAAGGTAGTATGTTTAAGGCAAGTTTCAGTCAAATTCACAAGTTCAATAATTTCGCGGTCAGTGTGGTGAAATTCACGGAGTCTGTTTTTCAGACATTACAAAGCTCCAATAACAGGTACGTTGGTGAAAAGAGATTTGACATCGAAAGAAACCATAAGTAAATTGTTGGGTTTGAACTTACGAAGGATGTTGACAAATTCTATTGAATTTTTGACAGAATGAGTGTTGGATTCAAGTAATGGGGTAAACTTGGAAGTGAGAAACTTGGCCAACCCATAAGAAGCGGTGCCGATGTTAGAAACGATAGGTCTCAAGGGAACTCCAATCTTATGGACTTTAGGTAAGGCGTAAAATCTGGCACAGTGTGAAACTGAAGGAATTAAATTAGTGCGGTTAGAAAATAGTTGGCTTGTCTTGATAGCATTACGAACAGTTTTTAACTCAGTTGATGAAGGATCTTGTTTTAATTGAGTGTACGGGCCATCTTGAAGCAGGTCGTTGACCCCGGAAATGTACTTGTTTTTATCCATAATTACAATCTGCCCCCCTTTGTCAGCTTTGGTTATAATCAAATTATTGTTGGAAGAAATCTCGCGCAAACTTCTTTTTTCCCGTGGGGAAAGGTTACTACTACCTTGAGAATTTGAATTAAACGAAACATTGTTGATTATAAGGTGCCTTATGGACTCCTTTTGTGTGGGTGTTAATTTACTGTTTTTGAAGGAACTCTCAATAGGAGCCATAATGTGTTGAAGGGAAGGCCTCGAAGTTACAGAAAAATTAGAATTTAATTTGAGAACATTAGCTTGATCCACACTAACAGGAATACTTGAAAGATTTACAGCAGAATTAATGTTGACAGCTGGAAGTTCGGGACGAGTTTGGTAAGGCTGTTGCGAAGTACTGAGTTTGTGAAGTTTAGTATTTAACTTGGATCTGTGAAGTGTAGAAATGAACGAAGAATTGTCCCAGGAAACTTGATCCAAAGTAGGGAACTCAATGAAACTGGCAGAAAGCTTCAAATGAAGCGAGTATAGTTCAGATTCTATTTTAGAAAGTTTGAAGCAAAAATCTTTAATGACTGTTCTGAGAAAAATTAAATGACATCTTTTTAAGGCCTTGGAAAAAATTTGCGAAGACGAAAGACTGCATTCCAGGGAAATAAATTTAGGAATTACTTTAAGTTTTTTACAAGTGGTAAGAAAATACAAATGATTCAAAAATCTTGCCTTTTTGATCCGGAGCTTGGAAAATCGGTTAAAAAGAGACGACATGTTGAATAGAACACCGACACACTTAAAAAAGCCTTGAGACTTCAAAAGGGTAAACTGATTGGCCTAGCTTTTGCTCCTTTGCTATTTAAACTCTCTCGGCACTTTGTTTCTTTCCATTTCTTGTTTGGCACTGAAGAAGGAAGCTTTATGCTTTTGAAACATGTTTGCCAATTTTAACTTCATCTATTTGTGTTTTTAAACGTCGCTTTTTTGGTTTTTTACTCATTTTAACACAAAGTGAACTGCTTTTAATCATGTATACTGAGTTTAAGTTAGGGGATGAAGAAATGAAATACCCTCCCTGACCCTTCAATAAGGCAACGAAATGACAAGAAAAGTACAAAATGTAAAACAGATTTTAGTTTACGAAACCGAAAACATTTTCAAAACGCAGAATACGTTTTTCAATCGCATCCATACTTTTTTTTTCAAAGTGAAAGTTTCAAAAACTGGTGTGGACAAATATGGCGGATGTCAATATATTTCATAATTTCAAATCTCATACTGATAAGACAAGAAAGGAGATTTATTTTTGGGCCATCCTATCGTCATGTGTTAACTTCGTGGCCAATAACTCCTCTTTGGCATTATTACGCGCACTTTGGCCCATAAATAGGGATAAAGTCCTTTTTTTCCTTTTGCAATGGTTTTTTCTCCTATGTTATTATTGGCAGTGTGTATTTTTAATGCACTTTTATCTGCCTGAACTTCGGAATGAAGCGATAAAACATCTCTTTTCGCAGTGTCTGCCTGATAAAAGGTGATGAGCATTACGTAAGGCGAGTGTTACGTTCATTAAAACGTGATGCGAAAATTAAAACATAAAATTCAATGATTTCATTGTTGCCAGATCAAATTACAATTTTTAGAATAAGATCAACTTCGCTCAAATAGACAAGAATGAAGACATTGATTTTTAAAGAGAGAGAACTTCATGCTATTTGGGAAAAATATAGTCTATGTGCTTTTAGTTTTAACTCTTGAATTGAAAAGTTCTTTCTAGAAGTAAAATAAACTTTCTAGGGTTTTAGTAACAAAATTAAATACTAAACATTTGCAACACAGTCATAAGTTTAAAAAATCAGAAAAATGAACACATTTTTGACAAAACTGCCGTTTCAACAACACATTTTGCAAAATGTTCAATCGTTTCAGCAGTGAAATAAAACTTCGCTCAAGAAGAAAAAAAAGTAGGGAACATTGACAATTTGAAAGGAAAGGAACAGATCCGTAAAACGATCACCAATGATTTCCTTTTGCAATAACTGTAGAACATAACTTTCATTTCTAATAAATCCGCAGTGTAAACAGCAGTATGCCGAAATGCTTATAACTGCAAAACATAGCTTCCATTTCTAATAAATCCATAGAATCCATGGCAGTATGCCGAGATGCGTATAACTATGGAAAACATAACTTCCATTCCTAAGAAATCCAGTTTCCACGGTAGTATGTCTAGATTCTTTGAGAACACAGTGAATGTCTGTGCAAATTGTTCTTCATTTTAGCGCGCAATTGCATTAAGATGGGAGATGAGAAAGGGTGCTAAGATCAGGCCCGTCATTTAGGGGGCTGGGTGGCTCAATTGCCCCTCCCCTGACTTTGGGTAATCAATGTATTGGCATATAAGTGGGCGTGGTTTTTGCCACTTTTTGGTAATTTTACATTATGTATGCACCCTTTGCCCCAATCCCCCCTCCCTGGAAAAATTCGAAATAACGTCCCTTGTTAAGATGATTAAAATAAAAAAATTATGCCCATTTTTCTTTCCCTCACATGTGCTTTATCATAATAACTATTTTCAAATCTCGTTTCTTTAAAACTACGTTCATGTGTTTTGTGCGCTACATACACCTCAACCTACATTTAATAATAATAATAATAATAATAATAATAATAATAATAATAATAATAATAATAATAATAATAATAATATGTTGTCACAATATGGCTGATTTTTATGTGCCTTACTCATTGACCCAATGTTTTTCATGTCCTGTCCTTGATAACCTTTTGAAATTCAAGGTTTTAAGGAGGAATATAATGTAAAAAATAGTGACAAGAAAGGCATTGAGAGTATTCAAGTTCCGTAATTACGCTCTGCTATTAAAATATATTTGAAACTAAATAAAAAGAAACTATAACAAAAGAAATAAAAATTGAACCACTGTGCTCCCAGGGCCGACGAGAAGCCATGTCAGCCTAATCAGAAGCTATGTGCCCGGCCCTTGGGGTCTCATCTCGGATTCTGAGTAGTGTATTTTTATAATACTTATGAGGAGGGGTGGGGGCTGGAGATCAAACTGACTAGAGGCCCGCCGTGGCTCTTGGCAGCCCTGTGTACCGCTCTCTTTCCTGGGTTTAGTGGCAGATTTATAAGGCTCGGAAGAGCGTTGAAAATCATTGCAGCAAACCCCTTTGTATATTACAGAATTAAGCAAAACATTTATCATGTCAATTTTGAGCTCCCACCAAGGCCTCTGTGGTAATGGGGGCCCTCGCATTTGCGACAGTTGCGATACGATAACTTCGAAACTACCTAATTTTCTTAAAAAATCATAAAGATAAAATTTAATATTCGTAGTGTAATAGAAGTTATAGTACGTAAATAGTATTTTCGTTGTGACATAAGGGTTTTTAAGATACGAAGCTATTTATTAGTAAAAAGTACTTACTATCAGATAATTTTTAACCACCCCTACAAGTGCTCTTCACGCATTGAAAATCGGAAATGTACCTCTAAACTTTAATCAAACACAATTTCACCCTTTGCATTTTAAATGAAAATTTAGCATTATAAAAAATTAGGGATTTTTTTTTTTACTTAAACTGTTAATAAACAAAACATCTCTCTTTCTCAACCGTGTTCCATTCAATCATTACAAAGAGAGTTTATTTTAATGGAATTGTTTACTATTATGTTCTAATCTGTTTAGAATAAATTTCACTTCGATAAACTTTGAAAAATAACCATAGATGGTTATATATATCGTTACTATTGATGAATGCATATTTACTCAAAATATTTTGTTACTTATTCGGAGAAATATTCTCAGAATACGTAATACATTTTTCACGATATCGTCTAAAGAAAACATATCTATAAGAAGCGATAACCGATATCAATAAGTGTGGGATTGTTGACGAAAATAGGAATTATTCCGGAACTTTTTGATAAAATTGGTATTTCGTTACCGTATGGAAAAAAATGTCAGAAAATGCAGTAAGGAGAACAAGAGGGTCAGAATCCATATTTTCGGAAATAAAGAAAAATGGATTTTAGAAGAAAGGGATTGTTAATGAGAACGGGGTTTTGAAAAGCAAAAAAAAAGTTTTAAAAAGTTAATTTATTTCTATAAAAATATAGTAACTATAGATATGGGAAGACAACTGTGCACGTTACAAAAAATCTGTTCACTTTCCTTAAGAAACTAATGCTAATTTTTGTGAAGGAACATGAATTCATAATTAAAAGTCACGTATCTTTTGTTATTGGATAGATTTGTATTATTTTTGGCCAAAAAACCTTCTGGAGTTAATTCTAGTATCTGTTACACTAGAATGTAACAGATGAAAAATCAGTAATTGCCGAGAATCCTCCAATCTTATTTGTAAATATTTGAAATCGCAATCATTCTTAGTATTGCATAAAATATAATGGATGAAAGGTGGGTAGTCTCATTTAATAACTTTTACTACTCATTATTTACATAGTTATGCTGAAATACAAAATCACCCAATATAACAGAACTTCCTAAAATGCGTTACCTGTGTTTTTTTATACGACAAACAGAAAATGTCGGAGCTGGTGTCTTTTAGAGTTGACACTTTGTGTTTTGACCCAAAATGGTGGTTTGAGCTGCAGTTGATAAGGTTATACACTGTAAAATATAAATGTTGTTTTTACAGTATAGTACAGCTAATTTTTTAGTAATTTTACAGTAATAAACTGAAATTGCTAATTTTACAATAGTAAACTGTAAACTTGCTGGCTTACAGTTTATTGCTGTGCTTTTACAGTTTTAAACTGGAACCTTTGCTACAGGTATTACACTGTTGCTTTTACAGTAAGAGCTAATTTTACAGTAAAAAAATAAAATACCAAGTTATACAGTTTATTACTGTGCTTTTGCAGTTTTAAATTGGAACCGCTGCTGCCAGTATTCTACTGTAAATACAACAATTTATTTTTTGCTGTGTAAGGGCCCTGCTCCACATTGACGTAAAGCAGAAAAAAGAAACAGAAACGTAAAACGGATTAAATGGTATTCCTATGAAAAGTACCCGGATTTTCGGTTTCTGCCTTCGGTTTCTGTCGCGTTTTCTGCTGATGTGGAGTAGGGCCCTAAGTTTTTGCTTGTTTTAGTTACAAAAAAAATTTTTGCGGTGCTTCAGCAAGCAGATTGCATCTCTCGTATGCGTTCAAAGATTAAAACTTTAATACATCATATATCTTCTGTATTAACGTTAAATGTGTGTTCTTCAGTATCCAATCGATTTCAAATATAATTAGTGCATGTGATAAAGATTGAAATTTGAAATTGAAAAGCGCGCAATATGGGGTAGGTCACAACATCGAGCAAAATATGCAATATGGGGCGAAAGCTAAATTCTTTTTCTTCACAAAAGAAAGAATGGAGAAGTGAAAGTAAAGATGAAAATGATGCATGAGACATTGTGCAATGTCCTCCGCAAATGGTCAGGGGTTGAAGGTTAAAACCTTAAATTGATTTGTACAGACTAGTTGGTAATTGTAAAAAGAGCAGTATTTGTTTGAAGTTTGAATGCGATTAGGTTTCCAATGCGCCAGGCTCAGATACCTTTCTAACAGACCTTGTATATTATTTGATAAAAGAACACTTTATGTACACACACACACACACACACACACACACACACACACACACACACACACATATATATATATATATATATATATATATATATATATATATATATATATATATTCACTGCGATGAAAAAGTTTAGACAAATGGCAAATATGTGAATAAAAAGAAAACTACTCAACAAAATGCTTTCAAATTTCTAATGCAGGTACACAATATGGTCCCAAATACGTGTCAGGAGTTCTTAAAACTATAACTGAAATCAAATTTTGGATATTACAAAAGACATTTTTTACATTGTTGCAAAAGTTTAGACAATAGTCAGATTTTATACAAATATCCCTTGAAATGTGATTGGTGGAGGAAATGCGGGACTTTATTATTTCCTTATAAAGTGCAGAGATTGTTGAATAAATAATCAAAATCTCAAAAGCTCTGTAGTTCTCGTGTAAAGAAGATGAGAAAGTTTGGAAGTCGAAATTTGAAAATGAACCTACTTTATTAATTTTTTGTCTTTCAAAACGGCTCTAGTATGGTAGTACGTTGTTTTTTACTTTGTGGAGAGCAAATTCAGACATGTATATCGATCAAAAGACCAAGAAAAATATATTTCTTAAAGATCAAGGAAAGGAAAAAAGGGCTCGAACTGACGATATGCCCCTTAATCCTACAAAACTTCAACTTGGGTCAAAAACTGCATATAATTTTTCTTAGACTTTTTAATCGATACGCATGTCTGAATTTGCTCTCCACAAAGTAAAAAACAATGTACTACCCTACTAGAGCCGATTTAAAAGACAAAAAGTTAGTAAAGTAGGTTCATTTTCAAATTTCGGCTTCCAAACTTTCTCATCGTCTTTACAGGAGAACTAAAGAGCTTTTGAGATTTTGATTATTTATTCAGCAATCTCTGCACTTTATAAATGAACAATACAGTCCCGCATTTCCTCCACCAATCACATTTCAAGGGATATTTGCATAGAATCTGACTATTGTCTAAACTATGTAAAAAAAATGTCTTTTGTAATATCCAAAATTTGATTCCAGTTATAGTTTTAAGAACTCCAGACACGTATTTGAGACCATACTGTGTACCTGCAGTAGAAATTTGAAAGTATTTCGTTGAATGGTTTTCTTTTTATTCACATATTTGCATTTTGTCTAAACTTTTGCATCGCAGTGTGTGTATATATATATATATATATATATATAAGAATGTTTTTTAAGCTCATAATAGTTTTGTAAAGTTTTTATCATTTGTCAAATATTTATAAGACATCTTTGTGATATTTGTGGCTCATGGCGAGAATACGTTAGTACGTTATTCGACACATATTTATATATATATATATATATATATATATATATATATATATATATATATATATATATATATATATATATATATATATATATATATGAATGGATGGATTTATATTTGTATGTATGTTTGTTCCTTATACAAATCCACAGTTTTCGTCAGATTTTCCTCAAACTTGGCAGTGGTGCACTAGAATTCACATAGGTGGGGTTTTGAAATTTTAAAAAAATCCAAAAAGCTCAGAATTCTAATTTTTTGTCCCAAAATGGTCATTTTCTTTCAATTTTGAATCTATAGATTAATAGAGATAGTCTTTCAGCATACAAATCGATAAAATTTAACACATTTAAATATGAGTATTTTCCAACAAAGATTACGATTAACAATGAATTATCAATTTAAGGCTCACCTATTTCAATTTAGCATGAAATAAGTTAAACATAATGCAATACCAGGCAACGCCGGGTAATAAACTAGTATGTCATAAAAGTTTCAATTTTTATGCCAATAAAGAGCCATCAATGAATCTTATTTCTTTTACCTAAAACTAACCTTTTATGAAATACGTGGCAAAATTTCACACACATTGCAACACGATGTTATTAATATTGAAAAATAATAACATTGAAATGACATTTCACTTTATCAGTGCGTGCTCTTATAAACCTTCTACCTTATCGGTAAATGCAACAGGGTTGAAGGACGAGATTGGACGTTATCTTCCTACGTCAACTGTGGTTTTAAGAAGACATAGTTCATATTTTTTTGATAAATTTCGTTCGAGAAACTAGTTCGATTAGAATGCATGATAAATCCATTAATTCACTTCAGTTGCTTTTAAAATATTGTAATCATTTGTTCGCGATAAATCGACAGTTAATCTAAACAGCTTAATGCTTGCACTCAAAATTCTTTTGGAATTTTATCTTTATACAGATAAAATCAAATTCGGTAAAAACGAAAAAAGTAACTGAAAAATCGTTGGTTAATACATACTGCATATTTTCATAATCCAGTTATTAAAGATCGATTTTGACAAAAAAGAAGAATTTTATCATTCCATACGTAAATATCTCTTCGAAAAATTTCTGTACTTGATGAATTATTCAAAACATTTCTACTAATATTTTTGTCTCACGCATAAATATAATTAAATATCATTAAAATTATTAAAACTATTTTTCATTGCTTTGTTTTTCAGAAAACAATGCTTGAAATTACATCAAGTTAGTCTTAGTCTTCATATTTCAGTTACACTAGATTTGTTACATAATTTCACTAGCGCAATTCTCGTATTTTCTTTTATATACTAATGCCATTTGGTATAAAATCTATTTAAATATGTTTCCCAACTGTTGTAATCTCTTAGTTTTCTACCTGCAGTAGTATTCTGCCTAAAGTTTTAAGTTCCAGGAAATAAAAAATGTATTTTTCTAATAAAACATTTCAGCATGTTGAAATTGCAAATGATTACCCTCTTGCATGCAAAATTCGAGCTTTGCTGCAAACTACTTAATGCTATACTTTTTACTGAGATTCAAAAAAAAAAAAAAAATCACGGTGGAAATTAAAAAACATTCAGAATTCTGGTGAAAGTATAAAACTGGTGAATGAAAGTGGTATAAGCAGAACAAATGTGTGAGACAATATTACTTGCAGGGGTTACTCGATGACTATCAAATTTCACTTGTTTTATTTATTTATTAATTTATTTATTTTAAATATTGCATGTTTTTTTTTTAAATCATATGTTATACAAATGTATAAAAAGAGTTCTTAAAAAAAAAAAAAAAAAAACTTCCCAAGGATAAAATGGAAAATGGCAAATTGAAAAGAAATATGTACTATAGTTTTATTTTTACATTCAGAATGATAGACATTCTGGCTTCAAAAATAAATCAAAGGTAATCGTTTCAGGTTTTTCTATTTTTTTTTAAATATACAAATAATATTTTCTTTCTGCGTTGCCATTTTTATGTATTATTGACACCAGGCAACATTTGATAGTCACTATAGGGTGCAACTTCTACTTTGAAGTTACGGATACTAGCGATTAATTGTTTTTCTTAAAAGAAGCTTGACTGTGTTCATCATAAAAACTTTTGATACAAAGAGAACTAAACGGAAATGCACATTAAGTTTTTAATCTTCTGCATAGAGCACATTTCCAGGAATAAATTCCTAAAATGTTGAAGAAAAATCAGCAAAAATGATTTTTTTTCAGCGTAGATTCATTTGCATGTACTGAGCAGTTTATTCACTGGTTGAATCAATACATTTTTGCTGTCAAAGCTTGATTGTAAAATTGCTCTTTTTTTTGACCCATTTTACCCCACCTGACCCTATTCAAAAAACAACAACAATAATAATATGGATAATGACTTTTTAAAAAGTTTGGAAATTGTCATTTGCTTCCCAAAGGTTGTTACTACAGTTTCGCCGTTTAAGAATTTCTACGTATCAACGAGTTCCAGAACTATCGTTATTTTGATTTTGTATCGCTGTAAAGCTAGTTTCCTAACATTGACACACATGTTGCCGAAAACAATTTTCAGGGGAAGTGTAATTTATAGATTACTAGCTGACCCGGCCACGCGTTGCTGTGGCTAAGGTATGGGTTAAACTATAATGTTTCAATAGAAACGAAAAATTTTATTACCGTCATAGAGATCAACTTTATATAAATATGAATTTGAGGTCAAAGTATGAAAACAATCGAACAAAAATTTCCTAAGTTTGCTAGAAACAAAAAATCAACAAAAAATGTAGCATTTTAGTACTTAGAAATATTAAATTCAAGCTTGTAACAATAGAGTTAATTAAAAATTTGCTAATTGCTATTGTAATATTTTATTTTTTAATGTAACATTTTATTTTTTAATAATGTAGGTAGGGTAGATATTTAACCAATGTTATTTGTTATTTTTTGAATTATAAGCATTTTTAATTTCAGTTTAACTCAACATTAATCGGTACACCATATTCTTTGTTAATCTGTCTCTTGTAAACAAAAATAGATTGGACGGTTTTCCCACACGGGAGCAAGCGACTTATAGTTGCCCATGGGAAAAACATGGATTTTTAAAATCTAAACCGCAAATTGACATTGTTTGTCCTTGGGACTTATTAATGGACATGGCGAAAGCTAAACGAATGGGAAACTGTAGCCTTTTGAAGGGTATTGAAGATTCTGACGGTGTCATTGGGACACGTGGCAACATAACTACTTCATCTTTAAACTTGCCAGTCAAAATGATTGCCTCAATAATGTTCCCGGTGATTTTTTTGATAACTAAACGCGTACCATTGCATAATCTCGGTGGATTTAAATTACGTAGAAGAACTATGGGTAAACCAATTTTTAACCGCAGATTATGTGGTGGCATTCAGGTATGTTTAACGAATTTTAGCCAAGAATACAGAAAAGCTGGTAGCTAAATACATAATTTGCAATAAAAAATATATTGCGATTCTAAATTGAGATAAAAACTATCCTATCATTTACGTTGGACCAAACAGAAACTGAGTGCAAAATTTGGTCAAAATCGGTTCAGTAGCTGAGGAGTCCATTGGACACAAACACAGGGACACGTAATTTTTATTTCTGATAAGAAAGATTATTACCTGTTTACTGAGATTCAAAAGCTGCCAGAACGTGTGCTTTATGTCGCTCAGCCATGGAGGTGTCAAAAAAGGCTTAGTAAAAAGGCTTAGCCAAGAACACAGAAAAGCTGGTAGCTAAATACATAATTTGCAATAAAAAATATATTGCGGTCTTAAATTGAGATAAAAGCTATCCTATCATTTAAGTTGGACGAAACTGAAACTGCGTGTAAAATTTGGTTAAAATCGGTTCAGTAGCTGAGGAGTCCATTGGCCACAAACACAGGGACACGTAATTCATATACACTGAAGTGACAAAAGTCATGGGATAGCAATATGCAAATTTTCAGATGGCAGTAGCATCGCATAGAACAGGTATAAATGCGCAGTGCTTTTACAGAGCTTTCATTTCTGTTCAAGTTATTCATGTGAAGAGGTTTTAACGTGATGATGACCGCACGACGTGAATTAACAGACTTTGAACGCGGAATGTTAGTTGGAGCTAGACGCATGGGTCATGCCATTTCGGAAATCGTTAGAGAATTCAACATTCCCAGATCCACTGTGTCAAGAGTGTGCCGAGAGTATAAAATTTCAGGCATAACATCCCACCATGGACAGCGCAGTGGTCGACCGCCTGCACTTAAAGATCGAGACCGGCGACGTCTGCAAAGAGTCGTAAATTCTAACAGACAAGCAACACTGCGTCAAATCACCGTAGAAATCAATGTGGGACGTACAATGGACGTGTCTGCTAGAACTGTGCGGAGAAATTTGGATTTCTTGGGCTATTCCAGCAGAAGACCGACTCGAGTGCCTTTACTGACAGAACGACATCGCTTGCAGCGACTCTCGTGGGCACGTGAGCATATCGGTTGGTCCCTAGATGAATGGAAAACCGTGGCCTGGTCCGATGAGTCACGATTTCAGCTGGTAAGAGCCGATGGTAGGGTTCGAGTGTGGCGCAGACCCCACGAAGCCATGGACCCAAATTGTCAGCAAGGCACTGTTCAAGCTGGTGGTGGCTCCGTAATGGTGTGGGCTGTTTTTTCATGGCATGGACTTGGTCCTCTAGTGCGACTGGACCGAACATTGACTGGAAATGCTTATGTGCAGCTACTTGGAGATCACTTGCAGCCATTCATGGACTTCATGTACCCAAACAACGATGGGATTTTTATGGATGACAATGCGCCATGTCACCGGGCCACAACTGTTCGCAATTGGTTTGAAGAAAATTCTGGACAATTCCAACGAATGATTTGGCCACCTAGATCGCCCGACATGAATCCCATTGAGCATTTATGGGACACCATCGAGAGGTCTGTTCGTGCCCAAAATCCTGCCCCATCAACGCTTTCACAATTATGGACGTCTATCGAGACAGCATGGCTCAATATTCCTGCAGAAGACTTCCAACGACTTGTTGAGTCCATGCCACGTCGAGTTGTTGCACTTCGCCGGGCAAAAGGAGGGACGACACGATATTAAGAGGTATCCCATGACTTTTGTCACTTCAGTGTATATTAAGATAAGAAATTCTTTTTCAAGCAGTTTTGTCATAACACAACCCAGCGAAATTAAACTGTTTGAAAAATACAAAATCAGTTTTTGCTGGCCTTTATATTTTCTGTATCTTTATACTGCCATGCTAAGCGCAAAAGTGGTATCTGCAGTCGAGTTCAAACTGAGATATAACTCGTTAAGTTTTACGTCACCATGTATTTGATTCAGGTGATACTTTTTCAGAATTTTTTTAAAAATAGTTCCTGTAATCAAATGACCACATAATTTTGTATTTAAGAAAAATTCTTCACAAAGAGCCACCTGGTGGCGATAACTCAATTTTGTTAAAAAGTGCAGATACGACTTTCGTGCTTAGCACGGCAGTATAGTATCTATTTTTCTCCGTCACGTCAGGATTTTTTGTAAAATTAATTTTTACTTTTGTTGAAAATTTTCTATCAAAAAGTATTCTCTAAAACAATTTATCTGGACAAAATGGGGTTTTTTCATTTAAATATGTAGAAAATATCCCATTCTTAGCGACACATGTTGATTATTCAGCAATCAATTGCAGCTTCAATTTTACTTTCGATACATTTATGGCTGTTTTGTGAACTATAATCAATTTCAAAATGATGATGTTTTACCCATTTTAAACTCCATTGATCCTAATTTTCGATTGTGAGAAAGAGCAGGATAATTACTTTCCTCTTCCTGGTGTTCTATTCTTTCGTACTGAATCCTGTTTCGAAATTGCCATTATCATAAAAATTTTGCTGTTTCTTTACCTCCTCATAGACTTTCGTCTCATCCCCCTTGCATTGAAAAATGCTTTCCTTGTTACGTGGAAACATGTGTCTGCAGTATTCCTGCGCATTTGTCATTTTCAACGTAGTACTTGTGCCTTTTTTTTAGCACAAAGGTATTTATTTATTTATTTTATTTTATTTACTTTTTATTAATTTAAATATAAGAAAAAGGATCAAAAATATCGAATTTTACTCATTCGCAGAGCAAAGAAAATTCTATATCTCAGGAATAAAAAATTTTCAAAAAAAAAAAATCAACCATTTGGAAGTACAGAACACTGAAGCATACTGCATACTAATTTCATCAAAATAGTACAACACAAAAGTTTCATAAAATATGCTGATTTTATGTGGAAAAACTTTGAAGATAGATTGCTGAAACAAATTCCAAACAGTAAAAAATAAAACAAAAAAGTTTTCTAATTACATAATTCGACGTAAAAAGTTTAAACTCAAGAGAACTTTGAGCTTGTCTCTCTTAAAGAAGAGGTTCGTGCAGTGTGGCTACAGGGTCATTCCGTGTAAAAACAAAAATATTTCTGAAATTTTCGTACCGTATCATTTTTATCTTGATGAAATTTAGCAGGAAATCTGTGTAGCAATATTCTGTACTCCCAAACGGTTTCTTTCTTTTTTTTTTATTTTCTTGAAAAAATTTTATTCTTGAAATATAGCCATTTTTTGCTCTGCGCATGGCACTTTTGATCCTTTTCTTCCATTTGAGCCAATACAAAGTAATATTTGCTGAATGATAATTATGTATCACCAAGAATAGGATATTTTCTATATAGTTAAATTTTAAAAACTCCACTTTTGCGAGATAAATTGTCTTACAGAATACTTTCTTGAGGGAAGATTTTAGTAAAAATTAAAATCAATTTTACAAAAAATCCAGGGCGATAGAATTGTTTCATAATGTTTCCTGAAATCACCACCGAAAAGTAAATAAAATTTAGCCATTACTTCTCTTGTATTTTTTCATCGCAGTACTATGTAATTTGCATAACAACTAACTTTTAAGTTGCTCCTTATAATTTACATTTAAAAAAAAAACCCGGAAAATTAATTTTAATTTGATTAAAATCTTGTTTCAAACTACACTTACAACTTCAAAGGAATATAATAATAGTAATAATAATAATATTAAAAATAATAATAATAATTGGGGAATTGCCGTTTACTTCCCCGTAGATCGTTCTCACAGTTTCGCCACTCGATAATTTCAAGGTACCAGTGAGTCCCAGACCGGTTACGGTGTCTCGCTGTAAAGCTAGTTTCTTTACATTGACACACACGTTGCCGAAAAACAACTGTCAGCGAAAGTGCCCAGAAATTACGGAAGCTTCAGATAACTAATACCGTTTCTTTTTCTTTCTTTCTTGTTTTGTTTTTGTCTCATTGTTATAACAAACCCTTTTTCAAGCATGTTAATAACAATTCGCTTAACAATTAATTTTAGGTCCTTTCTCATAATTTACCCCAGTATTAACCCATTAATGCCGGTTGGTACAAAAATATACCAACACGGAAAAGCAATATAACTTGTCCTTACATGGCTCTATCAGTCTAACAGTTGTGCATTTCACATTGTAAATACTCACAGAAAAGAAACTTATACATAAGTTTCGCACCTTTGTCGAAAACGTGTGAGATAATAAGCTTAAAACATGAATGAATGTCTTATAGGTGTTTTCGAAGTCGGCATAAAAAAACTCTCCTTTTAAATTTTATTTTGGCGAAAACTAGTTTCAAACTACGCATACAACTTCAAAAACAATATAACAACAACAATAATAATAATAATAATAGGAAAAATTATAATAATAATTGTAATCACAAAAATTATAATAATAATTGTAATCGCAAAAATTATAATAATAATAACAATAACAATAATAATAGTAATGATTATAGTAATAGTACAATTACCATTTATTTCGCAATTTCTTCGTTCTTGGAATTGAAACGAAGTCAAATACAAACAAATAATTTCTGTTTTTAATAACATAAATGTCCAATATTAGCAACAATTGTACTTAATGATTAGCGTAGGGTTCATACATGTGAATCTTAAACTACTGTCCCGTAAAATCTTTCGAGGTTAGGTAAAATTTTAAATTTTTTTTTTTTAAATTGAAAAAAAAAAGCTTTTACAAAAATATAACTTATAAATTCAGTTTTTTTTTTTAAGAAGTGAAAAATTAAAAAAAAGTGAAAGTATATTAAAAACAGTAGTAGTTTGATTCCCTGCAAAACTTTCCAATTTTTAGCCACTTTTCAACACGCATTGTTTATTTTTAAAAAAATTAGTTCATTCTAAAATTAAACATGAAATGATCAGTATACATCATAAATCTTCGACCAATTTGACTCACGAAATCGAAAAACAATCGTCTGACCCTACGAAAATTGCATCTAAAAAAATTTAAGTACAAGAATAAGCTGTAAGTGTTTTACATACAGTCAATTAAAAAAACTATTGTACTTGCACACGACTAAAACTTCACTTTTAAAGTTCAAATTTCTATCAGAACACATTGCATTGATTGGTTAACAATAGAATGTAATGTTTAATTTAAATTGGTTAACAACAGAAGCTTCTATTGTTAACCGAAATCTTCATTACACGTTTGTACCTTGACACGTTGCATAAATGAAAGTTTCTACTTTTAACCAAAAATTGTATTTTCATTTAGCACTTAAGATGTTTGTTTTAAACTAAAATTGGAATTTAATCATAAAAAATTCAGGTAAAATGTAGCGTCCTCACATAAATCTTTTTATGCGACATATTTGACAACCTAAAACACAATTTTCCCTTAAAATATAAAATATTTTAGTTCGTTTATCTTTTTAAATAAAAAATGAAGAATAAATAATGACGAACTTTTGATACTGATAGCGAATCACTATCACCAAAGCAAAAAAAAAAACGGTTTTGTATCACCTCAACTCTCTTCTACTTGGACATCACTTGTGGGACGATAAGAAAAAGGGAAACACAAAAGCAAAGAAATAGATGGGGGAAAATGAAAAGTAGAAGAAGAAAACCCACCCTAAAAGACCCCAAAATGTTCATTTACATTATCTGAACTTACGTTATCTGGTTCGCTACAGTCGACACAACAACAGAGTGGGCGGGAGGGGGGGGGGGGCTACTGAGGGTAGTTGCAGCCGATATCGACTTTTATCGTTTGGAAGGTTCGTTCCTAATCCCAAAGCGAGTAAGAGAAATCAAGGAAAAGTGAACACTTTTTTTCTTTGCTCCTATTCTTTCCATTATTATTTATTTTCTCTTTTTTTCAGTTCATTCTCTTTTGCCAATGCATGTTGGCGAGCGATAAGGTCCTTATCGGAGACCGAGATAGAATGGTTATTGTTATCGTCCAATAGGAAAGCGGCCTTTGTAAACATGGACCCGCGTTGGCTGTTTGATATGATAACGCGCACTGTAAATGGTTGAATGTAGGGGGGGGTTTAGGAGGGAGAACTGCAACTTATCTTGCCTTTGCAGAAATGCATTTTCTATCCCGTTCTTCTCACACCCCCTCATGGAATTTTCAGGCTTTTCTCCTACACATCTTCCAGAAAATAAGTTTTCTCTATTTTCTCGATGCTGAAATTTGCTGCATGTACTAGCGTTTTGTTTCTCCGGGAGATGCTCATTCCAGAATTTAGTTTGCTTTGAAAAAAAAAAAAATCTTGAAATTAAATATTTTTTTTCCTTTTTTAAATTATTTTACTCATTTTAATTATTTTTCCTCAGCTCTTTTTTTTTAATGCGGAGCAACTGCTGTTATGAATTCTTAAAAGCATAAAATATTTTATGAGTTTGGTGCGAAACTTTTCCTCGATTATTTTCTTCAAACAACTATCAAAAAGACACGATATTTATCTGTCAACTTTACACCAGGACTAAAAAATATCGCAATTCTACTTGAGTGTAAAGCACCTTTTTCTGAAAATGTATGTGAGTTCTTTTAAAATAAAATTTTAGAAAAGCCAAAATTTCCATCAAATTCTAATTGATCACTCAACTACAATGGTTTTTGAATTCGTGCTCTTTGGATTTTCTTCGTAAACACTACATGTTGAACATTAAGTGTTAAGTATATTTTACATTGTTAAAGGTGCTTCATTCTAACCTTAGAATAGCTATTAGCCACAAAACTACAAAATATTAATAACAAAATTACATTTTCTTCATAATAAAAATACATTGTTTATTTAATTACAAAAACTATTGCATTTTGTCTGCCTGCTCAACAATAATCTCAGCAAAATTAAATTCCGCTACTATTTGTATCATCTCAATTTGTTACTACCATTCTCTCCATTCATGCTTCTTCAACCTACCTTCTTATGCTATTCAGATGCCTAATATTACTGATCATCATTCGTCGCAAGTCGGACAAGAATCAATTATTTACTCTTTTCCTTCAAATGTGCCACTGATAATACAGTAGCTTCGTGGATTTTATTCCTTTTACTTTTCTGTCATAAGGTGATAAACTTGAAGAAGTTCCTTAATCGTTTCAATCCATTATGATGGTTGTCAAAATTGGTGAAGTTTTTCATTTGTCGTCTGAAAAGAAGAGTTTTTTTAATCTTAGTAAATCTGCGGTGTCTTCTTGTCGCTAAGTTTTGCGTGCAGTATAATAAAATATTACATATTTATGGCAGTATTGAAATTATAAAATTACGACGAAAAAGTTCTGCCTTAAGTTATCCATCTCCCCGTAATTCAATACAAATATGAAAAAGAGGAAAAGGGGGTGGGGGACTTTCATTTCAAGTATTTTTTAAGAGATTGTTGAATTGGAATGACATATTAAAGAACATTTTGGCGATAGCAATTCACGCACTTCTGTGGTTAGGGTGTCTTCTTCACTCTATGAATGGAAATGAAGAACTTTAGTTTATTAATAATTTCCACAATAAAATGCGTCAATATATATTTTTTTTTTCAAAACTTTTGTATATGGCTTTAAAAAGAAAGTTTATAAAAAGTATAGTCGTTAAAAATATTTCAAGCATTGTTTTAGAAGATAATGCTGAACTTGTGTTCATTAATAATTTCCAAGATAAAATGTGTCAATAACTTTTTTTTTTCTCAAAACTTTTGTATAAAGATTCAAAAACAAACTGTCCAAAAAAATGGCCCCACTTACCCCAACTCTCCCTACATAGATAATCAGCAGGCACTAAAATCACATTTTGAAACATTTATATATGCAAATTCTGAACATTCTTTTAAAAATTATAATTTGTGAACGTTACAAAAAGATTCAGAAACAAATACTGTTGTTACCGCTCCCTTAGCCTCTTATTTTCAAGCATATTGGATAGAAAAACATAAAACTACATATTAAAGAATGCTTATATAATAATGTATTAAATATAGCTACTGATAATTGAATTAAAACTATTAATAACTATTGTTATGCAGTTGTTAAATGAAAATAACAATAATAGCTTAATGAACATGACTAATTTTAATGAAATAAATGCAAATAATAATAATAATAATGCACGTAAAATGAATAATAATACTAATGAAAAAAAAACTAAATAACGAGTAACTTAAATTTGCATGAAGCACATTTTGATATTCATGAGACGAGAATGAAATATGCTTCAATGCTAAATCGATACTATAATTATAGATAAAATATTATCAGAATATTATCAGCTAAATTTATGCAGCTTGATCACGATTTGATGTCCTTTTCGTGCCAATAACTTTTACAACTGCATAATACAAAAGCACATTGCACTATTTGTAGAGTGATAAGCCGGTAATGTCAAAGCCATCGTAAAGTCTGAATAGAAAAAAAAATAGTCGAACATCCTTTGCGTCACACCGGTAATTAAGCCCCCATGTAAACCCTCAACATATCAAACACGCGGTAGAAATCCATTATGTCTATCATTGACCAATCAGATTACCGGGAATAGGACACTACGTCACGAGGTTTCTGTTAATTAACAGCAGGTCTGTGCCAGATAGTGCAACTATCTTTCTTCTGCTGTAGCAGGCATTTCCCTCCACGTAGTCGGCTTCGCCTGACCGATCGCTTTAGGAAATGAAATCTAGCACATTAGGCTCTAATTAATGGCAACAGATAAAGCGCACTTATATGCTGTTGATAATAATTTGGGGCGCCATCTTGTGACGAACATTGTCCATATTTTTAGCGATAACGTATCGATCGAGGAAAAGTACATAAGGGGGGAGTTATTTTCCGTAAATAATGATAAAACTTTACAGCAAATTGTAGTTGGGAATTTCGGCGAAGCTTTTGTTTAAAGTTAATGCATTGCATACACTTTTTATTTAAACTTCTAATAACCAGAACGTTTAATACTGTTAGGGTATCTACCAGTAAATATCAAAGAACTTCTTGTATTAAGCTGGCATGTTATAACTGGCGATATACTTTATGAAGCTGAATAAGGATTTTGGATTTTTGTTACAACTAGAAAGAACAGTTTCAGCATAATGTGCTTCTAAAGAAGTTAAACCAGTTGCGTACCAAATTCAGGAAAATTTTACTGTGAAATTAATTGTTTACAGTTCAGAGAAATTTTACCTTGAATTGTAACAGAAAAAGAATAAATCAAGTGTAGCACCAATCGGCACATCACGTGATTTATGGTACGAAGCTTATAGATTTTACCTTCCTCGTTCTCCCTTCGAGTCTCATTCAGTATAGGGTTACGCACCCATCTACAAGCAATGAGAAGATTAGTTCAAACCCCACTGCTTCAAAAGAGTTTTTATTTATTTATTCATTTATTATTTAGAGCAACTAGGTAAAGCGTTTTTGTTTCCTTGTTTTTTTTTTTTTTTTTAATAGTAAAATAGGAACTTGCTGTGAATGTGAACTATACTGGCAACATGGAAATCAATACCGTTTTCTGTAAAAGTTCTTTTTTTTTCTGTGAAGTCAAAGATTTCCGTTCTATCGATCAACGGTAATTAAATTTCCAATTGGTTTTCTTTTGACGAATACTTTAATATGGTTTAATCTTCAAAGTGCTAATTTTGATATGACATTATTAGAGTTTTGTTTCCCTTTTATAAGTCACTGCTCTAAAATCTTTCCTTGTAATTTTTCTAAAATGAACCCATTGCCTATTATCCCTTAGGGTAGGTGGGGGCAAAGCCCTGCAATTTCTGGTTTTTTCACCATAGCGACCAGCCAGGAGCTGATTTACTCGAAAATTCAGTTGTGGGTTTTAGTTTGGGATCTTATCTTCAAACACTGGAAACATCAATCAAATCCAATCATTAGTTTTAGAATAATCCGAATAATAAATTTTTAAAAAAATGCAGGGCTTTGCCCCAGTTTATGGGGCAAACCCCTGCAGTGCAGGGATTTGCCCCAATTTGCGAGGTATGGAATAAAAAAAAAATACTACTGCCAAAAACTTTCAAAATAGTCTTTTAATTTGTCATAAAATAAAGGGAAATGCTTGAATACATAGGTAACTTTGAAAAAGTAAACTAGAAAATACTAGTAAAGCCGAAAAAAAACATGAAAGTAAAAAATTACTTACTAGGTACTAAAAACTTCCAAAATATTTTTTTAAGGTTAATAGTTGAGGATAAATATTTCATAGTTGGACTTAAAATGGAATGAAAAATGCGAAAATATTATCCAGGGCTAACTGGGGCAAAGCCCTGCACTCGAGGGTTGCAGGGACTTGCCCCAAATGACCTGCAGGGATTTGCCCCGTTTGAAGTACGGGAAATGGTGGATTGGTAGGGCTAGTTGACGAGAAGAAAAATCAAAATCAATCCACAGCATCAAGGGTTAGTCACAGTGCTATTCATCGATAATTAATTGATACGTTTGGTAAAACCCTATCTCACATAACATTGAACTGAAGTATGAAGTAAATTACATCAAAACCATGAAAAACGAACTCACCTCATTTTCTCCTCAAGTTGCCTTCTCAGACGCTACAGCTTTTATCGGTGGACACCTGTTGCAATAGGGTAGTTTTCGATTTTTCAATTTTATTTTTATATGATAGAGTAACATGTGTGAACATCATCGGTGAAAAAATTTTTGCGATACGATAAGTAGTTTTTTTTTTTTAAATAATTTTTAAAGTTCAAGAAAATGTGACGTCACTCGGCGGCGGAAGAAACGTCATCGGTACTTCCGCCGCGCCTCAGCCGACGAAGAGAAGCGAGGGAAACGCTTGGCTACGTTGAAGACGCACTTGAAGACTATTAACTCCTCGTGATTTGGGAAGATTTAAATCGCTCGTCCTCTCGAAAATAGGCAAAAACCATCATTGATGTCACTTGAGGGAGATTGTTGGACTGTCCTTTGACGTATCCTGTCTCCATCATGCATCAAAAGGATTATTAAATATCTAAAAATTAAAAATAACTACGCGCTCAAAATGTCCGTAGCGATAACATGGGTCCGTCGCGGAGAGCTGAGGATTGAGGCCGAGTGACGTAACTCGTGACGTATCAGAAAAGCGCGCTTTTGCGCGTCGGATTTTTAAAAATTCATTAAAAACCAATCGTTGTGTTTTAAAATACGGCAGTGGTGAATTTTGGAGTTTTGAGGGTCAAGTAACAATATTTAATGATCAAAATGGGGATTTTTAATAGGTCACAACTACCCTATTCCTCAACTGCACCAAGGCGGCCGGTTCTCAAATCTAAGGCGGTCTATTCAAAAAGTCGATGCATGGCTTTGCCCCGTGCAGGTCTTTGCCCCCACCTACCCTACCCGACAGTCAACAGATGAAGCAAGACGAAGAAAAACACTTTATTTTTGAACACATATATTTAATACGTCAAGGAACATAACCAGAGTTTGAATTTCTTCGTTAAAACTAATAATATAAAGAAACCGTGAGTATAAATCTTAAAATTTGAACTCACACCCTAAAGCGAGAAAATTCTTTGAAACTTAGTATCATCATCTTACCCTGCTTTCCTCTATAGATAATGAGTGTTCATGTTTATGTTTTAGCTTTGAAGGACCCAAAGAACTCATCCCAGGAAAACTCTCTAAACCTTTGGTGAGTTACATTATTTTTGGTTTGGTGTAATTTCTGCTTATCGTTGCATACAATTGTTTGCAAGCTTGCTGAAATTATCCTAAAATTTATGTGACACTTCAATTTCGCACACAGCATGAAAGAATTTATTTCTGGGATCGCGGTTATTGGAACGTCAAATGAAGTTCTCACAGTTCCTTTGCTAGCGTGTCCATGCACTTCGAAGATTAATCTGCTGCGCCAAACCGAACGTGCATTCGATATCCGGGAAAGAGATAAAGAAGAATCAAATGAATTATTAAAAGGGAAAAGAAAGAGACAGAATGTGCAACAAATATCCCATTTATCTGGAAAATCCAAGAGATAAGTCTCAAATTAAATGGCTACCTTTCTTACGGGCCATTTAGTACCGTAACTAGAGGCTAAAAACATAAGCCGTTGCAGGTAGCCAGCGCAAGACATTT
Source organism: Uloborus plumipes (assembly GCA_038373865.1). NCBI lineage: Eukaryota > Metazoa > Arthropoda > Arachnida > Araneae > Uloboridae > Uloborus > Uloborus plumipes. Next base: position 329,034 of record JAXGGA010000055.1, on the reverse strand, counting down.
AATAGCGATTTATTTCTACTCAAACATCAAAAGCTTCAGTGGTAAAAGAGTGGGGGGGGGGGGGGGGGAGAGATTATCTAAACTTCAATCGATGGAACTGTCCTCAAGGCTCGGAATGATGGATGGGAGTCGTTTGGAATGAAAACCTATCTTCGAACGCCAATCGTTAACAAAGTGGTAATTCAAACCTATGCGATGTTCGAACCCACGTGATCTCAAAAGTAGTTCTCAGAAGGTTCGTATGACTATCAGTTTCTTGAAATCTGGCAGCAAAATGTTGAATTTATTCCGATTCAATGGGATTGCAGGGGGCCACGGTGGCCTAGAGGTAGAGTATTCTCCTCGTAAGCAAGTGGTCTTGGGTTCGAGTCCCGCCCTGCCCATGGTTGTTATTTCAACCTCTCTGTGCCTTAAATTTGTCCTGCGTTTGCCAAGAGGCAAGGCGCATAGTACACAGTCCTCATGTATGTCGAAGCTCATGGCTTCTGTGTAAAAAACAAAATAGGATTGCTGTCGCATTTTGACATCAGGAGTTCAGGTACACCCCGATAAGAGGTCATGAAAGGACACTGTCACCACCTACAAATTATCCTTATTCAGCTATTTTTGCCTAGCTATTTGGCAAACTTGAATGCATGACTGCAATATTGCAGTTTTTAGTACCACAGCACTTATATATGCATTCTCATATGTCATCAGTCTGCAATATTTGGAGTTCCATTTGGGAAATTGAGAAATTCTCACAAAAACTTAAGTACGGAGAATCTCTGCAAGTCATGAAATTTCCGAAAGATGTCTGAAAGAGAAAAATGTTATATATCCTTTGTGCATATTAATAGTGAAACCAATGTTTCTACTCCTAAATTTTTCACCCGATCTGGGCACTTATCTGGGTTGTAAAGTTTTTTCAATCAAAATGCTTCATTTTCTGGATTTTTCAAATAATTTTAAAGTGAAACTTATTGTCATTCATTGTAAATTTATTATTTTATTGAAATGTATTACAACAGCATGTAGTTATGTATCTTTGATGTTATGTTAGAATGAAGCTGAATAGTCGTGCAGCAGTACAATGATAAATATGAAACTTATAGCTCTCACTTACAATAGAGACACTGGTGAAAGCAAAAGCAATTTGAATTTCAACTGCTTCAAAGAGCCCAACTTTCTCTCCTCCACAAATATTACTTTGTTCTTAATTTATGGTAGAAATTTAAATCTAAAGAATCAAAATTTGAAATTTTTCCTAACTTCATAAAGGGATTACATTTCTTTTCCCCCTGTATTCTTTCACCAGCTTAGAATTTTTTTTTCTCCGAAGTGAACGTTATCAAAACTATTATACGAACTCATTTGACCAAATATTTGGCGATGTCGACAAGTAGATTTAACCAAATTCGTTACTCATAAGTTATGCATTCCAATTGCAGATAGTTATAAATTACTTTTATTTTCTTTTTCTTTTTGAAGTGTGTTAGTGTTTATTTTTAGATGACGAAGATTTATTCAATTTAAAGAATCTTCCCAAATTCTCCTATTTTGCATTTAAGTGTTACTGATGACATTTTTTTTCCTTTTTTTGTACGATTGAGCTAGTATTTCTTGTTTAAAGTGTCTTTATTTTTTACAATTCCTAGTAATTTCGGGTTCCCACATCTATCATTTACCATAGAGGCTGAAAGTAAAATAAATTGCGTCTATTGTAGACTTATTCCCAGATTTTTTTACGAAAATATCGTTTTTCAATTTTTGCATTTCTAAAGCAACTTACATCTTCCATTACACATAGATGCTAATGTAGTTGTTCAAATTGCAATGGTAAAGTTAGGAGCTGTCTGTAAAACACTTATTTGAAGAGTTTTAATGGTATTCTTCTCACGATGAAAAGTATTATTTCCAAGCAATTGCGTTCAACCCCCTCAACGTGTGCATTGGTTGACTGTGGAAACATCCGAGCGAGCATTCTCAATAGATCAAAATCACCTTTCCTCGGAAAAAGATTGCAAGAAACATCACCGAAGAGAATAATTACCCCAAAATACCTACGCAGACATGTTTTTATGGCCCTCTCGTAGAGAAATGAACTTATAGTCGTAAAACGTGAAAGGAGAGATTTCGTAAAAGGTCTTAGAACGGAGCCTTCTTCTCTGAAGCCAGCTGCTCTTATCGCCAACGAAAAGCGTTAGCACAGGGCGGCTGCCTTATCTCTTCTGGCCACAAACGCCGCGGCCGAGAGATAACAGGGCGAAACTCCTGCTGCCACCGCTTGATTAGAAAATCTCTAGTGACGTCACGCAAAAAGCAAGCGATAGTGGGGCTTGACGGTCAGAGGCAGCATTATCTTTTTTATTTGCGTATTTATTTAATGTTTTTATTTTTTCTCTTCTCCCAACGTGGAACTATCGTGGAAAAGTTTGGAAGGAGTGCTCTAAGCCCCATTATCTTAATGTAGTGTAATAATTGTTTTCACTGATTTCTGAGGAGAAAATGTGTGCGCACAGCAGATTAAGGTTTCATATTCTTTGGCATAACGTATTTTATAAATTACTTTTGCGCAACAAATTAGAAGTTATCTGAATTTTACAAACTGTGGTTCCTAAACGATTCGGGATGAAGCTTTTTTACTCGTGGTCCAGTGATAACACGACGAAGACGTTTAGTTCGACTCTTATCATTACGATTGTTGTTTTGAGAAAGAAACCAATAGGTGAAATAGTAATTGTTGAGAGCTGAGGTAGCTTGTAGCCAAATAATTTTCCTGGTTTCCTCCTATCCCATTTGAGAATATTGGATTTAGGGTGTAAGAATTGTCTAGTTATCAAATTTTACAGAAAGTATTTGCTCAGAGTAAATCAGCACAGCACACTATGCATTATATAACTCTCATAAAATGGTTCAAAAATAAATTCATACTTTTTTATGATGTAGTTTTTTTTTTTTTTTTTTTTCTGAGTCAGACATCAAAGGTATGAAATAGAAATATCCACAGAGGTAGTTTCCATGATCAAAAGCATCACGGATAAACAGTTTGACCGTCAAAAGGTTCAGCAGACCTCAATCAAGAATTCTGGCAAACAGTCCACTCACCAATGTCCGTTTTTTTGGGAGGGGGGGGGCAGTCAAACGGAACATAAAGTTCAGGTTTTGAAGCACGTCAGCACGTCACTCTTAAGCTTCTGTTGCTTTGTTATTTGGTAAAAAGTAATTTTATAAATGCTTGGAAAATATAAACTATAAATCTTCACAACAAATCTCTCTGTCTCTCTTTCTCTTTCTCTTTCTATCTCTCTCTCTCTCTATTTTTTTCTCTTTCTCTCTCTCACACACACACACACACGCACAAAACGTTATAATAATGAAAATACTTCAATGACCATTAAAGAAGCGGTTAATTTACAAAGTGAGTAAACAAATTGCACCTTGGGTGACTTAAGAGATCAATCGTTAAAAAAAGAACAAAACATGGTAACTCAAAAAGATTTTAAAAGAAAAGGCTCGTAGTAAAAGAACTCGCATTCTCAGTAATGGTAATATGCTACTATAATCTATCTATGTAGTAGATTCTACATTCTAACCGGTGGATACGTAATGAGCAAACTAAAAGTCTTTATATTTGAATGACTGCCTGAAAACCAAATTATAGATTTTCTTCTTTTTTTTTGTGCTATCCACAGCTCAGAGCTAGTTAGAGTGCAAGAAGCTCAAGACTGTTTCCCTTTTACTCATAAGTATCTCTAGGATTGCTGAAGACTTATTCACTTTTTTCGTTTACTCTATGGGTAAATGAGAAAATTTAACAGAATAATCGAATACGACTTAGGAACCGTTGTGTAGTGCGGTGATTTTTCACATGCTGCTACTGGCTAGATTTTATCAGTGCTGCAGAGAATGGCAAATGTTGACAAACAAACACTGGCACAATGTCGGGAACAAGAGCCATCTTAAAACAAATTGATTTCACATTTCTATGTCTTTTGTAGATGTAAGTGTCGTGACGACGATATAGATAATTTGATTCAGACGAAAAGTTTCATTTCTATTAATATAGCTTTTAAAACGTTAAGAAACAACTGGTTGGTAGCAAATTGAAATTGAAGCTTTAAAACTCCAAATTGGCTTTAAAAATGACTTTTCTTTTCAAGAGAAAAATTTTCAAAGAAAAATTGATGATATGTGTAACATACCAATGATAAAAACGAACTTCTATGAAATAAACTATTGCGTGTATTTTGTTAGATTCGTATATTTTTCGATGGACAAGTCATTGAAAAGTGAATCTATAAATTATTTTATCAACTGTGTTGCTAGTATTTCCTTCTTTAAAAAATGTATAGGGCATCATTAGTAGAGTATTCAACCATATTTTCTATAAATTATAAATCAATGTAGAAAATACATAAACGAACAGAAAATGCAAATGATGCGTGAGAAAAATTTAAATAAGGAATCATGTTTCAGTTGAAATAGAAAATATTCTCATAAGTCCTTCCAACAACAGCAAGGTTCTTTGACAATATTAGAAAAAGACATGTACCTGTGACTTTAGGAAGCAGGAGTACGAATACAAGATTCAAAATTGGAAGGAAACGAGGTTGAAAACAAAACAAGAGAATAAATTTAAAACTGGGAAAATGTATTAGTGACAAATACATAAAATACGCAATATCTAGAGAAATTCAACTTATAGACAGTAAACCCAAGAAATATCTTCATCACAGTAATACTGATAAATTGAGAAAAACATTCCGATGACAGTGAAAAAAAAAGTGATTAAACCGAAAAACAAGTTACGAAATGTGTCTTGATGACTTAGTCGATTGATCTTTTTTTTAATTTTAATTTAAGATGAATAAAAAAGGAAAAAAAAATATGCTTTCGTGATCTTAGTAAGTTATCAGAATTGATATTTCCCCAAGAAGCCACCTCATGTTATATTAGTCTAAAACTCGATTTTATTACCCAGGAACATCAAAATAACAAAAGTCTCCTTCCCTCTTCTCGAACAAAGTATAAAAACAACATGAACAACTAAAGCCCTAAAAAACAAAAAAAATGCCTAAACAATACAAGTAAAACGCAAAAATTACATTCAAAAAAGAAAAAACACTAAACTACATAAACAATAAAAGCAAAACACTAAAGTTACAGAAACAATAAATGAAAAACACAAATACACCACTAACATCAAAAGAAAATTACGAAAACTACTTGAACAGCAAAAGACAGAAAACACAAAAACACGATGAACAACGAACCAATGTGAGAAAAACAAAAAGCACAAAACACACAAAAAAAAGAAGGAAAGAAGAGTTGCCATACACCCAAGTTTTTGAAAATTAACTCATTATGCCTAGCGCCCCTTTTTAGGGACGGTCCAAAAAGTGTGTCTGGACTTTTAGACGTGGATCTTCTGTTCGCGAACTTTTTGGTTTTGGACCTTCTAGCCGGATCCCGCATTTCCCAAAAATAAGCATTTCCACCAAATAATAGTGATCAATCATTACTTTGGCATTGTTTCAATTCATTAGTAATAACAGGCATTAATGGGTTTAAAAAAATCACACTTGCGTTTCAGCTTTAATATTATATTTACTTGAACGGGTTTTTTTTTCTAAATTCCCAATTTTAAGTTGATCTCAGCTATCGCACAAATTACAACTCATTTAATGCTGCACAACATGGAAAAGAATTACAACATGTATTACATATTTTTCATATAAGAAAATACAGAAATATTTTCTTCATTATTGATATTTAAATTAACATTACATTCTAATTCACGGAGCACTGTTGAAACGTAATCCGTGGTGCTATTCCAAGCTCGAAAAATACCTTAAAAATAATAATAAATGAAGCAAATACTACGACACTCTCATACTCCCCCCCTCCCCCGTTTAACCTCTACTCGTAATTTTCATTGAAAAAAAAAACTGTACATAGATAGACGTCATGATAACCAGAATAACAACAATATTAACCAAACAACAAGGGCGAAAAATAAATAATACCCAGATTTTTTGCGATCCTGAAATTGCCCAGAAAATCATTTACCGTTGCCACTTTGTTTTGATATCTATCGCCTAATTCATCCATCACAGATGAAACGTGGTTATTAGTGTCGGAAGCATCGATCAGCAGTTTCTCGCTAATCGCACGTGGCAATAACTCATTGGCACTCAACCAGCGCTTAGCAACTTATCAGATCGGGCCCGGCAATAACGGAACAATCACAGACGCAGGGGATTGTTGAGTGTGTTGTCTCTCTCATTCGCATGTGGATGGTGCTGATTGTGTATCCTTTTGCGTAATTGCGTTTCAGCTGGAATTCAGGAATTAAAAACATAAAACATTGGATTCGTACACGAGACAATGAAAGAAACTGGAGATCAATCATGGAGTTGGCGGTAACTCTGTCCCGGTTAAAACTCTACTTCGACAACAAATAGTATTGTTTCTAAACATCATACATTTTTTCTGTTCAAAAGTATATCAGTTATCGATGAGTAACTAAAAAATATACCAAGTTATCTTTAATTCATTTTGTAACATGTTGAGTGAAACTTTTTGCATTAGAAATTCTTGGCACTTAAGGCTACAGTGGACACATTTTTTTTCTTCTATTATTGATATATTTGTCTAAAATTTTGCTTGCTTGTATATTTATTACATCTAAAAGCATTAAAAAAAATTGGTGCAAAAACAATTAATACTTTTTTTTTGAAATTTAAAACAAAAAAAAATTAACGAAAATTTCCAAATTTCAAATTGCTCCATGCATCACAATATTTATTGGATTATAACTAAACTTCAGAAATACATCAAGATACTGTCTGGGTATAATTTCATGGATGAATTTCAGTCATTACAGTTCTGTAAAATTAGAATTCGACTTTTTTACTGTTAAAGTTACCTCATTTATGGAAAAACTCCTATAAATTTTCCTTTTCAGTCATGTTTTATAAACTATCTCATAAAACATTACACATAATGCATAAATGTATGCAATCATGCCTAATGATTGGAAATTAAGCGGAAATTCAAAGTTTGAAAAAAAAAGTGACGCAGCAATTGGAAATTGTTTAAAAAAAATTTTAATTTTGAATTTCAAAAAAAGCATTCATTGTTTTTGCATCATTTTTTAAAATGCTTTCAGATGTAGTAAATATACAACACACAAAGTTTTAGACATATAGGTAAATCAATAATTAAAAAAAAAAAAAAAAATTGTGTCCGCTGTAGCCTTAAGTGAGCTGGTTACAGATAACACTGTCGCGGTGTAAACTTTTTTGACAATAAATTGTATTTTTATGAACATCAGAGGTTTTTCTTGTTTGAAAATATTTCAACTGTCAATATAATAATTTTTTAAAGCTAAGAGTCAGAGTTAATTCATTATGCAGCATTTCAACAAAGACTTAGGCGCTAAAAATGCAGGTACTAAATTTAAGTGAGCCAGTTTTTGAGATAATATACTGTCCTGGTGGAAACTATTTGACAACAAATAATATTGTTTATAAACATCATACATTTTTGCTGTCTGGAAAGTTCATCAACTGCTGATAAAGTATTTAAAACTAACTCTTAAAAGTTATTATTAATTTACTATGTAGTATTTTAACTTAAATTCATGTATGTGCAATGCTGAGCGCAAAATTTGAGTGAGCAACTTATCTCACAAAGCATGTTTGTCTAACTGTTCCGTGATGATAATACGGATAGAAATTAATACTGCTCATAAACATTACAGTAAAAAGTAAAAACAATGAAATAAATACCTCAATATGCTCAAAAAAAGCAAAAGATGTGCTCCGATTTCTGCTAGGTTTTTGTAGTTTGAATTAAAATAAGTATTTTTCTTCTGAATAGATTTTTTAAAGATGTACCACTAAGTTGATAATAACTTCTATACGCCACCACACACGCACACATAAGTAATTTTGTACCAGTATTTTGGCAAGAAAGAGAAATTAAATTTATAATTTAATGTTTTTTTTTTGGGGGGGGGGGGGAATTTACCACTAATGTTTCTACGATGGCGAGTTTCGCGTAATGAGAAAGACAAAGAAAAAAATTTTATGGAAACGATATCGCACACTCATCCCATCGAAAGTACCTGAAACCAAACCCACGTTTTATGCTCTATTACTTCATTTATTTTCGACATTCCTCCATGAATAACATTTATTTCTCTCAGATTCGAACAAATGTTGGGACATTGCGAGTTTTATGGGGAAACGTTTTACGAGCCAAGATACTCTTCATGCACGTTTCTGTAAATACAAGGCTCGGATCAAATCTCTGTTATTCTTGGAAAGAACGTGTCGCGCACTTTTTTCTTGCCATTAACCGCAAAAGGTACTTCCTTGTAGTTCCACGCGCATAGATACCACCCTCATTAACGATCGTTATCTGTGTTCCATTGCGCAGGCTCTGAATATCAATTAGGACGACTAGGAATTGCAAGATAAGATTGTTTGACAGATATCGACATAACATTATCATTATGCTCTGCACAATCTAGGACATTCATAGTGGTATTGAGATCTTGCCACTTTTTTCTTTCCCCCTACCAGCCTTTGAACTCGGTGGAGTTGAGAAGAAATAAAAAAGGAAGGCATCAATCGTAGCACAAAAAGAAAAATGATTAAATAAATCGAAGCACAATCTGAACTCCAACAGACAGCCAAAATGTTTAAGCATATAAAACATTCCTTGTGAACCATTTTCTGCTAGTTGAGCATGCAGTTTCAGTACATGTTGCTTTTTCAAACAATATAAAACATATGCAATGAGTTACCACCCTTAAGCCAGGGCTAAGGCAGAGCTGAAGCAAATACACTCACAGCTCGGTCATAGCATCCTGAGACTGCAGTTTCATCCTTATTGTGGACTCCTCAGTTAGGAATAGCCAATGATTGAGCTGGAGGCAAAGATCCTCTTATTGTAGCTGAGATTGCCAACAAACTGGTAGATAAAATTAATTTATCACATTCTTAATCATATAATCCTGATGTAAAACATCCTTTGATAAACATTCTGAGCGAGTCGAAAACATACAGTTGGAGTAAGTGTTTCCCTTTATTTCAAAGTATACAAAATATTCCGTGAAACACATTCTGAGCGAATTGAAACGGTTCTGTTTAAATTCATGTTGCCTTTTCAAAGTATACAAAGCATTCCTTAAAACACATTCTGTGTAAATTGGAAGCATGCAGTTTGAGTTTTATGTTGCCTTTTCTTTCAAAGTATAAAACAAAAAACATTTAAAAACATTCTGCACGAGTGCAGCTTGAGTACCTATTGCCTCTTCTTTCAAAGTATGCAAATCATTCCTTGAAAAACATCGTGTGCAAATAGAAAACGTGTAATATTTAAGTTCATGTTGTCTTTTCAAAATGCAAGGTCAGCGCAACTGGAATTTTCTCCAGAGGGTTTGGTCATAACTTGTAAGTTTAAACTTAGGACTGCAGTTTAGTCATAGCAGAGCATATTTGTAGTGTCCCAAAGCACTACAGAGCATATTTGTAGTGCTCTGGGAATTTTCTCCAGAGGGCTTGGTCATAACTTGTAAGTTTTCCTTGAGGACTGCAATTTAGTCATAGCAGAGCATACTTGTAGTGCACAGTAGTAGATATGCTTATATATAGTACTTAGATATGCAATGAGGAAAAACAAATCGAAGGGTTCAGGGTGGTTGGCCTCTAAACTCCACTCTCGTTGCACCCCTACGTGCAGAACTCAACAAACAGATATGATGTACTATTAATATTTTAAAGTATTCCAGCTAAAAAAAATCTGCGAAAAATTTAAGTATATTTGAAGCATGCTTCAAAAAACCGACAGAATATTTAAAGAAAACTAAAAGAAAAAAAAACTATTTTCTACAGATTATATTGATCACAAAATGCAGAGCTTTTCGGTCTTCTATAAGTCTGCAGAAATATTTAGAAAAAGAAAATTTAAAAAAAACACACACACATTTTCTGCAGATTATTATTTTCTGGGATAAGAAGACATTTAACTATATCTCAACAGATACGATCAGTTGAAGCAAAACATATTTAATAATTCAAATCTAACTGTAAATAAAATAAATATTCACTCACTTCTTAAGGAACGGTCACAATAAGTTCAAATTGAAATCTTACGAATTCTGATAGCATACGTATTATTCGAATTCTTATTACTGTTACTATTCTAAAAAACTATTGTTTCGAAGAAACCCCTGCACATTTATATTAGCAATAAAATCATGCAAATGGCCATTGGAAATACACTGGTAGATAAAATTGTTGACCCAATGTTTTAAAAGCTTGTTTTTGTCATAACTTAACTCAATTTAGTTTTTATGAACAACGATATTATTTGCGTATTATTTATGTTCGACATATAGAACAACAAAAATGAAAGGGGTTCTTTTTATACTGGATTAGCTTTAAATTACCAGAGACTAAAAAAAGCTGTACTCCTTTTAATTCTCGGTGTGCGATATGTGTTAACTGATATGGCAAAATTAATAAGTTAGTAGTTTGAAGTGTAATCCATAATTGAAGAATTTATTTATTTAGACACCCAATACGCTCGGAAAGTTGTCGATTTAAAAGAAAACAGAATGGCGCCTTCATTTTATGCAGTCGTAGTGTGTATCTTTATTTTTTGAAGCATTCTAGACTGAATAAAAAAGTTTTAAATTCGTCTCCCCCTCCCCATAAAGTTTTTTTTCTGTTTCAATTTTGAATTTGTGCTTTAATAGGTGCCAAAATTATTTCTCCTGGTTGGGTAAACCTTTTTTAGGTAAAGATACAATTCTTTTGTTGGACTCTGCAATACGACCAAGATAAGCCTTAAACAAAAACATATAGCCACAACAGGCAAAAATCATAATTTTTGAAATCTATAGCATAATTTTATCTACCAGTTGCATGAAAACGGAAAGATGCCTTCTTTGAGTTTTTAATCAAAACCGAATATAAATTGGGTAGCATTAAGAGAGAGAGAGCTGTTCTTTCTCCGCCAGAGCTTGGGATTAAAGCAGTACGGACGTATCCTGTATCTTTCATATCTCTTGAATGCCTTTGTTATAAAGAGGGAAAATATCTCAGATAAAAGTCTAAATAAAAACTGCCTCGAGCCCTGCTAAGCCATAATTGGGTTGTATGTGAAAAAAAAAAAAAAAAATGAGAAAAAAAAAATACGATGCTCTTCGTGATCAGGTAATAAACAACGCTCAAGCCCCATACCAACCTGCAAGATGTGGATTAAAAGAGATTGTTAGGTGAGAAAAAAATGCTTTTTTAATATTTTAATTTTCTCTTTATTTACTTTTATTATTCGCTTTTTCTATATGAAGTTGTCCTCGTTATGAATATTTACTAAACTTTAGACGCCAGGCGGCGATGCGGCTTTGGCGATATCGTGATCGAGCAGACCATCCTCCCATGCTAACTTTGGCGCCCATTTGTGGCTGGGTGCATGGCGAGAGATAGGATCGGGCTGGCGAGATAGTCCGAGGAGCTGAAATAGCAAGTCAAAGGATGAGCTCCTCCCGCGCCATCTAGGAGTGAAACGCATCAGTTTCCGTGGAATATCTCAAGTAACATACGTTTTTTAGAAAGCATGATGGGAACAGGAGCATCCCGATGGGATGCGCACGGGAGGTCCTCCACCGTGTGATCTCTCCGAAGAATTTCCCCGTATTCGTGCCCAGTTTGCTGAATGAATTCTGCAATTGGAAGACATTATTGCAGCATTGTTCTTTTTAGTTTTTAGAATTGTTTTTTTTTTTTAAAAAATGCCTAATGTTTTTTATCACAAAATGTTATGCATGTACGACATGGGTGCAATGTGTACGCTTGTATTTTATCATTCGGTAAAATTGTAACTTCATTCGGCAAATTGATTATTTTCCCCCTCCCAAAAATTTTAGTTCGGGGCTCCCCTGGGTGAGGAGGGGGGGATTAAAATGCTTTACACTACATAGGTATATTATGCAATAAAAGTTATTTTCGAGCTGGAGCTTGTACACCATCTGTATACACACAACCTCCACCCATTGCAACAAAAGGCAACTTGTCAACCCATGTGGTAATTAAAAGCCTCTCATGGAAATGATTAGAGAGATAATTTATTTTTATGAGTCAAAACTTTTAAAATAAATTACGTACTTTATTTCTTCAGAGTTCATTGTCAACTATAGATAACCTAGCATTCGCAGATCTTCATGTTCTACACCAGTAAGCTATCTTTCAGATGTGGACCAAGAGTTGGCCACGCAGAAAGAAAAGAAAAGCGATCATTATGTATACTCAAATTTTTGCATGAAAAGATAGTTCATACACAGGTAATCATTTACCACGTCTGTCTGCCAGGGCAGGAATGGGATCAAGACGGGTGGTGGGCAGTCAAAGAAAGTAAAATTTCTTCAAATGTCTTTTTTACAAAATCTGAGAAATGTTGTATCTTAAACCTAAAAACAATCCCTAAAATGTTTTAAGAATTTCTTAAGACCTCTTCAGATTTAAGTCTGTAGATTTCTTTTAGAAAGTGCAACAAATGAAGATTATTCGGCCGTAAACTGGACATTGTCATAAAAAAATCACATCCATTTCACCAACCATGCTTCATGATGTAATTAATCATCATTAATCCGTCAGTCTCGTGCAATCAACATATCAGTGTCATTTAATGAAAAACGTTCATTTATTCAGCCATGATCAATCATTTATCACGTTCATTGAATCAGTCCCATTAAGTTAATTATTCACGTTCATTACCCCAATTACGTTCAATCCATCAGGCACGTTCTGTAAGCGTATTAGTCACGTCCGTTTATTCAACCACTCTCGGTCATGAAATTAATCACGTCCAATTCATCTGTCACATTCATTCCATCATTCTACTAGTCAAGGAGTCACCTTTGTTTAATTTATTTCGTTCACTTAAGTATAACCACGCTCACTATGTCGATAAGTCATCTTTACTCCACTAATTACTAAGTTCTTTAAATCAGTCGTATTAAATCCATCATTCACATTCATTATATCAATCACACTCATTCCATCAGTTATATTCAATCAATCAACCAATCGCGTTCCTTCCATCATTCACGAATGCTCAATAGTCACCGAGAGTAACTGATTAAATGAACATTATTGAGATTTAAAGCTATTAAATGAACGTGACAGAATGACTTGGAGAAAATGATCTATTTATTTATTCTGCGTGATTACTTAAATGAACAAAATGAATAAATCAAAAATTGCCGATGGAATGAGCTTGACTAATTGATTGAATGTGACATCTAATGAACGTGAATGGTTTTTTAACGTGACTGATTTAATGAACTTGATTAATTTATTAAACGGGACCGAGTAACTGCACTTTTTTATTAAATGAAACTGATATATTGACTGAACGTGATTGATTAAATAAACAGATTTGTCTCACGAAAATATCTAGTTTTAAACAGAATAATCTTTATTTGCTGCAATTCCTTAAAATAAATCTACAGGTTTAAATCTGAAGAGTTCCTAAGAAATTTTTCAGATACTTTAAAGCCTTTTTCCTTCAAAATTTCTGCAGATTTTGTGTAGATATCTGAAGAAATTTAACTTCCTTCGACTGCAAGCCACCCTTGGCTTGCAGTTGAAGGAAGTCTTGGCTTGCAGTCCAATTAGAGAAACTGCAACCCTTGGCTTGCAGTTTCTCTCCTTGGCAGGTCGGACGGTAAATGCTTACTTTTATACCCAAGCTCTTCCCTTGCAAAAAATTTTAATGTACCTTTTTGTTGTTGTTGTTGTTTTTATTTATGTGTAGCAGATCTCTTGTTCTAATTGTTCCTTGATAACACAGCGGCAACTTTTGGTTTGGGTTTTTATAATGATAAACATAATAATCATAACAATTAATATTAATGCCAAAATAACCTTTCTTTTGGAGTGGTGAAATCTACTGAGCTTTTGTCTTTAGTACGGCACGTGTTTTGTGTTGCATTGGCTGTGTTATGACCTAACTCGAACTTTAACTTAATTTGACTGCTCACTTTTCCACGTCAACTTCACTTCTCTTGCCTCGAAGCAGAAAATGGTATTGTGTAAAATTCAAGCCTTAATACCGGCTTTTCATTGGATAACTTCCGCACTTCACTCACATGCTGACACTATAACTGTACGTTTTTAAAATTGCCATGCTCAAATTATTAAAAACGTTTTAGGAGCTGTACATTAATAATGTCACACACTTTTTACCCAACATTTTTAACCGCCCCTTTCTCCGATTTTGTCACCAAATATCACACTCCACCTTACTCCTTTTCACCCCTTCTGACGTAGAAGGCATTACACAAACATATTGCTATAAAGCTATTTTTATTTCAACTAAAATGCATGATGCCATTCATGTTATCCCGCCCTCACTTTTTCCACAAACAAGCATATTTTCCCTGAATACCTCCCCTCAAACTATGACATCATTTAAGTCATTATGACATCGTTAAGGTGAGGTGTTTATTAACGACCCCTCACTCACCCTAAGAGAGCATTCTTCATTTTAATAAATAAAAAGAGTTTTACTTCCTTAATATCATTAATGAACGAAATGCCAATTGCTCTACAAATGAGCATTTACCACAATTCGGATGAAGTTGAAAAGAAAAAAAAAAGTTTTCGAAGAAAAAATGTTTTAATCATATGTACTGTTAATAATGTCGACGAGACAGCAATGGGGCTTTTGATACTTATAAAAATAAATGCTTCTTTTTTTTCCGAGAACTGTACATTTGCCTTTAAAAAATCATCTATCAATTTTTTAACAACATTTATACCAGTTTATAAATAATAATAGCACATTTGTTTTCACGCAAATGGAATATTAGTTGGAATTAATGTAATGAAAATGTTTTCATTTATTATTAAAACTATAAAACTACGTAGAACAATAATAGAGTACCGATTTGTTTTCTCCCACAAGCAAACTTTTAAAGTGAAGAAAACAGTATTTTTATACCTCTAACATTAATGCATCAAAATAATTCATGCAGGGAATTTTTTTAATTCACTCTATGCACAAAATTTGCCTCAGGAATGTCTTTTATCTAAGTTTTACTTTGACACACCCAAAATAATTTCTAAAACCTACTTGTTTGTTATTTATTTCACACCATATTGAATTTGAACATAAAAGAAAACAGTTAACATTTCACATCAAGTGAACCGCGAATTTGATTCACAAAGCAAAATTCGAAATTACAAACTCCCTCTTCTCCATTGCATGAAATAATGCATTACAGTTCTTGGGCACTGAAAGGAGGGCTAAAAATAATCATTCTAACTCAGAATTCGGTGTCTGCTGTTTTTGCCTAATCCTTTATGCCC
Organism: Uloborus plumipes; assembly: GCA_038373865.1. Lineage (NCBI taxonomy): Eukaryota > Metazoa > Arthropoda > Arachnida > Araneae > Uloboridae > Uloborus > Uloborus plumipes. The sequence goes on along the minus strand of JAXGGA010000055.1, from coordinate 313,663 downwards.
CGACGGGAGTTAGAAGTACCGCTTATACACTTATTTATAGTACTCACTTATGCGCCGGCCCAAGGGACCAACAGAAGAAGACACATAAGTGAGAGAGACGTATAAGTGAGCAAGCCTATTTAAAGGACCAAAACGCAACATAGGTTCTAATGAGAGAATGAATAAGAATGTTTTTATAGAAAAGGGACATATTACTACGGTTTGGCAATTGCTGTAACGTAACTACAATGATAATGAAAAAACAAAAATTGTAGCATACCTAATTACAAAATGTCCCCTTTAAAACGACCCATAGTAAATAATTGTCCCTCTCCGAATTCTAGTTAATGCGGAAAAGATGCCTTCCGGGATCAATAAAGGCGACAGATTAAATGGGAAAAAAATTTAATTTTTTGAAAGAAAATAAATTATATTTTTCACATTTTAAGGATAATTTGGTGCATAAGTGAAATATTTATCTTTTGAGCGACGCATAAACGAATGATCCTATCATTATTTTGCTGTGGAATGTGCGGGGATTATTCAAAATTGTCGTATAGGTGAAAAAGGCGCATATAAATGAGGCGGTTTATAAGTGAGAGTTCACTGTATTTTGTTTTTCACGAAAAAACTAAATATTCCATTCCAGGTATTAGCTATTGTTCCGTCCTGTCACTCAGCACAAAGGGGGAAAACATTTCAGAACCTAACTTCAATCTTCTGGACACGCTTTCGTTCTCCAGAAGCTTAAGATAGCGAATGCGATAACGATACAGAGAACAGCTATCGGGAGGAAGTTGGTGATCTGAACTATCATCAAATCCCTCCCAAAAATGTTGCTCGTCGTCCATGCAATAGGATGTGATCCTCCGCGAGAAGTTTCACATTAACAGACATGTATTTATTCAAAGATTTGTCATGGTACTCCAGATGCAGTTCATACACCAACTGCAAGCCGCGCTTCAGTAATCTTGTTCTTTGGATCAAAATCGATTCTGCTTCTGTTGCTTGGAACAAAAAAATTCGCATGGAAGTTTATCAGCAGCTTTAAGTCTTTCTCAAAGATCTTCGTTGTGAGATTCGACTTAAGATCAGGACTGATTTTTTTTCAATTGAAAGCAGAAATCGCGACGTAGAAAATGATAATATCAATAATACACATTTTCAATTGCATCACGAAATTGAAAAATTAATGACCCGTCAAGGGCTGAAATATGTTATGAGAAGATACCTTCAGAACTTCGTGAGTGCAACGGACCAAACGCGTATTATTTTATACTTATTAGGTGATAAGATAAAGCTAAATAATGTATCTTGGCGAAAAGTAAAAAATCGGTTTTCTACGACACGTACACTAATACAGGGTAGCTGCTGTTTGAATGGAATCTTGAAATGCTTCTTAAAAATGGGATGAAGCAGATTCTCTAAGGTTAACGGATCAAAAACTGAATCAAAACCAGGAAGTAAAAACTTTTTAGTTCAAAACTTTGAAGAAGAAAAAAAAAGTTGGGGGTTGATTAGATTCTTTGCCATTGTAGCGTGATTTCCTAGCTAAGTAGATCAAAAATTCTGACTTAGAAGTTGACTAAATTTCTTTGCTAATTCTTGATTGCTCAAAGCTTTAATCCAACCTGAAGTGTAATTTTTCAAAGTTTAAGCGACATTTTTGTAATGCATTAAATACCCTTTTTTCCTCTACTTTGACGAAATATATGTGAAAAACAGGAATTCCATGGAAATGTGTAAAATTATAATGAACATGAAAGAATTTTAAAGATTATCGGGCGAAAATGAGTGGCTGCTCTGAAATTTAAGAAAAGAGATCAGTTCTAAAATTTAAGATGAAATGACACAAGCATTTTCATTTCAGAACTATTTTTATGTTATGTTTATTTTTCACCTATTGAAGTGTGGAACTTCGTGAAAATGTTAACAATGCATTTTTAGTAATCGAATGCTAAATATTTGTGATTAAAATTGATTTTTATTTATAGTTTTTATGACAACCTGTTAGGGCCTATTTATTTGATAATATGAGTAACAATAATTTATACTGCCAGTTATCTCCGCCTCTCTCTTATTCATATTTATTTTTTATTTATTTATTATTTTACATTTACCACAAAACATAAATATTTTATTAACACAAAAAAGGTGTCACAAGATTTTTTTTTTTTTTTGCTTTTTTCCAATGTCTTGTTATTTTGAAAAAAATGTCCCTTGCTTGCATGTACCTATGATGTAACAAACCCATAGAGTTTACCCTGGACTAACAGGAACTCATTGCCATGTTTTGCTTATTAAGAGACATATCTGTTAGTTAAGACTCTAAACTCATTTAAATAACATATCACAATCATCGTGAATACTAAACGAACCAAACCTTATCGATCTCGGTCATTCTCAATCGGTATCGGGACTGCATCTTCCAAGAGCTTCTCACTGAGTGCGAAGACAGGCAGCAGTCCGTACGCTGTCCATCATTAATCAATCCCTTGCCCATCAAAGCGTATCGCTTCTAACAACAACAGCCACAATGTAGCGGCAATCTCGTAATCAACAATGTGAAGATACTACAACCCAAAGAGCATCTTGTAACGAGCAACAATGCAGATCAGATAAATCCACAAGTGCGAAAAGACCCTCCAAAGTGTGGAATAATTCGGGGCGGAGGGGGGTCTTAATGGCTTTTAAATTGAGTGGTCAAGGCGCCTGCCGTGGACCCACTTGACGTAATGAATGATCCGGACCATTGTTTGAAACTGACCTCTAGTCTCTTGTTAGAGCCTCCATCCTACAGCCCTTTCTCTAAAGCAGTCTTGTCACGTGGATGTAAGAAGAAAAAAAAAAAACTAAATAGATTTAATGGACATGGTAGTGTGAGAAAAATAATTCGTGAAGCGCGTTGTTAATTGTTAATCGTCGACGACGCGTAAAATAACAAAGCATATCTCATTAATCTATGCATGTTTCTATGATGTCCAAACATCCTTCTTGAATTACAATAACGAAAAACTGAACTCTAGGGCGTCATAATTGTAAGCAGTTTATCTGGACCGTTTTTGTAGTTGTTAACTTCATAATCAAAAAGAAAATGAAACAGGAACCAAATTTTATGCTTTCCGTTTAAATTTATACTTTATAATAAATGCAAAAGAGGTGTTTAGTATCAAAACATGCTCAATTATTATTATTATTTTTTTTTTTAATTTCACAGGACTCTGAAAACCGATAAATATTCTCAGATTAGACTTTATTTTTCTAAGGCTACAGTGGACAAATAAAATTGATTTTTTTTTTCAATTATTGATTTATATGTCTAAAACTTTGTGTGCTTATATTATTGTATATTTACGACATCTAAAAGCATAAAAAACACAAATTGGTACAAAAACAATGAATACTTTTTCTCAAATTTCAAATTTAAATACTTTTTTAACAAAATTTCAAAATGTTCCAGGCGTCACAATTTTTTTTCAAACTCTGAATTTCCACTTAATTTCCAATCATTAGGCATGATGGCACAAAACAATGCATTATATGCAATGTTTTATGAGATAGTTTATAAAAGATGGCTGAAAATAAAAATTTTCAGTTGAAAAAATGATATAAATTTTCATTTTCAGCCATCTTTTATAAACTATCACATAAAACATTGCATGTAATGCATTGTTTTATGCAATCATGCCTAATGATTGGAAATTAAGTGGAAATTCAAAGTTTGAAAAAAAATTGCGACGCCTGGAACATTTTGAAATTTTGTTCAAAAATATTTGAATTTGAAATTTGAAAAAAAGTATTCATTGTTTTTGCACTAATTTGTGTTTTTTATGCTTTTAGATGTAGTAAATATACAATAATACAAGCATACAAAGTTTTAGACATATAAATCCATAATTGAAAAAATCAATTTTATTTGTCCACTGTAGCCTAAATACGTTTTTGACAATTATCGACTTGAGTGACAAGAATGCACTCTAAATCATTTTGTAGCGTAAACGAGTCCACTAAGCAATTTTAAACTAAGAAATTAAAACATATTTGAATTTTTATATAGATTCACCTGGTTTTAACTCTACTAAATGCCTGAATCGTAACTAACAAACATATAAACCTATATCAAATAAAAAAATTACAAAATTTTTACAGGTTTATATAGTGAAAAAGCTATATTCTACAATAAATATTTGCGTCAAAACTCTTTGTTGTAGTATATTGTTCGTGGAACAGCCTAATTGCATCACAATGCCAACTTATCGATTCAACCAAATATAATTTGAATCGCGTCAATCGTGATTTATGGAGACATGGTTTTTCCAATGAAACTTAGTTATCAATAACAAAATTAACCAAAAGTAACATTTTCCATTGTCCATTTAATTTATACTACGTTATTTGTAGCAATTAAATTGTAACTAACAAACCTGTAGCAAACAAAAATTTAACACAAAAATCTTTCGTAAAGAAGTAGTTAACCACTGTTTTGCCGAGTATTGATTGGTTGTCATGAAAGAGTTTTTGTGATTTGCACTAATTCTACTCGGTGGAGGGGGGACAACATATTTTTCTACACAAGTGCGTTGATTTACCAGCAGTTATCTATTTGTTTTGGTTTACTGTATTTTCAGTCGAAAAGGCTATAGTTTTAAAAAAAAATTATTGATGAAAAAACTAGAAAACTACTATAAACGGTTAGATAAACGATGTTCAGTAAAGGTGCTACAATTAATAATTAAGATAAATTAATAAATACAATACTTGAAACATTTTTCACTCCTGTTCGTGTTGATGTAATTGATTTGAGCTCAAAATAGTTTATCACAAATGTGTCTATTGTTTGAACACAGAACACAACATGACCAAAATATAAAGCAATTTCTATATGATTTAAACATGAACTAAACTGAAAAAAATAAGTGTGGTTTTTACAGTATAATACTGGTAGCAGAGGTTAACAGTACAGTAATAAACTGTAAAACTAGCTATTTTACATTTTTTTACTGTAAAATTAACTGTATTTCACTGTAAAAATAACAGTATAATACTGGCAACAGAGGTTCCAGTTTAAACTAAAATGCACAGTAATAAACTGAAACTAGCAATTTTACAGTTTATTACTGTAAACTAACAATATTAGCTTACTACTGTAAAATTAGCAACTTTACAGTTTGTTACTGTAAAATTAGCTGCATTATACTGTAAAAAACATTTATTTTTTACAGAGTGCAATGTTTCATCCAATCCCATACAATATTATTAATTCAAAAATGGCATTGTGTTTTTGATTCTACATTTTTATAAATCAAGCAACTACATCTCTTATGCATCTGAATGCGAAATGACAATGCAAAATATCTCTCATTTCACAAAATATGTTCCACAATACCTCTCCAACACTAAAAGCAACACATGGCCCTAACAATACAACCCCCCTCAAAAAGATAAGCCACACACACACAACGTACTAAAGAGATAGGGGCCATAGTTATTCCGTATGTGTCCCTCTTTTGTGACACCATTTTCCCTTTGTAAACAATTGAGACTCCCTGCCAAGATAAGATGACGGCATGCGATAGCGTTCAGAGCAAAAGCGAGATTGCGAAATCTTTCCACGGGGATGTTTAGGGAAATGAAAATGCCTGCATGTTTCCACATTTATATTGTTGTTATTTTCCCTCCATCCCTTTTGTCCGTCACTATCAGAAAAGTCGGAGTTTGAAGATTCCTGTGAGCTCTTTGTTTTGGCGTTATCGGGGGATTTTTCCAGCCCTCTCCTCCTCTTCCTCCCAGTTTCGCAGTCGTGGTACCTCCAAAAAGGGAGGATGCTTTATCGTTGGCATATCATTCTGCTGCCTGGGTAATTATGGAACATTGTTGGCCCCCGCATTCTGGAGCGCGATTGTTCTATTTGGCATGCGTTCAAGCATATGCAAATGGGGCAGTTTGGGTAGATTCACATCGGGAAAGAAATTTCTTGTTGAATTACGGAAAAAAGAGAAAAAGTGATTATTCAATCAAAGAAAGGAACTTTTTAGTCCGAAATTTTCCTTTTGATGATGCGTTGGGAAAAATAAGTCAGCGAATCATTTTAACCTGGTACAAAAGCGGTTTATAGTAGATTCCGTTCATATTCCAATCATCATACACTGCTTTCTCTTTCTTTCCTGTAGTTTATTGGAATGGAATAGTAATATTTCCTTCTATGATTTGGAACCAAATTTCAGGAGATAAATAGAACTTAAATTAAAACCTCAAACTAAAGAAAAGAATCAGGGAGTGTAAAAATTATAAGAAATAGTTTAGAGCGGGAAAAAACTCCACTTTGTAGAGAAATCTGATGTATTAGTACAATTAATACTGTTCATTACTTTTTTCTTTTTTTTTGGGGGGGGGGGATTTTTGGAACTTTGAATCATTAATAATGAACGACTTAGTGAAGAGTTGTAAAGATGTGTATTTCAATAAAGGTTTCATTGAATTTATCATTTAAAGAAACTTTTTTTAAAAATGCTTTTTAAGCTTACGCTAAAGAAAACATTCATGAAAAAAAATTAATTGAAGATTAAAAAATCTCCTTGAACTATTTTTCCCTTTTTCACGCTTTTAAACCGAATTCGAAAATTAAAAAAGAAAAAAAAAAAGATTGGAGGCTTTGAAAAAAAAAGACAAGAAACTTTAGTTTTGTCAAAGTCCAACGTCAAGTTCAAATCCAAAAGAATAATGTAAATTAAACAAGTCCAAGCATTAACAAAGAAGTTCAAATTTAGAACGAGGGATTCATCTAACACGGAAAGAGTATTTCTCCTTTAAACTCTGTGTAGTGCGGGAAAGACAGCTTTTCTGGGAATGCGAGCTCAGTGTCGATGTTTTCAAAACGTTGCTCTTTACATCACTAGAGTCAATGATTTTTTCTTTTTTTTCAAATAAAAAGCATTGCAAAAATGTTTTGGTGCCTTTCAAAGTTCAATAACAATGAATGTTACAATGGAGTATTTCTGAAGATGACAGGGTTCGTTTTCTTGGAAAGTTTTCCCATGAACTTTTACAATTTATTAGAAAAATAAGTAAACTTCATTCAATAAAAAGGAAAACTTTTTCTCAAAGCGTATAGCGTTCCCCGAAAAAGAATTTAGGTAAGATTAATTATTACTTTAAATGTCATTTTTACTGGCAATTGCTCAGTACACATTTCAAATCGTTTAAAAAGTTCTTTATTCATTTCAAATATCTTAATTTGTTTACTTATTTATTTATTTATTTTTTGTGTTATACAGATTTAAAAAAAATATTCTGCGTTATTGTTGCTATTAATAGTTGGTATAGTAATCAGAACATTTTTATTTTAATCTTTTTATTTATGTCTGCATTATCCGTTTGGAAAACACAAAAATATTGCTAATGTAAAAATAGTAAAAACAATGTTGATAAATCACAACATTGGCAAAAAAGTGTATGTTGGCTGCTTTTTATCCACAGGTTCGCGTCTTCTGCTTTGAAAGTGCTACTTATAACCCCAAAAACATGTAAGCAGTTATTTTTAAAAATGAGGTTTTAAGTTATCATTTCCATTCTGAGCATAAATGTAGTTTTTCATTTTACTAAAATGTTGGTTTTGCTTTAATAATGACATTTCAACACACATATGTATTACTAATTTTGATTTTTGCGCAATATTATCCACTTTTATAAGAATACATTTTTCTTTTCAATTGGAAATAAATTTTTTTTGTTTATAATAGTTTTTCGGCGTATGAATAATAAACATTTATACTTTATTATCAATATTATTACAATCAGTAAAGCCTCTAAATATCTGTACTCTTTGTCATCTAAATTATTCGTGTTAGCTTGCTATCATTTTTGCCGAAATTTATGTTTTACTTTCTCATTAGCTTTTATCTATTTTCGTTTCATTTTGAAATTTTCATTTTATTTACAAACCGAATACACAATAGAACAACACTACAATACAACTACAATAGAATTTTTGAGCGAAACAAATTTAAATATCAGTACTCAAAACTATAAAAGTGTACACAATTCTATGAAGACTTATTTAAAAGAATGAACATATAGCGCTCTCTTTACGACCAAAAAGTCGTGATAAAAACTTTTTAAATGACGGAACATAAATTTTGTTTTAAAAAAAATAAATATTTTAATTATAATTTTTACGCAGTAAACAGTTTCTAAACTGATAAACAATTCTGTGAACAGGCTTTACACCTAAATTCCTGTTCAAACTTTTGCTTTGCTCAGAAAAAAAAATTGTGAATATAATTTTGGTAGAAAAATATTAATTGAACAAATTTTAACATTCACTTATAAATTGTAATATTTATATACTGAGATATTGAAAATGCTAGGTTCGCCATGACGAATAAATATTATAATAATCAAAAAACCCTTTTTATGACAGAAAATTGTCCGATAACTGATTAAATGTACGAACTGTGCAAAAATTGATGGAATTATGACGCTGGTACTAAATCTTTACGCTGTACATATTGACGAAATATACATAATAAATCTAGTAGGAACTCTATGTTAAGAAATCACTAAATTAGTTACACTATTTGTATTAAGAGAAACAAATGTGTTTATATATTCGTACATTTCATACTAAAATTTAGTTTTCTTATGAATACAAGTCCTATTTTTTAACTAATAAATGAAACAAAATCATCCGTATGTATGGATTTAACGAACAAAAATGATTATTAAAACTAATACTGTGTTCACTTACAGAGTATTAAACATTTTTATCGAGGTTTGATCCTAATAAAAACATTTCAAATTATCTCAAATTTACTACGGTAGTTTTTGCTGTAGATGATTTCAAATTAACAGTGGGAAAAATTACAAGCATAATGCATGATAATTATTTTAGAAAAAAAAAAGTTTAACTAACCGAATTGCGTGAATTTATTTGGTTTTGAAAGTTTAATGACATTTATACATTCATCATGTAAAACAAAAAGTGCTCGGTCTAACTATTATTTTATTTATTTATTTGTTCATGTATTTGTATGTACGCAAAATCTTATTCCACAAGAGCTATAAACATTGAACATATATCTTCTTTCTTAAGTCTCTCATTAAAAAGAAAAAAAAATTCTATTTTTTTAAATCACTAGGTGCGTGGCCCGGCATTGCACGGGCTCCCTCTGTATAAATGTACTATTCAACACAATACCCAATATAAAAATACCACGCACTTTTATTATGTGTTTAGTACCAATGATACAAAATAGTAAAAACGTTACAAAAATATGACGAATCATATTATTTACTTAGATTAGTAACTATCTTAAATCATTAAACAAAGAAGAAGGTTTGACTCATTTGAAACCTACTTACCTACCTATTACAAAAGAAAAAAAAAGTTAAAAGAATAAGAAAACAATACCCTATATAAATATACTATGGTTTTAAATTATGTGCTTACTTAAGTACCTGAGGTACACTACAATAATAAAGTTGCAAAGAACAACCACAAATGATGAACAAACTAGCAATGCAGAAACAAGGAAGACAAAAGTTAATAGAAAAATCCTACAAAACAAATTATGTACCTGAATATCAAAGAAAAACACGAAAACTATTTCGTGATCTGAGCCATATGACAAAAGGCAAGACTCTCGAAGCTAGAGCAATTGTCAACCAGCGCTCTCTACACAGTTGTTAAAAAAAAAAAAAAAAAAAATACGAACGAGATCTCTCGAGAAGAGTGGAAACGAATCCACATTAAAAGGCAAGAGCAGTTGCTTGATTGTCACCCATTGAATGTAGAGGGCGCCTCCACAGTTGCAAAAGCTTAGCAATACTCTTTATGAGCGCCATCTCTCGAGAAGAGAGGAAACTAATTCTTTTTGTGGAGTTTATTATTTTTTACATTAATATTTTTAGTTATAACAATAACTCCTATAGCCTAAAGCCTTCCTAGATAAATGGACTATTCAACACAAAAGGAATTTTTCAAATCGAAATAGTAGTTCCTGAGATAAGCGCGTTCAAGCAAACAAACAAACAAACTCTACAGCTTTATATCATTAGTAAAGATGCTGAAGAACAACATTTCATTACGACTAATGCGTTGAGCTCATTTTTTTAAATTCAATTCAAGTAATTCAAATAAACATTGCTGTATCTTTCAAATACATAAACATGATAGTTTTTTTACACTAAATGTTCAAGTATTTATCATATATATATATATATATATATATACTGTTTGAGCAACATACACTGCATCTAACCTTTTAAGAGAGAAATAGAAGTAAAAAAGGTTGTTACAATAAATATCTGAAGGAATTTATTTCCACTGATGATGAAATAGTAACATTTCACATTATTAATACATAAATAAGGGATCTCAAAGCGAAACGTCTTCCTTATGATTTTGACAAAGCAACACTAAAAAGTATAAGTAAGCAGCATGAAAAATAAAAACTGATTCCATTACTGTAACATTATAACATCAAATGTGGTCTTTTTTGTGAGCTATTTGGGCTCGTTTTTCCAAATAAATTAATTCCAATACTTCAAATTATCATGGATAGATATTGCAAATGTATAAACGTGACTGTTGTTTTTCCACCAAAAATATTTTATACCTATTTCTACCTATAGGTCTTTATACATATTTCTTAAGTATAGAAATGTATGGTATATATGCAGTGGCGCACTCACAGGGGAAGCTAGGGGGCTTAAGCCCCTTCCAGAAGGATGAAGATGAACCGCCTTGACAAAAACAACTGCTGCTTGAAATGTGTTTTGTGGATTAAATTTTTGAAAACTGCCGAGAGATAGCCCTCAACCCCGTTCTTAACCCATTAATGCCTGACTTTTTTTTTCAAAGATATTTTGTATACTGGGTACAAATAGTGTTTAAAGGACAGGAAAAATAATTTTAAAAAATATTGTGTAAAAACTAAATTTTTTATTAAGGAAAGAAAAATCGTCCTTCAAAAGTTACGATAGACACCAGGGGGTAACTACTTTTTTTATTACAATTTTTTTCTACCTACGATATAATACTTAAAAAGACATTTTATAAGAAGAAATAAAAGCAGCAATTAACAGAAACTGAGAAGCTGGGAATAATTTTAAAAACTAAGCTTTTTATTCTCAAGATTGTGAACGATATAATTCTTGATAAATATCATATTAAAACTGTTACAGAACACACTTTACAATGTTTATGTGCTTCAATCTGTTTATAACGAATTGGTGCAATACCACGGTACTAATTAAACACTATTATTTGGTTGAAATGTTCATTTTTGGGGATTTCAAACACATTTTTTGGACCGTCCCTAAAAAGGGACGCTAGGCATTAATGGGTTAATTTAACCGAAAACGGCTGAATTTTTTCTCTAGGACTTTCAATTCGAAACCTTTCCAAAAGAGGGCCACTTAGCTCCTCTCAAAAAACAAACCTAGGTGCGCCACTGTATATATGAAATGGAAAGCTACAATTATTTTTCAAATTTTGATCAATTTATTATTCCAACTCTGAAATATTTGGGTTAGTAATGACATTACCTAAATTTAACTTTTAACTAAAAAGTAATCCTGAATAAAAAAAGAGCGGGAGGGTATGAATACAGATATATTTGTTTTGAGAATTTTTTTTTTTTCAAACTAAAATAAATATTTTTGAACAATGATTTTTTTTTGTGCTAATATTAAGGTTATAGTGCCTCAATAACGCAGGGGAAAAATTGTTAAATTGTTTGCATGTAATTAGCTATAAAAGGAAATTTGAAACAAAACTAAAAAGTGTAGGCGGATTTGCGGTTCGTTGGATCACGGGGTAAGTTAGACCGATGTCGATAAATTTAATATTTTTAATATCTTTACTTTAATTTATACTTATATATTATAATTTATACTATATATATGCGTTACTTTAATTTATGACCAGCAAGTAACTCTTATAGTCCTAATAATGATTAAACGTAATCACATGGTACGGTTATATTGAACAAATTTTATGTCAGAAACAGATTTTACTGTCATTTACTCATTGCTGAATAACTTCCATAAGTGATTTTTTTTTAATTTTGATTCATGAAGAATGCAGCAATCAAATGAATAAAGTAAATTCTTCTGGTTCATAATTCTTCGTAGTTTATCTTTTGTTGTACAGAGAAAAAAAAATATGACGGAATTTTTCCAAACCAAGAGCTCGGGGTACGTTAGTCCCTCTTTAGGAAAAAATACATAAACAAAAACTTCTAGAAGAATTTAACCACTTCCCTTACAATTTTTTTTTTTTTTTTTTTGGAAAAAATTGCAAAAAAAAAATACATTTTTTTTTTAAATTTTATTTTGAAATACAAGAAAATGAAGCAATACAAATAAAATATGTAGGTTTCAAGTTGAATTTTTTATTATTTATAGGCGTAAAATCAATTAGTTTCACCAGAGTTTTCTCAGGATAATAATTACCTGCAACTCATACGAGCCCGAGATAACTCGGGATAATCAGGAAAGCGGTTAAAGAGCAACATATTACAGTAATATAGTAACAACAGAGTTGATAAAAAAGCAAGTTGTACTGATTCTTGAGAAATGTAGATGGTTCTGGCATAAATAACGCATAAAAAGAGAAGTTGGTCGATTCAACATTTTGGTTTAATTTAATGAATATTGATCTTTAAACTTTGTTTTAGTTTTTTTTAAATCTGAACGCAAAACATTAGTAATTACAATACTGAATAGTATTTCTCATTAAAACTTTAACAGAAGTTGAAGCCGTTTTAGTAATGCGGATCAACATAACCTGGGCTCGGAACAAGTTAGTCTACTTCACACGACACTGTTTAAAAAAAATAATGAAAAAACATTGGTGGGTTGAACAGTTTCTAAGAAATCTGGTACAATAGAAAATATTTAATGTAACTACTTGTAGTAAAAAATCAAACTTCTCATTTAATGTTCTGATGAGATAAAATATAATAATTTTTAAATTAGTTTAAAAACACTAAAAAATGCGCTTTTAGATGCACTTATAATACAACAACATGTGATCTAGTTTAGCCTTTAGTATTAATAATAGTATTCAATATATTACTTTTATATTTGTAAAGAGAACCTGAACTTTATCTTTTATTCAGAGTTACATACATGCATTCAAACAAACAAACCCACATGTGAAATTATAAAAGCGTGTTAAAAAGGAGAAAACTAAACTTAAGTGCTCCGACTCCGCCTCAAAAAACAGCATTGTAAAAAAAAAGTGATTCTATAATTTTAAAATTATAACATTAAATGCGTGATATATTTCTACCCCCCTTTTCCCAAACAAATCACCATCTTTCAAAAGCTGTCACTGTCGAAAAAATATACAAACTTACGTTTTGCTGGCTTGGGATTGGGCTGTTTCCTCCGCGACATGGGATTATTCTTGACGGACACATCCACGTTATTATGAAAACAACCATCGGAAAAAGCGATTACTCCCGTATCCCTGACAACCGCTTCCGTGGCAGGTGAACGTCTGGATGCCGGGGAGAAACAGGGATGTCGTAGTTTCGCCAAGACCCGCGCCAAATGGCGCTGCAGCCTCGACTTGTGAAGCCGGTTTCGCCTACTGGCGTTTCTCGTTTGAATATTTTGTTCTGAGATAGGCTAATTTAATGGTTTTCTGGGGAACTTGATTAATATTAATAAAAGGACCTTTCAACAGGCTCTTGTTCCTTCTCAGTTGCACTTTCAGGAGATAATTTTTGTTTTTTCTCTTTTTAAAACGTACTATTTTTTGTCCAAGAAGAATTTAAATCAAGTAAATGAAATCAAGAATTCTAGAGTGGTTCATCTTATAATCTACTAAATGCAGTTTTGGGGTTGAAAATGTTAATCATTGCGAACTATTTTTCCTTGAAATTTTATTTTAAGTACATTACTCATTGTTTATTTTGCTTTAAGAGAGCTTTTTTTTATGTTTACTCTTTTTATGCTTGCAACGAAAGACGTCATTGATTGTTATTCTTTTCTCCGACGAAGAGTCAAACAGATAAAATCAATTATCTGAGCCAACGCTTATTTGTACAGTTTTTTTTCAGCAATTAATCTCAGCAACAAAGACGACTTTCAAATATTTGGAAATGACTTGAGTTTCCATACCGCTTTCTGCAAAAAAAAGAAAACTTTTTCTACAGAAAAATAAATAAATAAAAATAGCAGAGATTTATTTTTTTTAAATTCTATGATGCAACTTAATACGGAAGTAAGTTTTGTGTAGTTTGAATGTATTGATGGTTTTACTAATAATAAAATTAAATTGCTTGTTTGTGACTAATTGGCTTCCATAGACACTATGAAACGGAAAAAAGTTTTAAAAAATTCAATTGCTTGCAAAGACTGTTTAGTATAACATAAATTTCCAGAAAAATTATCAAACTTTCACAATCCATCCAAAATGTATTATTGTTATTATTATTGTGGTTGTTGTTGTTTAAACCCATTTACGCCCAGTAGCCTAAAAACGGGACGCTTGTTAGTTACTGCATACAAAAACCTGTAATGGGTATATCATTTTACTAAAGCTGTTTTTCACAAGTTAAATAGTCCTTCTTCTTGAGAAAACTAGAGTTCCCGTAGTAGCCTTAGAGAAAACCAGTTAGAGCCACTATTTGGATATCAGAGTTTATTTATTGACATCTATTTTCAGACAAATCAGTCAAACAACAATCCAGCATGGGTAGCCACCGAAAGTAAGTTTTTTTTGCGAACTTATTTTTCATAAACTCAAACTATTTTAGAATGATTTGCTTAAAAGTGATCACAGATGCCTTCTGTAACGTTGCTTTGCAAAAGTAAAGTTAAGTATGGTCGTATTTTGCTCACATATCTGCAAAATATCCCATAAACAGGACGTTAAATAATTTAATAAGTATGGCAACGGCGAACTATTTTAAGTCTAAAATGGGTGTAAACCATTCCAAGTAAGAGTTTTAAGCAAATAAAAATTGTTTAAAAAAAACTTGGGCATAAATAGGTTAATTTATGCCGAACTCAACGTAAGTTATAAATCGAAGTTAACGTTTTAATAATAAGGAAAAACTTTCTTGAAGAAAATAGTCATCGGACGTATAAAATACAACAACAACAGCAATAATAATAGTAATAACAATAATAATAATAATAATAATAATAATAATAATAATAATAATAATAATAATAATAATAATAATAATAATAATAATAATAATAATAATAATAATAATAATAATAATAATAATAATAATAATAATAATGGTAAATAACGTTAGTTTGAATTTAAAGAGTTTAAGTAAAACATTCGTAAATACACTTTCATGCTTGCGTGTTTGGAAAGAAATTTCTTTTTTTTTTTTTCGACAAAAATACATGTCGCAACCGATTTTTCGGTCGATTAAAACTTCTTCGGAAACTTGGCGATGACTTTCATCGCCAACTCTGATGGCGTTTTAATTACGCGAAAAGAAAAGGAGAGCTGCGAATCTTTTCTTTCATCTACAGACCTCGAGGCATCCATTCGTTGTAATCGGCTTCCATCAAAATGAAGCTCACATACCTCAAGGCTTGTCTGTAAGAGAAAACAAAAAAATATTCTTTTGAAATTGTTCTTAGATGATAACCATAGCTATTCAGGACGTTTGTGATGAATATCGCGTCAATGAAATCGGGTTACCTTGCATTAAAAATCGTGGAATGGTATTCTGTTGGCGCTGAAGTCGGACATTTAATTCTCGGCCAGTTTTCTTTAGTTTCGTTTATGGCACAAATAAAAAGTTAAGCTTAAGTCAGTTTTCTGTATTTTAGTTTTTTAGTTTCGTTTTTAGTGTACTGTACAGTACATATTTCATACTTTTACTACAGTTATCCAGGGTAACTTTAAACCTCAATCTCTCTACTTTAAACCTTTTAAACCAATATTTTAATACTCTTATGTATTTGTTGGTTTAAAGAAAGATCTTGCTTTAGGAGGCTCAAAGAATCGAATTTTGTAGGGAATTTTTTTAGGAAAAAGGAAGCAAGTCCAGCGACTTTCTTATATTATTTTATTTAATGTCTGAACATGAGAAACAACATTTTTTAGGGAAAAATATTCGCTTGCAACGGATTTTATGCACATTCGTGCAACTGCTGTTTTCAATCGGCGGGACAAATAGAGCTCGTTGTCCTCTTCAGAAAAAAAAAAAAACACCATTTTAATTTTCAGAAATATTTCTTCTATATAAACTAATTATAACTTGACAAACTATGAAATTTGATTAAAAAAAAATTGAAGGTGCTAAAAGAATTGCTAAGATTTTATTTTAGTATTTTCTTTTCGGGAAGCTTTTAGTTCAAATAGAAGAAAAAAGCATGAAAATTTAAATGCTGTTTGGTTTTTTGTTTCAGATGAAAATTACGAGCTCCATGTGACCCGCCGATTGAAAACCGCAGTTGCATGAATGTGTACGAAAATCGGTTGCATGTGATTATTTTTCTCCAATAAAATGTTTTCCCCATGCTTAAACATGTAATAAAATAATCTTAAAAGTTTGCTTAACTTGCCTTTTATTTCCTAAAAAAAATTCCCCGAAAAATTGATTTTTTGAGTGCTAATTATAAAGGAAGAAAAACCCCTAAAATATTGTACAGTTTTCCGAAATTGTAATAATAATCAAATTCATTTAAAATAAATTATTTGGCGGGTTAAAAATTAGAATGCTATTCAGAGTAACTTTGAGCTATGTTGAATTTAAAACAACTGGTTTTGATAAAAGTCGTGCAAATTTAATTCATATAACTTGACTGAAGAGATAACTAATACAGGCAAATCTGGGTGAAAAGAGACTTTTATAATTTTGACAAAATATGTTGAAAAGAAAGTAAACAGAACTTGGATGAAATTTCGATGCATTTTCAGGAAATAAAGGAGTTGTACCTCATAGACTTCAAACGTTTTACCGAAATTTAGAGCCATCAACGGTTTTATTTCTCACTACACTTTATTGAATGTATAATAAATATGTATGACTTTTTTTTTTATTTTTTAATTTTCTAAAAACATTTGGTCGAAATTTTTATGCAATTGCTGAAAATCAGAAAATTGCCAAATAAAGTTTAAATTTGTTTTTGCGGATTTTGTAATAATGACGACAAATTTTCCGCACTATGCACATGCATAAGTACACACATGATTGAAATGTAAACCAGAAATTCTTAGAAAAAAGGTGGATGCTTGTGTTCATGTACTCAAACTGAAAGTTAAAATTGTTAAATATTTTTGGTACCTTCATTTTATAATTATTTAAATATTCAAATTTTAATTTGTTATAAATTTTGAATTTAGATTCTTACTTAAGATGAGAATGATTTTCCACGTGGAACAGAGGTTGTTCACTCATTGAAGGACGACATTCTGAATTTAGCTTTTAACCATAGTTGTAAGTAATGAAATCACAGTATTAACCCATTAATGCCAAGCATCCGTTTTTAGGGACGGTCCAAAAAGTATCTGAATGTACCAAAAATAAAGATTTCAACCAAATAATAGTGTGTAATTATTACGTTGGTATTGTTTCAATTCATTATTAACAGATTGCAGCACATAACCATTGTAAAGTGTGTTCTGTAGCAGTTTTAATAATATCTTTATCAAAAATTACATCGTTCACAATCTCAAGAAAAAAAAGCTAAGTTTTCAAAGTTATTCCCAGCTTTCCAGTTTATGCTAATTGTTTTCTTATAAAATGTGCTTTTAGCTATTATATCGTAGGCAGAAAAAATTTTAGTAAAAAAAGTATATATCCTTTGGGGTCTATCGTAACTTTTAAGGGACGATTTTTCTTTCCTTAATAAAACAATTATTTTTTACATAATATTTTTTTAATTATTTTTCTTGTCCATTAAACACTGTTTGTAACCAGTATACAAAATATCTTTGGAAAAAAAATGTCAGGCATTAATGGGTTTAAATATAATTTTGCATTGTTTAATGTTATATTTGAAAATGCGTTAATTGATAATGCAGTAAACTCTCCATTGTCCACGGAACACGGTGGCACTGTAACCTCGGATTAGCGAATACTGCGGATAATCAGAAAAAATTGATTAAAAAAAGAATACTGGTGTATGTAATAACTAAAAGAAGTCAATAACACAACAGGACACATTTAAATTATAGCTGAAAATGGTAACATTGGATATAAAAAATATCGTTAAAAGCTACACTAAAAAATGAATGCTGTTTTTACAGTATAATACAGTTAACTTTATAGTAATAAACTGTAAAAATTGCTAGCTTTACAGTACTAAACTGTACACTTACTAATTTTACAGTTTATTACCTTGCATTTTACAGTTTTAAACTGAAACCTCTGCTGCCAGTATTATACTGTTGTTTTTACAGTATGATACAGCTAAATTTTACAGCAATAAACTGTAAAATTGCTTACTTTATAGTAAGAAACTGTAAAACTTCTTACTCTACAGTTAGAAACTATAAAATTGATAGTTTTACAGTTTATTACTGTGCATTTTACAGTTTTAAATTGGAACATCGGCTGCCAGAATTATACTTTAAAAACCATAGTTCATTTTTTGCAATGTAAAAACGACCAATAACGCGCTCGCATTTTTCTGCAATCAGTAAATCATCACCCTAAAAGTAAAAAAGAAAATTAAAGTGCGAAAGACCCGCGGATAATCCAAACCCCTCGTAATCCGACCGCGTATAATCGGTAGTTTACTGCATATATTGCAGCGAATCTATAAAAATTTATTTTTAATTATCTACATCAAAGCAAAGTAAGTTAAATACAAATATGCAGTTAAAGTACCTATGTTTGGAAACAACACAAAGCGTCGTCAGTATCATTTTAAATAAAAGTCGCGTATTAATTAAAAAATACATTTAGGAAGTAGATAATCGTTTGTTTCTTTTCCCCTAAAAAACTCAAAACTCGATAAGTAATGCATACGTACAGATTTGTTTTTTTCTTTCCTAATTTATTTCAATAATTGACTTAAAAATACAATTACTTAGAAAAGAGGATAGTTACTTTGAAACGAGGCATTTAGAAGAGTTTAAAAAATACTTAACAAAACGAATGTACGAGCCCTAAGGTATTTCAGAAGAAAAAAGAAAAAAGCATGTTCCCATTAAAGAAATCATGCTTATGTAAACTGAGATAGTTATGTAGTTCTTGAACTGACTGTTTAAACAGCAAAGAAGGAAATACATGTTCGATTGATCTAATCACTCAAAACGTAATAAACGGATTGCACCGATTTTTCAGAAAACGTTTAGTTTCACGATTTCGTGAAGAGACACGGGGAGAAAAAACCGCAAGTTTCTCGAAAACGGCAATAAACTTTATTATTCCACGGTTGAACAAACTAGTTGATTCAATTTCGCTTCTGCTTTTAAGTAAGTGTACTCATAAAATTCTGAGCTTTTTTTCTGTAACGATCAAGTTAACTATTTTAAAGGACAGGCCGATCTCTCCGACATTTTGTTCCTAGGAGAATTATGGATCCAGTTTTGCTTCCAGCATTTGAAAATACATGATTATACTTAATTTGCTACTCCTCAAACATAACTGATGACAATCTGAGTAAAATACTACTTTGAGTAAATCAAGGACGGATTCAAAAAATTTTCAAGGAGGGGGTGGGAGTGATTGATTTTGATTACTTACTCTTTACTGGCTTACATATCGGGCACCCTTGCTACAAAAGTGCCACAACTCAAAAAACTAAGTTTTCCAGGAATTGCAAAAAACTGTTTAGGGCTGACTAGGCACATTTTAGTATTTTTGAATTTGTCAATATGAAAAGCGATCATATCTTAAACTATGATCGTTAGTTACGCACGTTACTCTACGACGGCTGAACGAAAACTCAAAATATGGCATTTCAGTGGAAGGGGTCCTATGCATCCTGAAAACAACAAAAAACGCCATAACTGCCCTTTCGCGACTGATCTGGCTCTTTTGAAGATTGGTAGAGACGTATAAACTACGTCTAATGACGGTCATAACTCAAAAATTACAATTTTTGAGTTGTGGCACTTTTGTAGCAGCGATATGTTGAATACAAAGGTTTCAGTCCTTAATTCCCTTCCCCTATATTATCGGAGGTCGTCTAGAATTGGGTAATTCAAAATTCAATATCGAAAAATTAGAGGGAGAGAATTGCAGCTTATAAATCCAACGTTAATTAAGCACTAATACGCAGGAATACTGCAGACACGTGTTTCGGCGTTACAAGGAACGCCTCTTTCAATGCGAAAAATTGTGAGCTTATGGATGCACATACATCCAACAAAAGCTTCTTTTCTTCAGGGAGAGAATTATTCACTATGGTTTAGGCTTCGTGAGCCCCTATCTGCGTAAGTCGTCAAAAATCGCTAAAATTGCGGGGGTGTTATTATTATTATTATTATTTTATTTATTTATTTATTTATTTATTTATTTATTTTTATTTATTTATTTATTTATTTATTTATTTATTTTTATTTATTTATTTATTTATTTATTTTTTGTGTCCTTTCAATTCCAAAAATATTTTCGAGACAGAGTTTCGAACACCATTTCTGTCCTCAACGTCATTAAGGATGGACTGCATTTTTGTTTCCTTTTAGACTTTAATTTCAAACCATTTTCAAGCCGGACATTCCCGGGAACCCCTACAAGCACATCATTAAAGAATCTAAACTTACATTTTTATAAATTCAACTTTGATAGTTATCTGTATAAGGTTCGTCAAAGGGAGTGGCGAAAACCCCCATAGCTCCCCCCTAAATCTATCCTTGGAGCAAATCTAGCAAAATTACATAAAATACTTGATTACTTCAATTTAGTACAGTCGAACTCGCTAATAATGATCCCTGATATAACGAGAATTCGGTTTTAATAAGGAAATCAGAAATGTTTGGTTGGCACAATGATATATCTATGGTAACACAATTCGCTTTCAATGAACCAACCCAACTTAAAGGAAGCAATATTTCTGCGACTAACGTAAGTCACTACTTTGTAGGAGAGCGATTCAAAGTCAAGAGGTTTTTTCCACTTTTTCGTCATTTAAAACCATTGTGCGCAGCTCTACACTGCAAAAAATGAACTGTAGTTTTTACAGTATAATACTGGCAGCCAAAGTTCCAATTTAAAACTGAAAAATGACAGTAATAAACTGTAAACCTAGCAATTTTGCAATTTCTTACTGCAAAGTTAGCAGCTTTAGCTTATTGCAGTAAAATTTAGCTCTATTATCTGTAACAATAAAACAGTATAATACTGGCAGCAGAAGTTCCAGTTTAAAACTGTAAAATTCACGGTAATAAATTGTAAAATTTAGAGTTTATTACTGTAAAATTAGCAATTTTAGTTTAGTACTGTTAAATTAGCAATTTTTACAGTTTATTACTGTAAAATTAGCTGTATTATACTGTTCAAACAACATTCATTCTTTTACTGTGTGCACCTCAAAGGCAGACTAACGTAAATCACATTTTCGCTACTTTTTCCCACTCTTTTGTCGTTTTGAACCACTGTGAGTAGCGATAATACTGCTACTGAGGTGGTATCATATGTTCTTTTTCGGAACAAAATGTCGGAAGAGTCGAATCCCTTATATGGTAACCTTACAATGGGTAGCTTTTTCGGAATGAACTAAAACCGGAGTTTATCATTTTAATACCTTGACATCATGACAACGCAATCAGATATATTTTTGAAGGAAATAAAAGCTTTGTAGAACCTCGTAAATCTACTTGTCGAGTTATTATTCGCTTATCCGGCTCATCTATGTCGAATATCCGGCATGGATCTGATCAAAATGGTCAAAGAAAAAACAGATTTTTTTTCTCCTAATGCATTTAGTATCCTTGTGGGCCTATTACTCTCCGATGAAAGTCTTGATAATGGGCTAAAAAAAATCCTTCGAAGTCTTGATGTTTATCTTCACTACCTGGAAAATGTCTTTTGCTTCAAAAGGGAACGTTGAAGTGAAATGTGAAAGGTCGTTAAAAATTGTTTTATCGTTTTATTGGCGGCGCCCTGTTACTGAACTCTTCTAATCCAACGAAATATTTGTTCAACCGATACATAAAATAATACTTTATTTCACAGATTTACATGAAATTTATTCATTCTTACCGTCTTTGTAGAATTAAAGTAGTATTTTCACAGAACGTGGGACAAGGTGAAATCGTTCAACACCAAACCTTGTAGATTCAACATCGACGTAAGTCAGAGATAAATATGACTGAATCAAAATGAAATGAATCGTTTATTTCGAAAAGGTAACTTCTCTATTTTGATCTCCTCTGTCTCTTTAGAAAATTAAACTGCGCACGGTTATATTTTTGAATGTCATAATCAATGGTTATTTGGTAAATTATTGCAGTTATTTGTGTACTTAACTAAAGGCATTTTTTCATTGATTATGACATTCAAAAATATAACCGTGCGCTGTTTAATTTTCTAAAGAGACAAAGGAGATCAAAATAGAGATGTTACCTTTTCGAAACAAACGATTCAAATGAATTCAAAGCAAATATTTTTACGAGGTATTTTTGAATGTCTTTTGCTTGCTCATATTCAAAATATTAGAATAATGATATTTTTTCTTTCTACAAATTGAAAGTATTGTTTGGAATTGCAGTGTCTTTTGACGCAAGTATGCAAACGACTATTTTATTACATGTTTATTATCGCTTAAACTCATTTACTATCTTAAATCCAATTACCATATTTGAAAAAAATAATAGAAAACAAAATTATTTTAAAAGTCAAAATATTGGAAAATTTATTCAAGTGGTTCAAAATATTAGACTACTTCACATTAATTCTCTTTTTACCTTCACCAATGCATAGCTAGTGGCATTATTGATAAAATAAAAATGATTTTATTTAAAATAAGTATTCTTACTGAATATGCAATGAGTTACCGCCCATAAGCCAGGGCTAAGGCAGAACTGAAGCAAATGCACCCACAGCTCGATCATAGCATCCTAAGACTGCAGTTTCGTCCTTATTGTGGGCTCCCCAGTTAGGAAATAGCTAAGGCCCCTATATATACTATATAGCGGCTCTAGGAATAGCCAATGATCGAGCTGGAGGCAAAGATACTCTTATTGTAGCTAAGATTGCCAACAAACTGGTAGATAAAGTGAATTTATCTTACCAGCGAGCGTCCGCAAACCATGGTGCGGCTCAACTCGAAATTTGAAGGCAAAAGCTGGGTAATATGGAATGAGTTACCCCCATAAGCCAGGGCTAAGGCAGAACTGAAGCAAAGGACGCTCGCTGGTAAGATAAATTCACTTTATCTACCAGTTTGTCGGCAATCTTAGCTACAATAAGAGGATCTTTGCCGCCAGCTCGATCATTGGCTATTCCTAACTGAGGAGTCCACAATAAGGACGAAACTGCAGTCTTAGGATGCTATAATCGAGCTGTGGGTGCATTTGCTTCATTCTTAGTGAAGTTAGGTTTTTTTTTTTTTTTTCTTCTTTTTTATCTAGACATAGGTCATGCGAGTGATATTGCTGATCATTGGTGCCATTTGAGCATAAAAAATAAATAAATGGAAAAAAATCTCTTCTTTGTTACTTTTTCTCAATTATTCTAATATTTTGAATATGAGGTGTAATATGAACGATAAATGAACTGTAGGGGAAGACCGCCTATATTGTACCCCCTAAGAACAGGAGGCCTGTGTTGCTCAATGTGAAGCAAAACAGAAATGCAAAATAGAGCATAGTAAGCTAAATTTAATCAGCAACCGCCCTTGGAGTTTATATTTTCTGAAAATATGAAAATTATTTAAAAAAAATTATCTTATAAAAAGTTGCAAAAGTCCAATTTAGGAATATATGCGCCTAAATTGAACCATGCGCTTCCTAAATTGGACCGTACCAGGATATCATAGAATAATTTATATTTGAACTATACAGCTATTTTTCAGGATTTGCAATAGAATTTTTTTTGCTTCGACCTCACTTAGGCAGTGTTGATAAACTCGCCGATGGCATTTCATACTCTTAATCATGTTTTGCACTTCATCTCTATGACAAATATTGCAATAACAATGGTTTTGTGATGTTTCTTGCCTCTTCTTGTATAACTTTTTCTGATCTATGCCTCTTTTATATGGCTTTAGAATGATTGCTGAGACAGCCTTTCTTTTTGTTCTTTCTATTTTTTTTAGGCAAAGGTGATATATGAGTCGGCTTTACAAAATCATAGTAAGAGTTGGCAATCATGTTTTGATGAAGAACTATCCGCCAATTCTGATAAACTTGTACTAATTTACGTCGTTGCTAGTTCTTGTACATGGTGTACATCTTACACCGAACATTTAACCTGTTCACTTTGAGTAGTTTTATCTGGACTACTTGCCTATAATTCTGTTGCAGCCAAGTCAATATCATTAAGCACATGTCAATGTCATTAAACACATGTCAATTGACAGGCCAAACTCCTATTCTTTGGAATCAAATCACCCCCAGTATTTGCCATAGCCTTGATTGCGATTTGCCCATAAGAGTTACCAAACAGTTCTCCTAAGCGATATTAGATAATGGATCTCATTAGATGTTCTCACATGGATGTATGATATGCTCGATTTAAATATGTATACAGACTAAATAAAAACCACATCTACGTGCATGATGTGCTTAAAGAGAAAGCATTTTTAAATCGTTCTCGTTTGACAAGTTTATTGCATCAATGTTATTTATGTAAGTGCTGTGCCTATACATTAGTAGAAGGACATTCTTTTTACATTGCTTGGATTAACAGTTTTGATGAAATGTTGTATCAATTGTGTAAATTACCGTTTGTGATCCAACCTTTTTTTTTTTTGAACAAGCATATTGCTCACCAGAGAAGCTTTTATGATAAGTTCATACATGGAACGTAATCTTTTGAAAATAAGCATGGGGAGCTTGCAATTCTTTTGCACTCGTGCAGCAAATAACCAGTGTGTTTCTACCACGTTCACCACTCATTACTGCTCCAACGTGATGTTTACCTCAAAACCTCAATATATTTTGGGGGTTTTGGACAGTGAAAAGACCGGCTTTATTGACATTGAACATTTAGTGGCATATGAATTGTTTCCTTTTAAAATCGTTTCGAAAACATCGAAGAATTTCATATTTTTCTCTTGGTAACCCAGCGTGAATTTTATTTAAGTTAATAACTATGTTTAACAACCTGAAACTGCAGCTTAATGGATGAAGCGAAAAAAAACATGCATTTTAAGAAGTTGCAGCTTCTGCTTGATAAAAATGTGCTTGATAAAAAAGTTCAAATGAATATCGTGAGTAGGTTGTTAAGTGTGCTTAAAATAATTTTAACTACGCTATTAAATAAGACGAGTCGCTTATTTTATGTTACGATTAATAAAAAGTCTTGTTTAAATCATATTCTTAAATTGGACCACCGGTCCAATATAGGAAAATTTTTTCGGTTCAATAAAGGAAAACACGCCATTTTTTATTCTTCAGTTCATTGCTCTATCAAAAACTATCACAATCGCGCATGTAAATAAATCGATGTAATCCTTATTAAACACAGATTATAATACTGTAACAGCATTTTACCGCAACTTAAAAGTTTTTGAGTTATCCTTCTAGAAACAAGTCGGCAAAATAAGATTTCGCACGTTTTCAACACAAATCAAGCCGTAACTCGCTCTAAACAGTTCGAAGACTGGTGAAACTCCATACACATTAATTTTTTTCCTAAACCTTTATATTTCTACTGTTAAAGTGCAGCACAGATCTCTGTACTGGATTTTAAGCCCGAGGTCCAATTTAAGCAGTGGTCCAATATAGGCGGTCTTCTCCTACTGCAAACGATTAAATGATGTTTCTGCAGTATAATGCAGCTCATTTTATGGTAATAAACTGTAAAATTGCTAATTTTACAGTAATAAATTGTAAAACTGCTACTTTTACAGTAATAAAAACATTAAAACTGATACTTTTACAGTTTTAAACTGTGAAATAGATAGTTTTACAATTTATTACTGTGCTTTTAGTTTTAAACTTTGAAACTTCTGCTTTCAGTATTATACTGTAAAAACAACAGCTTATTTTTTGCCATGTGTGAGAGGTTGTCAAAAATAGTTTCATCGTTTCATTGGCGATGTTCTGCTCTTGAACTCTGCTAATCCAAAAAAATGTTTATCCAACCCGAACATAAAAAAAATATTTCAGAAATAAAATTTATTTATGTATACTCTTTTTGTGCCATTACATTGGTATGTTCACATCGATAATAGCGAAATGTGGGCCATAATGAAATAGTAAAGGTAACTTCTACTCTAGCAGACTTAAACAAAAAATTTCTTCATTTTAATATTTCTGCGTTTGGCGACCTCTTGGCGACAAATTCGCTGACTTCTTCCCACGTGCAACCCTTCACCTTGTCTTCTAATGCTGAGAGAGGATTTAAAAGATAAAGCCAACAGCGTAGCAGTAGTAGTATAGGACCATTAGAAGAGAACGGAGATAGCTATCGCCAAGAGATAGCAGCCATAGATATAAAGCGTTGAAATTGATCGTCGCGCGCAGATAAAGCCCGCTTTTGCTGGCCGGAGAATGATAAGAAATATTGGAAGGGTTTATTTTTATTATTTCTCACACAACGCAGATGCTGCGAGTGATAGAGCACAGAGTATAAGCATCACACGGGCACATAGGAGAGGCTAAAAATAATCATTGATGATGATTAAAAGTAGGAGAATTGTGCATGAGTCAGAACAATAAGAGTTTGATATTTCTAATAGTTTTTGTGCAAAAATGGAAAGAAAGATATTGTGAGTTAATTTTTTAAGAAATGTTTGAAATCGTTATATGGCTAAGGAATTTGCTCAGGGGGGAACATATATTTTTTTTAATTATTAATGTAAGTTGAAGTTTCTCATTCGGAAAAAGAAACGTTGTACTCATTCTTGTTTTTAAAAAATGTAAATTCGTTTCTAGCAATAACTTTTAAACTAATTATCAGTTTTCCTTCAACTAAATTATACTTGAAGTTTAATAATAAAGTAAATACTTTTTTTTAATGATCTAAATTCTAAAATATATATCTTCATTTCTAACGACAATTTTTAGCGAAGAAACAGTTTGTATTTAACAAAGTATACTTCAAGTTCAATAAGAAATTAAATGCTGAAAATAATAACAGTCATAATAATAATAATTAAAATAATTAAAGTTCTTTCAGAACAAAAATTTTGAAAAGAAACTGGCAACAGGAACACAGTTGGGGGGGGGGGGGTCTTTCTTTTCATTGTTCTCCTAATTATTTCATAACCAAGAAAACACTTTTTATACATAAACAAGTATTTGTGTGTGTGCGTACTCAAAAAAAAAAACTTTGTTTACATTCACTTTTGCTTATTAACCAACTGAAACTGATACTGAAAAGAAAGAACTTTGGTGCATATCTTTGTCTGAAACAAATGTATATTCAATAACGTTTTACATAAGAAACAGTTCAATGCAATAAAATGTAAATACTTAAAACAATGTTCAAATGACCAAAGTTCTAATTAAAATTTAAAAACTAACCTGTACTTGTGAAAAAATTTTAAGGGTTTGTTGCTTTCATCATTTCCTTTGCTGTCCCATAATTAAGAAAATCCTTTTTAGCCTTCTTTCCCGTTAATGTAAAAGAAAGGCGAAAAAAGCATTAAAAGTGGCTAAATGCACCTTAGAAATATCACCGTCCAAAAAAAAAATAAAAAAAAATAGAATAAATATCGAAAAAAATAAAAATTGAAAAGTAGGGAGATTTGGAAATTGCGCGTCTGTCTGTCGGTCTTTCTGCCCCCCCCCACCCCCACCCCCAAAAAATAACTTTTGAATGTACAGTCTGATTTGAACAATTTTTTTTTCAGTTCGACAGATCTTGGCGAGGACACCTCATTCAGGTATTTTACATTTTCGGTTTGAACAATTTTTCGTTCAACATTGAACCGTTCAAACAACCTGTCGCCCCTAATAACTTTTGAGCGAACTGTCCGATTTGAACTAACTTTTTTTCGTTCGAATGATCTCGACGAGGAAACTTCATTCCGGTATTTAAATTTTCCGTTTGAACAATGTTTCGTTCAGCATTGAACCGTTCAAACAACATCTCCCTACCTAATATCTTTTAAGTGAACAGTCCTAATTGAATACACTTTAATTTGTTCGAAAGATCGCGGCGAGGACATCTTATTCCTATATTTCACTTTTTCATTTTAAATTTTTTTTGTTCAATTTTAAATAGTTTAAAAAACTTAGCATTAGGCCTACGGTGAAATTTAAGACCAAAGAAGATCCCGAACTAAAAGTCGCATTTCCTTTAAAAAACCTTTGTTGTTTGAAGGAAATTTTCTTTATGAAGATTGAATGGAAAAAATATTTTTATTAGCTGTTTTAATGGCTCCGATTGCGACTCTTCAACTCCGACTTCGAATCCTCGACTCTAACTCTGACTCATCAAGCATGGCTGAAATACAGGCTGGAAAAAAAAGCGACTGACTGCTACTCTTAAAACAAAAAAGCTAGAAAAAGAGCAAAATAGAATTTTCGAAAAAACGCTTCCCAATGCACAACCCCATGCTACAAACTCATTTTGTGCCAAATTTTATGAAAATCGACGGAACGGTTTTGGCGCTACGCTCGTACCAGACAGACAGACCAGAAAGAAAGAAAGACTCACCTTCAGCTTCATAATTAGTAGAGATAAATCCCCCCTCCCCTCTTTCCCTTTGCTGCGCCACTGAACCTATGTAAATCTCAATATAAAACTTATTGAACATTTGTTTTTAAAAATATTTTATCTTGATGGTATTCTCATCCTTTCTATTCACTTTTTTTCTCCTATCCTTTCCCAATAGCAATACCAGTGATTGTGTTATTTCTTAAGATTAAGCATTACACTCCAAATTAACAATACACTTTAGAAGTTATTATTTTTTTTATAACTTCGTAAATAACGAAACCATTTCCTACAATGGAAGGGACAGCAGTGTCATTCCTTTAAATTCCGCAAAGACCTTCAGGTAAAGCTAGTTTCAGCACAAAGAGTTATTGATAGATATTCATTCAGTTAAACTCTCCTTTTGCTGTAAAATTTGTTTAATTTTTTCGATGCCCCCCCCCTCCCTTTATTTTGAGTTGAATATAAATGCGCTGTCTGAAAATAGCATCAACTTTTGTGAAATATCTGTAAAGTTTGTAGCGCTGTAACAACAAGATCGCTGTCCAGTAAAACCTATCGAAGCAGCCACCCTTTCGTACCGTGAAATTTTGGCAGCTCACAGGGGTGGCCACTTTAAAGGGTTTTCAATACAATTGCGAGATAATTTCTATAATACCTACTGTAAACAAATCGAACACATATATTTTTTAAATTTCAAATGAAGTTTAATACTTTTCTAAAGGGAGAAAATGGTATTTTATTTGATGTTTTATTACATTGATCTCCCATGATCTTCTATCGGGGTGCCCATGTTCTCAGTCAGCACTATTATTATCAAACCACTCCACTGCTTTTTCATGCTGGAAGAATTCGTATTCGTTTTTAATCGAGAATTTTTCAAATATTTTTGTATGAATTTTCTCTCTTCGATTTACAGTTCTCTTATTGGCACACAACTTTTATTGAGCTGCTTGAGATTTATAAAACACTTTGAGATTGTTGCAATTCAGATCACTGACCAACGAATGAGCAAACGTGAATAAAAGTTTTACTCCAAAATTATCGTAATCCATTAACAGCTAATAAGACCTCCCTAAGATGATCTTGAGCCGAAAGGTTGAAGATTAGAAACAAGAAGTGAATATATTTTTTTGAAAAATTGAGATGAAGAACCCACTCAGAGGCCGTTCAGAGGGGTTGGGTGGCCGCTAATAGGATGAATTTTAACAATAGATTAATGGGACAAAAAATCTGTGCCGCGAAAAATTGACCGTTAAGAGAGGTGATCGCTTTTCGAACATATTTTAATGTACCTGGGAATTTGCTCATTCCAGTTTGTTATATGGAAAATCCACTATGTATATGAAATCTTTAGAAATTAATTAGAAAGTTTGTAGCACAAAATGTTAATATCACGTTTAAGTGCAATATTAAAAGCCTTAACTTCAAAAACAAAAACAGAAGAAAAATAAAGAAGAAAAATGAAAAAAAATTGAGGAAAAATAAAGAAAAAGAAAATTTGAAACTGCACTTCACTCTGGCTGAAATAAACAAATAACTCCTGAATCCAAAGTATATTTCGTATACTTTGAACCATTTTGTAACTAAATCTTTTACCAAAGTTCCAATGGTGTTTATCTTTTGTGAAATCAATTGATTATCTAACTTACCATTACTCATGTGGCTCTTCTGTTTCTTCCATACTTGATGAAAAACTGATACCAAAACGCCATACTAAGTTTGTCATCAACTGCTGATTAAAAATAGCTATTTTTTATCTGATCAATTATTTTCAGACCGGTGTTTTGTTTCCAATAATTTATCACATGCCTCGTAAAAAAGTTTGCTTAAGAAAAGCTAAATATAGTAACAACCATGATTACTACTCAGAATTAAAAAAAAGATGATTTAATGTAATTTTTATTAAAGTTCTTTTATTATTGAGCAATAAAGAACTCATTGATTTGACTTCGACCATAATCTGGTGTTAGGATTTATATTGTCTTTGTGAGTGGTTAGATTACTCATATGACTAAGAATTAAGTAATCGTTTAGTCACTTGACTCTTTTAAATTAAGTTGATCATCTAATGTACAAATTATCACACTGTGACTTCTGGGTTTTTTTCCAAATTAAAAAGACAATTTAAAGGAACGATATTTTAAACAAGAGAGAACATTGTGCCTGTAACTGCAGCCGAGCTACACATTAGTCCAAACGTACAAAAGGTCAGGTACTTTTCTAACAGATCTTGTATTATTGCATTGGCGCTTTTGTAAATAATTTAATTCTTAAAAAATAATAGTAAACATTAAAATGATCATTTAGCATATATTTTCAAGATACAAAATGAAATCCTTCACCCGAAAAACGGCAGTAGTATGGGCAGCTATTTTTAAAAACGCCGCCATCTTGGATTGAAACGGTTTTTGAAAGTGCCTCTGGGTCTTAATTTCATTGTATAGCCATAAACAACATTCCTACCAAGTGGTATCTTATCAAGATTTGCAGTTTTAATTCAGTTAGCTCCCCCACTAAGAGAAGTTGTATTTTTTAATGGACAAGTGTGCGATGGAAGTATGCTTTGGAAATTAACGTGTTATAATATTGACTAGTTTTTCGGCCAAAAAGTTTTTACACAAGTTAGTTTTCGAACCAAGTAGATTTCTAAGCATAAATATATTCGATTACAAGTTCTCGCCGTATCACATATGCTTATGTAAGATCGGGTAAAGAGCAAATGCAGGTTTCTATTTTTACTGATGAGAACAAAATATTTTTCTTCTCATCATTGCAAATTGCTGAATTTACGTTGAATAAAAACATGAACACAAAATATAAAAATTTCCGCTATGGCTCAGTTTAGAAAAATCAACTTTTCAGTCATCTTAGATCTGATCTTCGAAGAATTTTATGAATTACGCAACGGGGTATATGATACACGACATTAAAAAGATCATTGCAATTACCAGCAGTCAAACTACTGCAGATAAGTCTTGTATATCAATTTCTTGGAGTAAGTGATCTTCTCAATTCCTTGATGAAACGATTGGGAGCATACACTCTGTGCAGTTAAGGGATAGGCACTGTGTCGGCGTTCTTAATGACTCTGGTGCAACAAACCGGATTTTTTTTATTTAGTTTTCTTAAATAATCAAGGGCAGCAACTTTTTCTTCGCTTTCTGCTCTGATAAGAACAGCCGTTTATCAGCACTAAGCGATCAGCTAACGCCCAGCCTTAACTTTTAGCAAACAACGCGATTTTAGCACTATTTATAAACTCAGATGGCAGCGAGAGTGAGATGAGAACGTGCGAAACGGCTGGGAAGTATGAAGAAAAATGATAGTATAAAACGCTGAGAAATTATCGAAGAGGAATTGACTCGTAAACCAATTGCTGCAATTATTAATAGTCAGGGACAGATCACATTGTTAAATTAAAGCAGTTAAATTTACAGTGGGGAAATATATTAAATACCATCTTAATAGACCTTTAGAGATTCTATCTCAAATACGAGGGCTGTTCAACAAAGAATGATCAGTCATTAACGAAAATATGTGGGTACTAATCCTCCAAAGGTTTGTGGTACTTTTCAAAGTAGTCTTCATTGTATGCAATACACTTGGCCCATTTCTTTTTCCAGGTTGTCAAAGATATGCTGGAAGCCATTTTTGAACACAGCTTTCAAATCCACCTGCGAAACTCCCATCACTGCGTCTAGTGGTGATAAAAACCATACCCGGAGCAGTTCCTTCAAATTTGGAAGCAAAAAAATATTTTTGAAAAAAAAAAAAAATTGAACCGACTTCGGAACTTCACTCAGCAAATGCTCTAAAAAGTAAAAAATAATTTTATTTTTTGAACACCATCGATACTACATTTAAACATAAGTTTTGAAGTCGGCGCAAAAAAGCTAAATAGAATCATTCGAAACTGTAAATATAAATTTAAATGAATCCAGGTTCTGTATTCGCATTCGCATTCATTGAAAGATACATATTTATGTAATGGTACAAATATTCAGCTCTCAATTTTCAATGATTTCTCTGAAAATGTTGGCAAAATATAGTAAATATCATTTTACCTATAGTTTTTGCGCCGACTTCAAAACTCATGTTTAAATGTAGTATCGATGGTGTTCAAAGACTAAAATTATTTTTTACTTTTTAGAGCATTTGCTGAGTGAACTTCCGAAGTCGGTTCAATTTTTTTTTCAAAAATATTTTTATTTTATTCTTTTTAGTGTAAATGTACATATGAAATAAGGTAATGTTTCCATTGCAAAACTTCACCTAATTTTCTTAAGTAAATGCTTCATAAAATAAACTATGTAAGAAAAAAAAAGAAAGAAAGTATCAACGCGTCTAAAATTTTAAACGATTGACACTAAAAAATAATCCTTGTTATTCTCTGGTATTTATTTGTGTACTAGTTTAATTAAAGGCTAAATATTAACGGCTTTTCAACTAATTTATATTTCAAAACAACACTAGATTCTCGCAGTTCATAAAATTTCACGACGTATTACATACGTGGCCCGCTAATGAGTTTCATGTTTGCTTCAGTTAAGCCTTCATTCAAAATTTTCATGATCATTATAATAACTGTTTCATATCAATCACGTTCTGTAACAATGGATTTCATATTTAATCATTTAGGACAAATCGCTTTAAATTTGAGCAAAAATTTGGAGATTTTCCTCACTTTCTTCAGAATTCCTTTATCAAACCGTATGCAAATTAAGACTAATAAAACCTGAAATATTACGAATCAATCAGTACCTGGTACGACTTTCAGTTCGTTGGAGTTCAGGAGAAAAAAGCAGGACATAGAAAGATACTCGGTTTAAAATTTTCAAAAAGACCATAGAAAGGAATTTCATTATGCAATCCAGAGAAGCCTGGCGTTCAAAATGGTCATTATTACGATTACTGTGATCCCAATTTCTTTTTCGAAAGATTTCTGCAGGTTCCCGTTATCGAACCCGGACCACGAGAGGATGGGACCAATCGGAAAGAAAGACCTTTATAACAAAAAAAGAATTTTTGAAATCGGTCCAGGCGTCTTCGAGTAATCTTGTAACATACAAAAAAAAAAAATTCTCCGACGAATTGTATAACCTCCTCCTTTGTTGAAGTCGGTTAATGAAGTCAAAAGAAACTAACGGCCGTATTCTCAATGCCATCTCAACACGGAGATAACACTCGAATGTTAAGGGGAAAAAGGACAGTTCTGCGGCGGCAGGCGGTGGCGGTGGACTCCACCCCGTTGCGCCTGGCTCTCTGGTCCTGGGTGCTGGGTGCCTCCCACAGCCACCTCCTGCCGCCTCCCCAGGGCCGCCGCGAGGGTTTTCGCGCGAATTTTGAATATTTTCCCGCGAACTTTAGGACTTTGAATTATTTTCGTGAAAGGTTACAAGGGTTTTTCCCGCAAATTTCTGAATAATTCCCGCGAATTTTAGGACTTTGAATTATTTTACAGAGTTCATTTCGATCGTGGTGCCATCTATCGACGGAATTATTTTTTTCTTAATTTTCAGGAACTTAATTTTATTTTCAATGCTCATGCTGCCATCTATTGAGTGAACGAATTTAATTCTTTTTTTTTTATTTCGGGACTTTGAATATTTCCCGAAGCGGGGTTCGAACTCGAACCAAAAGTTTTCCTCTTGATTATCATACGAACACGCAAACCAACTAGGCTACGGTGTTCTTATACTCCCAAGTGCTAATAGTGATCACAATATAATTTAAGATTATATCGCCGTCTGTTGATTATCTGATGATGTTAATTTGCATGGTAATTTATTTTTGTAATTCGAACTTTGTCTAATTTTTCCGACTTAGTTTTTGTAACCCATTTCAATATAATTTTTGATTTTAAAGAACGATGATGCTGCCATCTGTTGATGAAAATTTATTTTTTTTTCGAATTTAATTATTTCTTCGAACTTAATTTATTTTTCAAGCCGAAATCGGACTTTGTGAATGAAAATTAATTTTTTTTTTTTTATGTTTATGATAATCCGACCCAATGTAATGATTAACTATTTTTTATTAACCTGCTAATTTATTTAATTAGGAATTAATCGAATTTAATTAATTTCACACAATCGAATGAGAATTTTATTTAGGAATTCCCGACTTTGCATGTTTTTTCACGAATTTTACTGTTTTTAAGTTTACCCATACTTTTACAACATCATTTTTGAACTTTGTCGAACGCTTCGCGAATTTAATTATTTTTTTTTTTCCAACTTGGATTATTTTTTCAAACCGAAATGGAATTTTTTCAGTGAAAATTAATTTTTCATGTTGTTGCTCATCTGACCCAGAGTAATGAATGACTTTTTAATTGACATCCCATTTTAATTAGTAATTAGTCAAATTTAAAAAAGCCCACACTTCCGAATTTGATTATTTCTATAAAGTTCTGGACATTGCATGTTTTTTCACGAATTTTACTGTTTTTTTTAACTATGTCCCTGCTTTTACAACTTAATTTTTAAACTTTTTCGCCACTTCAAAATTTTTCATCTAATCTACTATGACTTAATTACCTCGACCCCAAAACAAACTCGACCAACACGACTTCTTATTTCCGACATTAATGAACACATTGATACAAATAATCATTACATACAAGACTGTCAATTACTCACAGTCAATAGACCACACATTGATTTTTACTACTTTTATCCGATTATACTCAACCCTCGACTTTCATGTGAAACCTCAAACATTCATACAAACCCCTTCACTATCATTCAAACACACATGCATCCATTCATTAAGACTCAATTGTTAAATAAAATTTCAAACATCAAGTCAACAAGTCAAAAATTTCAACCATTAAGTGAAAAATAATCATACTCTGCCAATAAGAGATAACTCGATCGTTAATACATTAAAAATCAAAATCAAATTTTTCACAATGTCGAAGTTGAAAATTAAAATTTTTACAATGTCAAGATTAAAATTCCCCCATGTTGAAATTAAAAATCGAAATTTATTCTCCAACGTCAAAATTTTAAATCAATTCGATACACTCAAGTTAACATTGGTTTATACATTCGAACACACAATTTTTTTTACATTCACTATCATTTCACCCAATGAAACTTATAAAACACTTTAAGTCACACAACACTTGATAAAAAAAAAATAACTATACGAATTATTCTGCATGCAATCAATTGAAATGAAACAAGAAACTTACCTTCTGTTGTGTGAATCACAATGGTGCAACTCCGCAGGGAACAAATCCCATGGTAGATCCTCAAGCAATAAATGGAATCACATTAATTGAGTTATTTTTTACTTTTACAACTCGAATTAACGTAACTCCACTCACGCTATTTTTCGCAACTTTTCCGTCAGTTTGACGCGATGTCCACCCGTAAATATCCCGATTTTCGGGCAAGATGTCTCGGCAAGCTTTCCATTTTCCTTGGGTACCTTCTCCATCCACAAAATGCAAGCTACCACATTGAAGTCACACACTCAAATGACGTCTAATCAGAAAGATAAGTGAATCATTACTGATAACGGATAACCACGTGACCTTTTATCAAGATCAAACATGTGATTAAGACTCATATACGCCTATGATTATCAGCGGTAATCACACATTCAATAATTCCCACAGAGCCGATATGATGAAATCATACCTTACGAATAGTATATAACACCAATCGTTAAATAAATTTTCAAGCATCAAGATAAAAGTCTTCCAGTTAAAAAATTTAAATCAAATTTTCGCAATGTCACAATTAAAAATAAAAATTTTTTTGAAATGTCAATATTAAAAAAAATAATAAATAAATAAAAATTTTGTGAAGTGTCAAAATTAAAAAAAAAAAAAATCAACCAACATTTTTCTACCAAAGTTGAAAATTAAACGTTAAAATAAAAAGTAAAAGTTCAAATTTTTAAGTAAAGTTAAAAAATATGCTTGCTTTTTCCTCGTGAATCTTTGCTCGCCTTATTTTTCCACATTCCTGCTTTTGATCAATGATTCAATTTTCATCGAAGCATTTTGCAGGCGTGAATCTAACGAAATTGCACAACAAATGTAGAATCACATGTAGACTTTATTACAAAACCTTACAGCAAGACCACAGAAAAACATTAACATTACGAAGGATGCTTACAAGGAGACATATAGAAAGATACAAGGATACTCGTAAAACACTTCATATCTCAAAACTTTTATTCCTAAGAGTTCTCTTCCCCCACATTTACCATCACTCTGCATTATTTTGCAAGCAATTATCTGCTAATGGTTTAATTCTTATAACAACTCTAACATTTATAGGGTATTTTCAAGCTTCCTACATATTTCTTCGCATTTTTTTTTCTACACTTATTTATTTTCTCAAAACTTAATCATTTCCAATGCATGAGTTTTAATGTTAATTTCGTGTTTTCAAAGAATCTCATTTCTCATTTTGAAATTGAAACATACAATTTTCTAGACTCGAACATTTTGCAAAAAGAAAAAAAAAAAAACATTTAAAAATTTACGATCTTACAAAAATTTGAATTTTCTCAGCTACACACACAAAAAAAAAAGATATACAAACTATTGAAATGAAACAAGAAACTTACCTTTATGTTGAGCGAATCACAGCGATGTCCTATGAATGAATGACGAGGAGTAAAAGCAGTAAAAGAGATTACACCAAATGAGTTGGTATTTCAATTTACAACTACAAATGATGTAATCTCACTCATGCTTTATTTCGCACATCAACACAAATCCAAAAACCGACATGTCGTGAAATTTGCATCAAAAGCCGGGAGTCAACGAAGATCACAGAAATCCTTCCGAAACATTTCAACAACCATTTCCATCAAACCCAAGGCTACAAATGATTTATCTTGATCAAATCTGACCTCATACTGATAACTAAAGATCACATGACGTCTTATCAGCAGCAAGCACATGATTAAGACCACCAATCATCTCTAGCTAGCTACATGAAAAATTGCATGGTATCGATAAGATGAAATCAACTTCAATCACATATAAAGAACAATTAATCAGAACTAAATTAATGACAAACTATTATTTTCAGATTTCGAGTATTAGTTATGAATAATCTACATCATTTAATGCATTCTATATTTTCCCCCAACTCCTACATCACTTTCGACATAGTTATCACAACTTTGAATTTTTAGCTAATATACTAACATACCATAGTTCAATAATTTAATTAATTGCTCCATTAAGCGAATTCCTCCTTATCGAGTTACATTATTTCTACGAAATGTCCAAACTTCAATTATTTTCCGACTTCTCTTTATTCAATGGAGTTGTAGAAATGATTTATCACTCCTAAGTAACAATCCAATCAAGTGAATCATTTAATGAACCAAACACAAAACTTTAACGGAGGAATAATAGTTCGATCATTCTATCAATAATACTTTACTATTTTTTCTAAGTTTTATATCATGAATATCCGTTTTTTTTGTATCATGAAGTTTTACATTTCTCGTCTAGTTTAACTTCAGAAAAATTGCGTCTTTGCCTTTAGACTTGGAGAGTTATTTTTATTTATTTTTTTTTTCGCATTTATTTTTCAAAATTTTGCAATGCTATTAGTATATTCTTTTTCATCTTAAGTTTATGAAATTTGCTGAGCTGAATGTAAAGTTTGAAATTTTCATACAACATTTTACTATGTTAGTTCTGAATAATATTTTCTTCTAAGTTTCATTTCACGAGTATAAGTTTTTTCGTTTTCAATAAGATCTCGTTAAGTTCAGCTTCAGGAAAATTTGCATTTAGTCTTTTAGACTTGGAGAGTTATTATTATTATTATTTTTTTTTTTTTTTTTTGCATTTATTTTTCGAAATTTTGCAATGTTATTAGGATATATTTTTTTTCATCTTAAGTTTATGAAATTTGCTGAGTTGAATGTAACGTTTGAAATTTTCATACAACATTTTATTATGTTAGTTTAAGTTTTATCGTTTCGCCATTAATACTGGATAATATTTTCTTCTAAGTTTCATTTCATGAGTATAAGTTTTTCGATTTCAATGAGATTTTCAGAGGAATGTTTTGTTCTAAGAAAATTTGTTTACATACGAAGATTATTTTAGAAAAATAATATTCAATGTGTTAGATTTTTTTTCTTTTTGTGGAAAAGTTTTAAGTGATGAAAATTTTTAAATGAAGAAAAGCATTTTCCTTAGCTGTTACAAATTATTTTTCCCCACTTTATATTTTTCAAGTAATCGAAATTACTTTTTTCACAATCAACTATGATTTTAATTTCAATCATAGTTGATTGTGAAAAAAGTAATTTCGATTACTTGAAAAATATAAAGTGGGAAAAATAATTTGTAACAGCTAAGGAAAATGCTTTTCTTCATTTAAAAATTTTCATCACTTAAAACTTTTCCACAAAAAGAAAAAAAATCTAACACATTGAATATTATTTTTCTAAAATAATCTTCGTATGTAAACAAATTTTCTTAGAACAAAATATTCCTCTGAAAATCTCATTGAAATCGAAAAACTTATACTCATGAAATGAAACTTAGAAGAAAATATTATCCAGTATTAATGGCGAAACGATAAAACTTAAACTAACATAATAAAATGTTGTATGAAAATTTCAAACGTTACATTCAACTCAGCAAATTTCATAAACTTAAGATGAAAAAAAAATATATCCTAATAACATTGCAAAATTTCGAAAAATAAATGCAAAAAAAAAAATAAAAATAATAATAATAATAACTCTCCAAGTCTAAAAGACTAAAGGCAAATTTTCCTGAAGCTGAACTTAACGAGATCTTATTGAAAACGAAAAAACTTATACTCGTGAAATGAAACTTAGAAGAAAATATTATTCAGAACTAACATAGTAAAATGTTGTATGAAAATTTCAAACTTTACATTCAGCTCAGCAAATTTCATAAACTTAAGATGAAAAAGAATATACTAATAACATTGCAAAATTTTGAAAAATAAATGCGAAAAAAAATAAATAAAAATAACTCTCCAAGTCTAAAGGTAAAGACTAAAGCAATTTTTCTGAAGTTAAACTTAACGAGAAATGTAAAACTTCATGATCCAAAAAAAAAAAAAACGGATATTCATGATATAAAACTTAGAAAAATAGTAAAGTATTATTGATAGAATGATTGAACTATTATTCCTCCGTTAAAGTTTTGTGTTTGGTTCATTAAATGATTCACTTGATTGGATTGTTACTTAGGAGTGATAAATAATTTACACAACTCCATTGAAAAAAGAGAAGTCGGAAAATAATTGAAGTTTGGGCATTTCGTAGAAATAATGTAACTCGATAGAGGGGAATTCGCTTAATGGAGCAATTAATTAAATTATTAAACTATTGGATGTTAGTATATTAGCTAAAAATTCAAAGTTGTGATAACTATGTCGAAAGTGATGTAGGAGTAGGGGGAAAATATAGAATGCATTAAATGATGTAGATTATTCATAACTAATACTCGAAATCTGAAAATAATAGTTTGTCATTAATTTAGTTCTGATTAATTGTTCTTTATATGTGATTGAAGTTGATTTCATCTTATCGATACCATGCAATTTTGCGTGTAGCTAGCTATAGAGATGATTGGTGGTCTTAATCATGTGCTTGCTGCTGATAAGACGTCATGTGATCTTTAGTTATCAGTATGAGGTCAGATTTGATCAAGATAAATCATTTGTAGCCTTGGGTTTGATGGAAATGGTTGTTGAAATGTTTCGGAAGGACTTCTGTGATCTTCGTTGACTCCCGGCTTTTGATGCAAATTTCACGACATGTCGGTTTTTGGATTTGTGTTGATGTGCGAAATAAAGCATGAGGGAGATTACATCATTTGTTGTTGTAAATTGAAATACCAACTCATTTAGTGTAATCTCTTTTATTGCTTTTACTCATCGCCATTCATTCATAGAACATCGCTGTGATTCCCTCAACATAAAGGTAAGTTTCTTGTTTCATTTCAATAGTTTGTATATCTGTTTTTTTTTTTTTTTTTTTTTTTTTTTTTTTTTTTTTTTTTTGTGTGTGTGTGTGTGTAGCTGAGAAAATTCAAATTTTTGTAAGATCGTAAATTTTTAGTTAAAGTTTTTTTTTTTCTTTTTGAAAAATTTTCAAGTCTTGAAAATTGCATGTTTCAATTTCAAATGAGAAATGAGATTCTTTGAAAATATGAAATTAACATTAAAACTCATGCATTGGAAATGATTAAGTTTTGAAAAAATTAATAAGTGTAGAAAAAAAAATGCGATGTAATATGTAGGAAGCTAGAAAATACCGTATAAATGTTAGAGTTGTTATAAGAATTTAATCCATTAGCAGATAATTGCTTGCAAAATAATGCAGAGTGATGGTAAATGTCGGGGAAGGGAACTCTTAGGAACAAAAGTTTTGAGATATAAAGTGTTTTACGAGTATCATTGTTTCGTATCTTTCTATATGACTCCTCGTAAGCATCCTTCGTAATGTTAATGTTTTTCTGTGGTCTTGATGTAAGGTTTTGTAATAAAGTCTACATGTGATTCTACATTTGTTGTGCAATTTCGTTAGATTCATGCCTGCAAAATGCTTCGATGAAAATTGAATCATTCATCAAAAGCAGGAATGTGGAAAAATAAGGCGAGCTAAGATTCACGAGGAAAAAGCAAGCATATTTTTTTTTAACTTTGCTTAAAAATTTGAACTTTTACTTTTTGTTTTAACTTTTAATTTTCAACTTTGGTAGAAACATTTTGGTTGATTTTTTTTTTCTTTTGACACTTCACAAAATTTTTATTATTATTTTTTTTTAATATTGACATTTCAAAAAATTTTTATTTTCAATTTTTAATTGTGACATTGCGAAAATTTGATTTAAATTTTTTAACTGGAAGACTTTTAACTTGATGCTTGAAAATTTATTTAACGATTGGTGTTATGTACTATTCGTAAGGTATGATTTCATCATATCGGTTCTGTGGGAATTATTGAATGTGTGATTACCACTGATAATCATAGGCGTATATGAGTCTTAATCACATGTTTGATCTTGATAAAGGGTCATGTAGTCATCAGTTATCAGTAATGATTCACTTATCTTTCTGATTACACGCCATTTGAGTGTTCGACTTCTATGTGAAGGGATGGATTTTGTGGATGGAGAAGGTACCCAGGGAAAAGGAAAGCTTGCCGAGAAATCTTGCCCGAAAATCGGGATATTTACGGGTCGACATCGTGTCAAACTGACGGAAAAGTTGCGAAAAATAGCATGAGTGGAGTTACGTTAATTCGAGTTGTAAAAGTAAAAAATAACTCAATTAATGTGATTCCATTTATTGCTTGAGGATCTACCATGGGATTTGTTTCCTGCGGAGTTGCACCATTGTGATTCACACAACAGAAGGTAAGTTTCTTGTTTCATTTCAATTGATTGCATGCAGAATAATTCGTATAGTTAATTTTTTTTATCAAGTGTTGTGTGACTTAAAGTGTTTTATAAGTTTCATTGGGTGAAATGATAGTGAATGTAAAAAAATTTGTGTGTTCGAATGTATAAACCAATGTTAACTTGAGTGTATCGAATTGATTTTAAATTTTGACGTTGGAGAATAAATTTCGATTTTTAATTTCAACATGGGGGAATTTTTAACTTTTGACTTTGACGTTGCAAAAAAAAAAAAAAAAAAAGTTTTTGATTTTTAATCTTGACATTGTAAAAATTTTAATTTTCAACTTCGACATTGTGAAAAATTTGATTTTGATTTTTAATGTATTAACGACCGAGTTATCTCTTATTGGCAGAGTATGATTATTTTTCACTTAATGGTTGAAATTTTTGACTTGTTGACTTGATGTTTGAAATTTTATTTAACAGTTGAGTCTTAATGAATGGATGCATGTGTGTTTGAATGATAGTGAAGGGGTTTGTATGAATGTTTGAGGTTTCACATGAAAGTCGAGGGTTGAGTATAATCGGATAAAAGTAGTAAAAATCAATGTGTGGTCTATTGTGTGTGAGTAATTGACAGTCTTGTATGGTAATGATTATTTGTATCAATGTGTTCATTAATGTCGGAAATAAGAAGTCGTGTTGGACGAGTTTGTTTTGGGGTCGAGGTAATTAAGCCATAGTAGATTAGATGAAAAATTTTGAAGTAGTGAAAAAGTTTAAAAATTAAGTTGTAAAAGCAGGGACATAGTTAAAAAAACAGTAAAATTCGTGAAAAAACATGCAATGTTCAGAACTTTATAGAAATAATCAAATTCGGAAGTGTGGGCTTTTTTAAATTTGTGGGTGTGTGGAATTTGACTAATTACTAATTAAAAATTGTGAGTGTGTGGGAATTTGACTAATTACTAATTAAAATGGGATGTCAATTAAAAAGTCATTCATTACTCTGGGTCAGATGAGCAACAACATGAAAAATTAATTTTCACTGAAAAATTCCATTTCGGTTTGAAAAAATGATCCAAGTTGGAAAAAAAAATAATTAAATTTGCGAAGCGTTCGACAAAGTTCTAAAAATGATATTGTAAAAGTATGGGTAAACTTAAAAACAGTAAAATTCGTGAAAAAACATGCAAAGTCGGGAATTCCTAAATAAAATTCTCATTCGATTGTGTGAAATTAATTAAATTCGACTAATTCCTAATTAAATAAATTAGCAGGTTAATAAAAAATTAGTTAATCATTACATTGGGTCGGATTATCATAAACATTAAAAAAAAAATTAATTTTCATTGACAAAGTCCGATTTCGGCTTGAAAAATAAATTAAGTTCGAAGAAATAATTAAATTCGAAAAAAAAATAAATTTCCATCAACAGATGGCAGCATCATCGTTCTTTAAAATCAAAAATTATATTGAAATAGGTTACAAAAACTAAGTTGCAAAAATTAGACAAAGTTCGAATTACAAAATAAATTAGCGTGCAAATTAACATCTTCGAGTAATCAACAGACGGCGATACAATCTCAAATTATATTGTGATCACAATTAGCACTGATGAGTATAAGAATTCCATAGCCTAGTTGGTTTGCGCGTTTGTTTGATAATCGAGAGGAAAACTTTTGGTTCGAGTTCGAACCCCGCTTCGGGAAATATTCAAAGTCCCGAAATAAAAAAAAGAATTAAATTCGTTCACTCAATAGATGGCAGCATGAGCATTCAAAATAAAATTAAGTTCCTGAAAATATTCAAAGTTTAAGAAAAAATATAATTCCATCAATAGATGGCGGCACGATCGAAATTAACTCTGTAAGATAATTCAAAGTCCTAAAATTCGCGGGAAATATTTAGAAATTTGCGGGAAAAACCCTTGTAACCTTTCACGAAAGTAATTCAAAGTCCTAAAATTCGCGGGAAAATATTGAAAATTCGCGCGAAAAACCTCGCGGCGGCCCTGGGGAGGCGGCTGTGGTAGGCACCCAGAGCCAGAGAGCCAGGCGGTGTTACCACCGCCACCGCCTGCCGCCGCAGAACTGTCCTTTTTCCCCTACTAGTGTTGTTTAGCTTAAAACATCCAAATCGAGTTTTAAGCTAAAACTGGTATTAAACGTTTTGCGTATTCTCCAAGTCGTTTTAAGAGCCGCTTGAGAGAGCGGAGTGTTAGTTGAAGTTGAAATGAAACAGCAATCGCCATTAGCTATAATGACTCACGTGACATTTTCTATTTGTTAACTGCATCCTTAACGGCTTGATTTTGTTTGTTTATCTCATTTTATGCGAAACTTGCTTCTGTATCTTTCCTCTTCTTTTTGAATCTTTCGTAAAATAAATAATAAGATGGCTCAAAAGAGCATCGAAAGCTATCGAAATCGAAGTATTACTGAGCCTTACAGATTACGAAAAATTTTAACGCATAATTGAGTGGTTGCGCTCTGTGGTGTCCAGCATTAAGGGGCTGGGCATAGTAATTATACTCTCCACCGTACTTTTGCTGGAAAAATTCCAAGCTATAAACATTCAAATAAAACATAATTATTTCGTGTTTTTAAGAAAAAATAATTACAAGCTTAATTTTACGTCACATTATCTTCTGACCGGTAAAATTTTCG
The DNA here is from genome assembly GCA_038373865.1 of Uloborus plumipes. NCBI lineage: Eukaryota > Metazoa > Arthropoda > Arachnida > Araneae > Uloboridae > Uloborus > Uloborus plumipes. The sequence continues at coordinate 268,922 of JAXGGA010000055.1, read as the reverse complement.
CTTGGCTAGAATTGAGCCATCTAAGATTTACTGCAACCCTACAAAAGAAAACTGTTCGGATAATAAATAAAGACAATATTAAAAGTTAATTTGTTGGCGACTATTTTATGACTTGGCATTCAATTCTATTTCTGTATGTTTACTTGACGGATCAATTTTTTACGTTATTTTGCAGCTTGTTTTATTTGATGGTTTATTCTGCATTCTAATGGCTTTTTTTTTTTTTTTAATTAGTTAGCGAATTATTTTTCACTTTAACTGATTCTGAATCTTGTTTTGTTCCTCAAATAAGTCCAACTCAAAATGTTCTACACGATCCAAACGACTGGCGTCCATGTTTGTTTACGACAAAAGGATGATGGGAAGGAAATGTACGCTTGACCCACGCTTAAACCGCCGAAGTCGGGGGCACAAGCGAAGCTCAAAGAAGAGCAGAGCGTGTTGTGACGCATCTTTTCGCCAAGCCGGAGTGGAGAATACGCTTATATTTGCAGCCTCGGGTTAAGCCTCGCTTAATACTTAAGCGTCGGTTAAAACGGCGTGAAGAATACCGGTGTAAATGATATGGAGAATGAAAACCAGCAAACAACGAACCTCCGCAAGCACATCCGTTTCGATGTAAAAGACGAAGCTTGAAATTTCTCGCACACAAGAATGCGACTTTAGCTGTTTTTGAACAAAGTTTAAGTAGAACCAAAAATGAAACGCTCCTTCGCTGTAATTGTTCCCAGAATCCCAGCGGTTGTGCAAATGTTTTCTTTTTCTAAAGTTCTAAAGTCTGCTAAAGAACGTTTTAATACCAGAACTAAACTCGCAATAAATACACTGGTGTGCAAAAATTAAGGACGAGATGGTTTTTACTTCCTTTTACGTAGTAAAGAAAGTACTGTGATCGCGAAAAAAAAATCACTCAAATTTAAGTCTAAATTTTGATTTTGCTCACCCCCGAATGAATGTTCAGTAGTTTTTTCGACCTGTCAGCACGTGCATATGTACCGACCAACATAATAAGCAGCAGAAAAATCCTTTTCAACCACCTCCGAGTTAATTACGGCGAGTTTTCTCGTGACATCTGTATGGTATATACGTATGTATGTGTGTGTCATAACTCAAAAACTATATGCCGTAGAAGCTTCTAGCTTGGTATGTAGGCTCTGAGGATGGTCTAGTTGTGCACCTCCCCTTGTGGCAGCATTCGAATGTTCCCAAGGGGGTGTTTTACCCCTTTTTGGGGGTAAATCGGTGTTAATTTCAATGCAAACTCAAGTGATATGAATTGGCTCGACCACTTGGCGATATGTCGCCAAGCTTTTGGTCGCCAAGTGTTTGACGCCAGCTTGGTGACATATCTCCAAGTTGGCTACAAATTTGGCGAAAAAAATATTTTTTGAATTTGGGTTCAACTTGGCGCTATTGGCGATATTTTGCGAAAAATTCACTGAATGATATTAGAATCAGCAATGTTTAGAAAATTAACCATTGTAAAATATTTTTTGCATTGCTTCGTGGCAGATTAGGGGAGTAAATAGTTGAATTGTTACCTTGCTCACTCCAAGCACTTTTTTTAACACTAAAGGCAACTACTAAGAAATTTACACGTAAAATGAGTAGTGTGGGGTCCATACCAGATTTTTTTTTAGAGATCACGTTGAGGGCGGCAATTGAAAATTTCCGGGGCGGTATAACTGCTAGCGCCGCCCCTGAATGCGACAAAGCCTCTCTGCAGTGTACTGCTCTTTGAACATGTGGCAATCTTTGAAACAAGTGATATCAAGCTTAAATAAACTTATCCTTTGATTTTGTTTTTCTTTTTTGGGAAGGGGAGGGGTTGTAAGCTTAGTTTTTCTTTATAAAAATGCCCAAGACAAAAATATATTATCAAAAAAAAGAAAGAAAAAGTTTTTCTTTTGTTTTTCTTTTTCAGTTTGTAAACTTCCCGCTGACCGCATGTGGTAGTAGGTTAGAGACCCCAGTTCGATCTATGATCAGTTTATGCAACACATTACGTATCTAGTAGTTAAAGACACTACAGAGAACAAATGATGCAATGTTATTTTCTTTAAATGATGATATGTTCTTTTCTTCTTTAAATGATTCACATTAATTTCTTAAATATTTAAATAAATTTGCAGTCGAACCTCGTTAAAACGAACATACATGAACCTTAAAATTAATTCGTCTTAAGCGTATTTGATTTTATCCAAAAAACAACAAATAACGTTATGTGTAATTAAAATAGGACCGGGATCGGTAGTTCGTCTTAGACGTAATTCATTTTAAGCGTGTTCGAATTGACGAGGTTCGACTGTATTGTAGTTAAACTATAATATATATAACTACGAGGAGCACATTATTTATGTATGAAACAACAATAACTCTGTATATTTTTAACAGTTGTCATTTCACATGATTTAAAAAGGTTTGAGGGAACTCTAAAGATATTTAGAGGAAGCTTTGGACTTCAATATCCTCTCTCTTTTGGATATCAATTATCTGGTTGTGAACAGGAACCTCACCCTCCCTCAAAACGTTTACTCTTTCTCCCACCCTCTTCAAAATGTAAAAGTCAATAAATGTTTACTTCACTGCTTATACAATACAGGTTATTGAAGATAGAAAGACAGTTGCATATATGATGAAATAAGGAAATCAACTTAAAATGTCCAAATTTGGAGAATTTGTGAAATTTTGAGAAACTGTATCTGAAAAACTATTATAGCTACCAAGTCCATTTTGTTATCAACTTGTAGCAAATTTAAAGTTGTTTAAATATGTATAATATGATATTGGGGGGGTCAAAAACGTGCTCTTTCATGGTCAAAATGGGGAAAAATTGAAAAAAGTACGAAAATTTAGCAGTTTGACGGCGGCCATTACTCCAATAGGCGAAATCTCAGATGGCCGCGTATTCAGAATTAAATCTTTTGATATGCATTACACGTGTGCCAAGTTTTATGTTTCTATCATTAAAGGCACAATTCGATCACATTATCTGCTGTAACTATTATATTTATCGACTGCGGAAAAACCTTAATCATCAAAATAATACTCACACATTTGAAAAGTTCAGTTTTTTTTTCATTTGTTGGCCGATTCCGTATGTATCCAACAAAAACCTTTTTAAAATTATATCAAAACGTAAGGTAATCCGCATACTAAATTAATCAAACCCTTAAACAAGACTACATTACCATTAATTTGCGTTTTTGCGCAAATAATTGTCAAATGTTCCCTATTAATTTCGAAATCATTGAGGACAAAAATTTTTAGCGTCATTTTATGATCAGCAATAGTATCTCAGCATTTGATGACTATTTCTCTGAGACAAAAGTTAGTGACATAATATTTAATGGATTTGCTTAAAGTAGGGAGGAGAGCAAAATTATCCTAGTCCAAAACAGTTACCGCAAACTTGGTGACATTTTAAAAATCGTTTAAGTGGTGTGTTTTGAGTTCTTTCAGTTCAGGAAAGAAAAAAAAAAACAAAGATGAGTATAAATTCTTCTATAAATTATTACTGGCCCAGGCAGCGCCGGGTATTTTTGCTAGTATTAGAATAATTATTATGTTATAATATTGAAAAAACTAGTTTTTTCCCCTCCTAAAGATATTGAACATTGATTTTTATTTGTTTTAGGCTAATTCTTATAGTTAGTTCAAGTAGTTGAGTCAATTCTATGTCTACTCAATTGTAATCAAAATTTTTGTCAATGACTCATTAAAATTATTTTGCACATATTCAAATTTTCCCACTGGTACGTCTAGCTTTTTGAAAAAGCACATACTAATCCTTAGTCATCAATAGAAGTGACTTTCACGTCAAGACAGGCCCGTCCTTTGGGGAATCAGGACAGGGGTTCAATTGCCTCCCCCCCCCCCCGCCGCTTTTGAGAAATTAATGTATTTACATATAAATGAATGGGGCTTTTGCTGTTTTTTGGAAAATTTACATTTAATATATTTAATAACCCTTTGCCCCCCTGGCAAAATTCGAAATGACAGACCTGCGTCGGGAAAAATGGGTTAATAACAGGGAAATTTGAAGTTACGCAATAGTTAATGTTAAACCTTTTCCCCTTAATATCCATGAAGAAAAATGACTATACAACGATAAAAAATTTATTTTGTATTCATATGATCATTGTGTTTTTCTTTTCTTCATGTCTATTTGTGACAAAGGTTTGATATTGAAGTCAAGGTTGTAAAAATTCAACCTTTAGACTTCATCTTTCAATCCCCCTTAAGGCTGTCCCGTATTTATAGTTCTTAAATCTGGCAACCCTGGCACTACTTTCAGTAAATTACTTGCTACCAAGTGTCTATCTAGAAAGTGCCATGCATGCTCGATAGGATTTATAACCGGAAACCTTACATGGCAATCTATGCGTTTAGAATTCTCACTCTCCAACAGCTCTTAGACAGTAACTGTGAGATATGGTGGGGTTTTGTCGCCCCTGAAAAGGAACTGTAGGCCCATAGCACCTCTACAAAGACGGATATAAGAATGGAAAACCTTGTTTTAACAGAGAGTTCCAGTGAATTAATCCAGGCGCGTCATTTAGGGGGGGGGGAGATAGGGAGGTCAATCCCCCCCCCCCCCCCCACCGTGCCTCTGGCTTTGGGATGTCAATGCATTTGCATATAAGAGGACGTGGTTTTGTTGTTTTCCGATGAAATTGCTTTTTTTTTTTTTGCGCCCTTTAACCCCCCCCCCCCCCCCCCACCCCCAGACAAACTTGGAATGGCGATCTTGATTTCATCTCTTTCAAAGGTGTAAAAGTCTTTAAGACCTGTGAAAAAAATCTAATAATAATTATTATTGTTATTATTAATTTTTGACATTCGAAATTCAATAATACAAACGTCTAAATAACTTATACATTTAAAATACAAAAATCCGGAAATCAAAACATATAAACTGGAATAATTTCGTAGTTGTTTTTTTTATAATTTCTTCTTGAATAATACAAGTACTGAAAGTAAATTAACAATAATTGGTGCTAATCAGTCAGAAAAAATCATTAAAATTTTCAAAGTTGATACACGCGAAAAAGAAGAAAAAAAGGGTAAAGAAAAAGAAAGTGAAGAAGTGAAAAGAAAACGTAAGAATTACTAAATGACTGTTCTAGTATACTTACTTCCAACGGAATTACGTAGATGAATTGTGCAAATCACATATATGCAGGGCCGCCGAGAAGGGGGGGCAGCAGGGGCAAAATCCCCGAGGCCCGGCCCAAGAGGGGGCCCGGGCTGCTAGTTAAAAAAAGGCAGTTTTTTTGGTTAACTGAACTTTATTTTTGTGCAGGTAACGCAAAAACATCTCGCATCCGGCATCCACATGTGTCCACAGCAACGCAATGAGTGCTTGTAGTCCAATGCCTTAGGGGGCTATCTTCTGTAGTACTTACCAGGCATTTCTTACGTGTACAATGGAAAGTTTTAATAAACTTTCAAAGTGAGGAATAACGCTTTTAATAGTCAAGAAATGTAATTTTTTTTCAAAGGATTTTAAAACACATACATGTGTAATTTATGTAAATATGTATTATTAATTTTGTGAAGTAGTGATAGAATTATTAATAGTTATTAGTAAATTGAAGTAGGAATATTATTTGTAAATTTGCGTTATGTATTTCTGGTTTATTTCATACGCATTTATATCATAGTGTACTTAAGTACAGCACACTAGCAGATCATAAAAATATAAAACACACAAAAATATAAAATTGGAAGAAAAATTAGCAAATACGAAATACTATTATTTTTCTTCACTGCACCGAACGCAAGTTGTCTTAGAATAGAAGATTTTTTTTGGAAGGGGGGGGGGCGCATGTCAGTACTTTGCCTCGTGGCCCGGTAAACCTCTCGGCGGCCCTGCATATATGGGTCATTTTCATTTTTCGGTGCCATTTGCTGTCCGTCAAAAAAATATTTTTTAAAAAAATTTTGAGCAACTTTAAATAAATTTACTTTTTGGTATGTTTATTAGCAGACAATTTCCAATACAGGCATTATAATTTTTAATAATATTTTTTGTTTCGAAAATGGGTTTTTTAGGAATAAGTTGAAGAGGAACGAAAAATACAGCTGTCCAAACAGTAAAAACTGAAGTTGAACAACAAGAATTTGAATTTAGTAGTCAAATTTCCCACTCTGCCATATTTTGCAATCATGCTTCATACTTTAAATTACATTCTAATGAAGTTAATTTGAATAAAAGTGAAAATTTTAATTTTTTAACTAATATCAAAGAGTTGTCCAGAAATTAATGTCATGTCTGTTACCATACACATTTTTACAATTTTTAAACCTTGTGCATTGAATTCTGGAATGACAACACTTCTATAGTACTGAAGCACATGGAAACAAGAAATAGCAACAGTCATTTTGAATGTTCAGTTTTCTTTAAAGGAAGCAGAAGTCTTTTATTTGTTTGTATATTTTTATTATGTCATGTCTGTTACCTTAATTACTTGCATAAAATAATTTTTTTAATTAATTATTTCAGCTAGATAATTTAGTTTAGTGGGATTGTACTCTAAATCAAGTAGAACTTTTAATAATTTTGTAGAATTTTTTGCCCCACAATTTTTTTTTTTTTTTTTTCTTAAAATGTCATGTCTGTTACTTGTCATGTCTGTTACCAATCTTTTCATTTTGGAGGATCAAGAAAACAAGCTTCCTTACACACTGGGGTTTTGTATTAGAAAAAGTTAAAAGATCCCATTGCATTTTGCTCACCTTCAGAGAGCAATAATCATGGGCCTGCAGCGATTTGGGCTCATCTTCAGGCAATTCTTGGTATACTGCTGCGAAAAATTGAACCAGAAGTTCAAACTTCATTTTTTTTTCTGATGGCCCTACAACGCAGCATCGATTGAAGAATTTATTTTCTTTTAAACAAAAATATTTCGGAGAATTTCATAATAATATGGATCATGGTCCTTCTATGAAGTGGATCATGATAAGAGGGTTGTAGATGGAGTGGGAACTGCTGTTAAGCAAAGAGGTAACATAGCGTGCAGACATTCCTAATGCAAGGACACTATACAATATTTAAAACAAAAAAATGAAGATTAAAATTTATTTTGTGTCTGAAAAACATGTGGAAGCTTTCAGAAATGTGATTCCTTCTGCCATACTAGTTTTAAAAGAAACTATGCATACCCATCAAATATTTTCTTTAGGAAAGAGCAAAATGTCATTTTGAGATATGAGCTGTTTTTGCAGACAAAAAATGTTTGCATATGATTTGATTTCAAAAATTTTGACATTAACAGAAAAATACAGCCATAATATCGAAGAAAAAAAAAACAACCAAACAACCACAAGAGCAATCCACTGAAAAGTTTTTATGTAATGATTTTCTAATAAAAGACATAAGAGATGGAAATTTTGTTTTCGGTGAAACTAGAAGAAAAAAAGTCGGTAAAATATTTTGTTTCAGAGATAATTAATAGGGAGGCAGACCCGTCATTTAGGGGGGGGCAATTGACCCCCCTGCCCCCCTAAATGACTTTGGGAAATTAATGTATTGGCATATAAGTGAGCGTGGTTTTTGCCACTTTTTGGTAAATTTTATATTGTGCATGCAACCTTTGCCCCCCCCCCCCCCCGGAATGACGTCCCTGTAGGGAGGATAGTTTTTTTACTGTTAAATATTTGAAAAAGGTTTAGAACCATGCACAATTTTACCGAGAAGATGACAATACGAAATTGAATAAGATGATATTATAATGAAATTGCCAAATCCATGTCTTACTGGATCGGCAACTGCAATATTTCTTTTTTAATGTAGGTTTAACAGGGTATAATATTGAATAATCATATTTACAATAAATAAATACTCTTTTTAATCTTTATGTTTAAATATACATATGAATTTCAGCTTAAATAATCAGTGCTAAAAGAAGATATATACTTCACAGCATTAGTGTACATTTTCATTATAGTATTTCATGTCTGTTACCATTCATAATTTTTATTTTAAAACTGTTAATGAGCATAATATCAATTTTATTAAAGTTTAATATAATGTCTCTTTATGTGACACATTAGTAAATAACAGAGTTTTGTTTCATTTTTGTTTGTATGATATTTTACAATAAGAAAATACTTGTCAAAATGCACTATTAGTAACAGACATGACAAAAAAAAATTCAAAAAATAATAATAATTAACTATAAATTTAAATACCTTTATTCAGTGCATGGAAAGACTCACTAGTCACATGGAATTCATGTTTATATTATCTTGTACTTAGCTTTGAGTAGTAAAATTTTAGAAAGTTTGTCCGGTAACAGACATTAAAATTTTCATAATATTTGTTCAAAAATACCCCAACTGAAACAAATTTAAAAGAGAAACTGTACGAAAATTATTGAAATAGTGTAATATAAGTATGTTTGATTAATTATTTTCCAGAATTATACTTGATCCATAGATTTTTTTTTTACACACTTCAAATTTTCAAATGACACCCAATTTTGAAAATGACCCATATATCACTTAAAAATTATATTCAAACCATTTTAATATTTATTTATCAAATGAAAATACCTACTAAACACATATTCAAGGGAAAACTACTGCTTCTTTTTAAATCAACAACTTATTGAGAGCAGAGTACAATATCAGATTAGGTTCATGTACAGGGTATAGGACAAAATAATAGGAACAAAATACTTTTGATCAAGTTAGTTTTTCTGTCAACGCAGCTGGCTGAACTTTCCAGAATGGCTTGTTTAAGTCCTTCGAAAATCTTGACCCAACGTGATAAACTTATTTTTGAGCAGGTACATGGTACATCTGAAAAAAAGCAATTTTTATCATTTTACGCCCAATTGCTGACTGATTAGGGAAAGATCTTTCAACACTTCTTTTACAAATTCAGATACATTATTAAAAAAAAAACTCGTAAATCAACTATCAATAATGTTTGGTGTTAACGCCCTCATACTGTACTGCTGCCTATTGTCTATACAGCAATGTTAAGCACAAAAATCGTATCTGCACTTTTTAACAAAATTGAGTTTTTGTCATCAGGTGATTCTTTGAACTTATTACCAGAATGCAAAGTTTTACGGTCATTTGAAAACGGGAATTTTTTTTTAAAGAAATCTTAAAAAGTATCATCTGGAATCAAATATATAGAAGAGCAAAACTTTTGAGTAATATAGCTCAGTTTTAGCTAAACTGCAGATACCACTTTTGAGCTTTGCATGGCTATAACAGGAAAGGGTCATGGTGGGGACTGCGGTAATGAATTTTTTTGGAGCGGGAGATGAGTCAGATTTTTTGGGGGTACACCATTGCTCTTCGGAGGATAGGCACCCATGCAGTGACAAAAAGTTGTGCGATTGAGCCTCTTAAACGGCACTTTCTTCGATTGTAATAATTCAAGGGGGCCCCTACAGATAAGTCGGCCTTACTATCTGATAATTTCTAAATCGGACCCTGTTTATCTGTCTGTCGCTGACTCCCGAAACTCTACCCGAGTTTTCATGTGTAAAGATGGCCTTTTCTTCGGTCGCTTATATTGTAAGGGACTTAGAGATTGCAATATTTGCAACATTATAAATCTGTCGAAGATGTTCAATGCTGTCTTCAAGTTGTTTGGAACGCTGTTGCTTTCCAAAAATGTAAATGTTACTTAAAACAAGTCGTTTTCTGTAATCAATGTTTAAAATTCTTGAGTTTTATATATCTTGCAAAAAATTTCAGACAAGATTTTGCGAATTGCGTACTTATTTACATACATCGCGCTGCTAGGAGAACATAAAAACATTTTTTAAAAACTATTTTACCCTTTTTTAAAACTCGTTTAACTAAAATAATGAGCTGTTAGCTGCGTCTATCAACTAAATCGGGGATGGCCCGTGACACGCGTGCCACAGTGCAATACGGCAGAATATTAAGAGTGGCACGCGAAGAATTATTGAAAAAAATTATCTTATTCGGGAGCCCTGTCAAACTCTATAAACCCTACTTATATTTATCGAAAAAACTTTTAAATCTTGTAATTAATTTATTTTTAATTATTAATTTAATGACCTCAAAATATGGTCAATAAAGTAGCTTCATTTTTTGAAATAATATAGTCATGCGTTACGTAGATATAAGCGAGAATGTTGGTAGACGAATTGTCGGAGCAATGATACAGAAAGTACTTATTTATCAACTTTAATTGAAAACCAAAATTGTAGAATTTCGATATTGTAAAAGAATTTGTTTTGAGCCAACTAGTTTGATCTACAAAAGTGGACAACTTTTAAGAACCTAAAATTGCAACTGAAGTTAAGAAAGCTGATTGAACAAAATTAGACAGTTTGCGCAAATGGAGCGCCTTTCATGGTGGATGGCATAAAAGATTTTGTTACATTGCAAAAAAATTACTTGAGAAGAAAAGTCAAACATTATGCTATCCGTCAAGTTCTCTGTACCAAGGATTCAAACTTGTAGCTCGTATTTTAGCGTTGCAATGAGCTTCTAAACTACGCAGTCTTAATGGAAAACAAGTATGGCATTTGAGTAAAAACCACACAATCACACCCCCCTCCCCAAATCAAAGTTGTTCTTTTCAATATATTAAAAAAATTTGAAGTGGCACGCAGATATTTTTTCCTCCAAAAAGCGGCACGCTTCTCAAAAAGGTTGGCTACCCATGAACTAAAACGTTATTTGATTAAAATTCCAAAAGTCAAAATCAAAACATGAAATTCAACTTCGGTTTCTGTTCTGCATTTCTCATGAAGTAGAGAAACGAAATATGTATAGTAATTTACTATGAAGTCACAATATTTCTGTAGTGATTTTATTTTACTAAAACATGGTTAAATAGTGCTTACAACTTGCTAGAAACTTCGGTTATATTTTAATGCGATAGAGGGCAGCACTATTAAAAGATTTTAATTTTTCAGCTCTCTGGGAGTATTCACCGAATTCTTTTATTTTTTAAATCCTTTGCGCCTGATATATATAGAATAAGAATAAAGATAACATTAAATTATTTCTAGATTAGAAATCCAGACCGGGATCAATTTTTACAGCTCTACCATGGGCACTAAGCTAAACTTTTGCGAAGTTGCGACTCGATCATATGAATATATCTGTAACTGTAACTACGGTTGATTAAAAGCGCGCGCTAAAGGATTACATCACTGTTTGCAACTTCAAGAAGCTTTAAATATTTCCCGTGTACTGTTTTTAAAAAAATTCTCCAGGTGAGTTATAGTAGTGGTTGTGTCTGGAATGGACAAAACATGTTTGGTAATTTCATTGAAATATTAGCACATATTCAATCTCTCATGCAGTGACATTTTTTTTGTTAATGAATAATTAAAAATCTCGGGAAAAGATTTTCAGTGTGACTGTCACACCTTTATGTCATTCGTTAGAAATAAGAAGTTATTTTTATGTACCATAGACTTAATTATTTAAAAATAACGTTTGTGTAATAGACTTTTGATGTAAATTTACTTCGAAAGTGATTTTTATCTATAATTTACTTGTACTTATGTATGCTTTGTTATATTAATTTCACATATGTTCGCCACTGCTAGAATCAAACGAGTCTATGCAATAATAAAAACGTTGTTTTATAATCGTAGAGAAAAACACATGCGCGAAGAGTAAAAGAGGTATAATAAAAAGAAAAAAATTGCTTTTTACAACTTAATAAACTTCATCACATTACTAGTAATGGTTTTGCTTTGAATCTGAAAAATTGCATTGCTAGATTTTTAAGTATAAAAAATTAAAGGAAAAAAAAATCAAATTATGCTAGATGAAGCGTATGTTTAAAAACTGGAAAATAAGTTTCAGTTTTTCCAGAGATAATTAAAAATTTACAGAGAAGTTAATGCTGGCTGAAAGTTTCGCCAAAAATCGACGCGATAATCTTTTGAAATAAATATTAGTTTCGTTGTATTGATTTGCAATACTTTATTACATATTTATTTGGCATTTGATGTTTTATTTAAATTGTAATTTTTTTCTCAAACTTCAAATACAGAAAATGCCGAAAAGGTAGAAAGAAATTGGATTTTTTTAAAGAAAAATATGTTTATTAAGAGCTGGTAAATCATAGCTAAAAGTTCCTGCATACATTCCAGTTTAGCTTTTGAAACAAATGTTAAATTTTTTTTTATTAATTTGCTATATGCTTTATTACAAATATATTTGTTTTGAAGTAAGTTAAGTAACAATTTTCACACTAATTTTGTTACATAACATAAACCTTTCATGAAAAATGTGCAATTGTTTCAGTTTAGCTTTTAAAATAAATCTTAATTTTTTGGGGGCTTCAGCAAATATTTTATTTGTTTAAAATGTTTATTTATGTAGATTCTTAGTCTCTTTGTATGTGAATAATTATGGCAAATCCTCCATGCATGAAATGGCAAAAACTTAAAAATATGCTCCATGTTAAACTTTCAATGAAGTCACTTCTGTGGAATTCATTTAAGTGCACAACACGAAACAAGCATATTTTTATTTATTGGTGTGTGCTCATCTGGGGAAAATGCTAGGAATAGTTAAAGTAAATAATAAATAATGATGTTATAAGATTATTATCCCTATCAAATAAACGTTTATTACATTTTTTATAGAACTTTAATCTTTTGATTGAATGAAAAGTTAGGAACTATTTAAATTATGTCAGTTGTCAGTTTAACTTTACAAACTCTTCTTCTATTTAAAATTAACCTGCAGCTAAATAATTTAGTTTTGTTCATTACAGGAAATAAATATTGATTGTTATAAAGTATTTTTTTCACCCTAAATTTTGAAGTTAACATGTAGAAACTTTTAGAATTCCTGTAATTGTTTTACAACTCATGTTCAATCACTTTAGAGAGCATAGTAAGATAAAATATAGGTAAAGTATCTGCACACAACACTCAGGTTTGAAAAATAGTTCATGTAAAGAAAAAAAATATTAAAACAATAACTTTTATTTTCAATCCTTGATGCGGTGTATGCATCTATTCTATCTACCTATGTTTGAAATTGCTTAAATGTTTCTGTATCGTTTTATCATCTTACTTGTATTTCTCTTATTAGGTTGAAAATGGTCCATACCAGGAAACGAAAATACGAGGAGGAACAGTTGATTGAAAAGAAGAAGTTGAATCGTACTCCAGTTCAGATAAGTAGTTCAAATAGTATCAACAAAATCTTTGAGCGCACCAGATCAAATCAAGAACTAACAAAATCAATTTTGTCAAGCTCTCAGATAAAATCAAAACCTAAGCTAAGAAGTATTAAAGAGTATAAAAAGAAAAATGGAAAAATCATTAAAGTTGAAATAAGAAAGGAAACTAAATGTAATGATGAAAGTTCGAATGATAGTGGTATTTTTTTAAATAATTCGGTTGATCTCAGCTGTGATAATACTACTTTATCCAACAATTCGAAATATGATGAATTTGAATATCCAGGATCAGTTATTACCAAGCAATCTGATTTTAAAAATCTTTGTCTTGAAAATAATTTAAAGACTTTACAAGTTATGTTAGTTAAAATGGAGAATGTTGATAAATATGTCACTGACCAAAAAAATTTACGTTCCTATCAGCAGAGAAGTGACTCGAAAGCTAAACTAGGCTCCTGTGAACATACAGACTCATTACCTGCTACGTGTTTCCCCCCAAAAAATGAAAATGTTAGCAAAGATAAAAAGTTGACTCCTGGGAAAGAACCTGATTCAGGTGGACATAAATCTAAAAGTACAAAAGCAATAAAAGGCCGAAGTTCTAGTGTAAAAAAATTGCACACAAAATGTTATGTTGAAAATTCACATATTCTTACTAGAAAGAGAAGCTTAAAAGATGTAGAAAAGATAGGAGTATCTGATATTTCTGACGAAGATGTTAGTCAAGATAAAAGATTAACTTCTGAGACAAAACTTTGCTCAGTTGGACATAAATCTATAAGTACAAAAGTGATCGAAGTTGGACGTTCTAGTACAAAAAAACTGCGTACAAAATGTCACACTGAAGATTCAACTATCGTTACGCGTAACAGAAGTACAAATTGTGTTAAACAGATAGAATTCTCGGATATTTCTGACATTGATTCTCAGAAATTGGAAAGTTCAAATGCTGCTACTAGTGTGAAAATTTTAAAGGATAGCAATAGAGGGAAGAATCACAAGACTATTAAAGAATTGAAAGATTCAACTCCTTCTCACATGCCCAAGACATCAAGTGATCTTGAAGAATTGAAAAATTCATGTGTTTCCAATTTAGTCAATGTGTCAAAAGCACCTGGTAAGAGAAAAAATTCTAAAACTGCTTCAAAATTGAAGATTTTAGATAGTGATAAAAAATTAATAGAGTCAAACAATGTTAAAAATGTTCAAAAATCATCACTAGATGAAAATTTAAAAACTCCTAGCATAGAAAATGGTTCAAAAATCAACAAATTAGAAACTTCAAATATTGTAACTAAACTTGAAGATGAGAATAAAATAAAAAATTCAAATGTCTGGAGCCTTATAAATGAATTTGAAAACAAAGAAACTACTAGGCAAGAAAGTTCTAACGTTAGTAATGATGATAAAGAATTGAATTTAAGTGAACAATCGAATAGTAGTGATTCTGAATGGGAAGAAGTTGAAGAAAAGGTTGAACAAAGTCTTGAAGATTACAAGCCAGATATTCTTCATGAAGGAGTTAAAATAACCATTACTTATAAAGATAAGAAAAAAGAGAGAATGAAACTGAAAAAAGAGAGAGAACTGGAATATGCTAGGCTAAATGTAAATAAAATACGCCGAAATAATCAACTTCTTGTACATAAGGTTCATCTCTTATGCCTTTTGGCTCGAGGGTTTCATTTAAACAAAATATTAAATTCTCCGGCTGTGCAAGCTATGGCTCTCTCTTTAATTCCTAATGAAATTATTTCAAAAACTTCAGGTAAAAAAGGTGAAAAAATAAATGTTAGTGGATTAAGAGATATTATGTTATGGTTTTGTAAGTCTTTTTCTTTTGTATCTGAGTGTGACTTTTTGACAAACATATTTTTAAATATTGTCAGAAGTTTTTGGAATAAAACAGCTGTAAATGTTTCATATTATAATCTTCTGTTTATAGTTATAGCTCGTGTATTAGGTTTTAAAACAAGATTTTGTATGAGCTTATATCCTGTTAGTTTTAAAGCTCAAAATTTACTTAAACCAAATAGAAATGTTAAAATGGCTTCAGAAGTTAAGTCAGAAGAAATTAATCAAGAGAAATCAGATGTGGAAGCGGAGAAAAAAGAAAAAGTTCTATCGATGCAGAGAAAGAAATTTTCAAGAGAAAATAATAAAAATCAGAAGTCAAACTGCTTAAAAAAGAGCCCCAGAATAAGAAAATCTGTTAAAAAGAGCTACAAAATTAGTGATGATGAAACTGACGACAGCTTTAAAGATGAAGACTTTATAGCAAGCGAGTCATCTGATGAAAATTCAGACTTTGAAGATTATCGTGGTGGTCGAAAAAGCAAAGAAATTAAACCTAAGCAACCCAAAACTATAATTATTAATTCCATAGATAAAAGTCAATCTAAGTTAAAGGTGAAAACACAGAAAAAGAAGTCTACGGCTAAAAAAGTTATATCTGATGATGAAAGTGATGCCGATGATTTTGTCCCAGAAAGAAATACTAAATCTAATTCTAGCTGTAAAAAGAGGCAAAACAAGCAAAAAAAATCATCTGTACGTAATACTTACTCATACGAATCTTTCTATAAATCTGCTAAAATTATATGCTGGGCAGAAATTTTTTCAAAGACAGACAGAAGATGGATATCAGTTGATTGCGTGAATAAAGTAATTGGCAATTCTTATGAATTTGAGGCATTAGCGCAACAACCAGTATCATATATTATAGCCTATGACAATGATTCATATCTAAAAGATGTCACTAGTCGTTATTGCAGTGAGTTCATGATAGTTACTAGAAAGTTGAGAGTAGTGTCTGAATGGTGGACAGAAACTATTAAACCATATTCTCCTCCTCGTTCTAAAGCTAATATAGAAGAGGATGATGAAATGGACATGACATTGATTCATAAACCTATCCCTCAAACTTTAGCAGGGTAAGTCAACAAAAATGATTTTTTTTTGAAATTTATTGATCAAGATATTGTTACTTTATCTTCATGTTTGTGTTTACTATTGATGGGGGCGAATCTAACCTGGCAGCCTTTGGAAGGCTATGCTGATTCTAACCACAACATTATGACTCGGCCAACTTAGGTTTGTCCCAACTATAAATCAGTTTGTTTTTTAATAGTTTTTCATTCACAGGCTGAAAGATCATCCACTGTATGCCCTAAAGAGACATTTGCTGAAATTTGAAGCCCTATATCCTCCAGATGCGGCTCCGGTGGGTTTTCTGAGGGGAGAACCAATTTATCCTCGAGATTGTGTGGCCAAGTTACAGTCTCGAGAAAAGTGGTTTAAAAATGGCAGAGTGGTGCGTCCTAATGAAGAGCCTTACAAGATGTCAACTCACTTAACATGGGATAAGGTATTAATATTTTTTTACAGTCTTAAAAAATATTTTTTTTGCAACAAAAGCAGACGATTGGTAAATTGATTTATGAAAATCAGGGTTCGCTGATAAATATGATATAATAAAATGTAATAAATCAGATCTTCACAGTGGATGTAAAGAGATCACAAAAGTACAGGACTTTAAAATGATAAAATAGCATATCATAGAATTTCAGTACAATTATGTTAGAATTGTATTTTAAAGCTCTGTGATAAACATTACTGTGTTGGCTTAATTGTTTAAAAATAAAATTAGACAGGCTTGGAGTCAATTACGAGAAAATGTAATCGATTACGATTATGATTACGAGCATGAAAAATTAGAGATTACAATTACGATTACGATTACAGCCCTCTGCCAAATCGCTATTACGATTACAGCAACGATTAGATTATGAAAAAAAATGTAATCGATTACGATTATTATAAGTCGATTACGATTTCGATTACACGATTACAGCTTTGAGAGGAATATATATTTTTTATATATACAAAGAAAGACCCAGAAATTTTTGTTAGGGGGTCGAGTTTTGGTGTACCTTATTAGTTAAGGGGAAGGAAAATGAAGCATGTAAAATTTAAATCTTCTTTAAAACATCATACAATATTGCACAGCAAGTAATATTTTTTATTATATTCTATTAAATTAACCATTTATTTATTTTGGTAAAAAATTATTATCACGGAAAATACAAATTGGAAATTTACAAATTGTCTACATGTAATCAATATTGGAATTATAAAATTCTTAAAAATAAAAATCTCGTGTAAAATTTAATATTTTTTAAACATAAAAAATGTTTTAAAAATCTATTAATACACAATGTTTTCTTCTTTCATATACTCATTGATAAAAATAATATGAGCATTAAAATATAAATCATAAACTAAGATTAAATTATATGTGAAAATAGTTTGAAAAAAAAAGTCAAATTACGCAATTACAAGGCTAGTTTTCGATAATTGAGTGTGTGTGTGTGTGTGTGTGTGTGTGTTTGCGGATGGTGGAAAGCGAGGACCTACGCATGTATACACACCTTCAAAACGAGGACGCACCGGCAAACGAGGACGTCCTCGTTTTGAACTAACGTTGTTTTCGACATCAGGGCATCTGTCTAAGGGCAGAAAATTGTTTTTTATTAAAATTTAAAAATGTCCTCGGTTGCCGGAATTTACATATTGGTGTGTGAAGCGTCAAGAAGGCCGTGTGTGAACTCGCGTCCACGGTTTCATGTTATAAATCAACACGAGTGTTATCTCATCAGCGGGGTGGGAGGTCCTCGTTAGCACGAGATAAATGTATGTCCGATACACACCTTTTTCAGAATGAGTTTTTCTTCTCATTTTTTGTTTTCGTTGATATGTTTTAATAATAAGTTCAAAGTTCTTGCATTTCAAAGTGCGAGTTTTATTTTGCAATGTCCCGTAAAAAGAAAATCGATATAACGAAGGGTTTTTTTTCTTTTCCCCTTTTTCCTTTTTGTAACTGTATATATATTTATTTATTTTGCAGTTTTTTCTGCTTAATTAGATGAACTGGAACAACGCGGCAAAAATACAATAATTAGTAATGTAAAATCTCGTTATAACGAATTCTGTTGTAACGAAAGTTTGATTACAACGAAACTTATTTTTAAATTTTTCTTCTGATTATTCGTTGATATTATCGATCAACTCTTTTCGAAAAGTGATGTTTACTGCGTATCGAAAATTATTCACTCTTTCAGTTGCAATCTTAATCAAAATCTAAAAAAAAAAAAAAACAGAAATATCTCACTTTTTGATTTTTTATTCATATATTTAGTTATTACTACCCTTATTGCCTATTATTTTGTATTACAAATTCTAAAATAACAGTGCCTTAAACATTTTTTTTTGTTTTTAAATCAGTAACGCAAATATATTTCGTTCGCTTTTTTAAACATTAAATATGATTTTATCTTGTACTAAAAAAATAGCTCCGAATACATTTCCACAAAATTTATTTCAAATCTGAATCAAATAACGTTGAGCTTTTCAATTTGCTTCATATTCAATTTAAATTTTAGCGGTTTTAGTTATCCCGTTTCAATTTAACTCAATTTTGAGTTATCAACATGTTACTGAAATCATAAATTTCATGCGCTGATTAAATGATGATTTTAATGAAGAAAATGAAGAAAACACTATCGCATTTCACGCAAAGAGATCAAAACATAAAAACCACTCAAAAATTGCTTTCAGTTCATTAAGTTTTACGAAAATAACGAATAATTGAAAACAATTGATAATGAAAACCTGATACGTGAAATATATAACACATCTCCAGTTTACCTCAGAGTGATGGTTTCCGCGTCCCCTTATGCATACGAAGACAACAAAAGAATTATATTTTTATGAAAAAATATATATTATTAGCTAGCTGCATTGTTTAAAAGGTGCTACTGATATTTATTCGTTCATTTATTTTTCTCTATTTCATCTGATAAAATATTAATATTTTATTTTTAGAAATCAACTTTAAATGCTAAAAAGGCATGTTTAAAATGACTGTAGTCTTAACTAATTAACAGAATACTGATCAGATGCTAGAATGTCGATGTTGGTAAACGGGAAAGTATGCTGGTTTAGTTCTAGACGGAACTTCTTGCTTATGATTATTTCTGCTTAAAAGTGCAGGAAAAGGAAAAAAAATATTTAATATAAATTATTTTTCTCCCTCTTGGGTAGGGTGCGTGCCCCCCCCCCCCCAATACGCCCCTGAACACGGTTACTTGCTTGTTGGGGAGTTTATAAATACTAGGTCCTCGGTCTCCGGTGTGTACACACACGGGTCCTCGATCTCCGGTGTGTGTACACACGGGTCCTCGATCTCCGGTGTGTGTACACACGGGTCCTCGATCTCCGGTGTGTATACACACGGGTCCTCGATCTCCCGTGTGTATACACACGGGTCCTCGATCTCCCGTGTGTATACACACAGGTCCTCGATCTCCGGTGTGTATACACGCGGGTCCTCGATCTCCGGTGTGTACACACGCGGGTCCTCGATCTCCGGTATGTATACACACGGGTCCTCGATCTCCGGTGTGTACACACACGAGTCCTCGTTCTCCTGTGTGTGTAGACACAGGTCCTCGTTCTCCTGTGTGTGTAGACACAGGTCCTCATTATCCTGTGTGTACAGACCACAGGCGGATTTAGGCTGTGAATTTTGGGGGGTGAAACAATATCGGGGATCTGTGGGGAAGAAGATATTCCACGGTCAGTGAGGGATCGGTAGCATTTTTGTTTTTAAAATGTTGATTTTTAGCTTATTTCGGAGCAGATTTATGGCAAGAGGAGTAATGTGCAAGAACTTGAAACAGTTTATATAGTTTTTGATAAAGTATCAAAAGTCATGTTTTTTGACTGTATTAATTGTGCTTTATTTAAAGTAAAATTTATTGTAATGACAAACCAATAAATACCCAATTATTCTGTAATACAGCACTAAATAATAAATAATTTTCGAAATGAGATTTTTGATGTATGAAATTACGTATTAATTTTTTTTTTCAAATGCATAAACTTTCTTACTTTTAATATGTAGCACAATTTCTCTCGCACTGGCAATGTGTGGTGACATAAAGAGCAGCATAAAATTATTTTTGAGTTTGCTTTCAAGTAAATTAATTTGCATTGTTACTATGAAAAAATATAAGTTATTTTCCAAACTATTTCTGGTAAAATATTTTTAATTTTAATAAAACAAAATTATTGGGGTGCGCCGCACTCCCTAACACCCCCGTAAATCCGCCTATGGTGAAGACAGTCTAGCCATCCCCTTATAGCCTAAGCTTTTAGCCCTGGCTTGGCTTAGGGGCAGTAACTTACAGCGAAAGAAAAAAATGTCCTCGTAAATAAACATTTTTCATCAGAAAATAAATAATTTTCGTGTGAAAAAACACTTCACATTTCCTTTTATTTCCCTCTGCCAAAAATAATAATAATAATAATAATAATAATAATAATAATAATTTAGAACGAAAAACAATCATCTCAAAATTCATTATTTCACAGTAGAAACCAGGGCTGCATAGTCGGGGTTGAACTGATTTTGCGGTAAAGTAGTACTCAGAGTCGGAGTCGAAGTCTTCAAAATTCTAAGAATAGGACTCTCATTTTTTCCCAGCTTGGATCTCTGCCATGCTTGCGAAGTCGGACTAGGAGTCGTTAGTCGGAGTCTCGTTTTTTTAGAGCCTGTATTTCTGTCATGACTGTGGAGTTGGAGTCGGAATCGGTATTCCTAAAAGAAATTAATCAAAAAAAAAATTTCCATACATTCTTCATCAAGAGGAGATTTTTTTTAAGGAGATTCACCTTTAAGTTCGGGATCTACATTGATCTTAAATTTTCCCATAAGCGTTAACGTTAGGCGTTTTCAGCTGCTCAAATTGAACGAAAACTTGTTAAAATCAAAAAGTGAAATGTGGGGAAGAAATGTCTTGTCCGACATATTTCGAACCGAAAAAAAAAAAAAAAAAGATTGTTGGATTCATACTGTGAGCTCATAAGTTATTGGGGGGGGGGGGCGGCATGCAGGCGGACCGACAGATACACATCTTCCTTCATCTCAAAACCATGTTTTCCAATTTCTGATTTTTTAATTTTAATTATTTTATTTATTTTTGATTTATTTTTTTTTTGGTCTTCACGCTATTTTTATGATGCATTGAGATGTGGCGCATTTCCTTCGTAAATAGTATATATACTAAGATTGGTAGTATTGCTGACAACTTTTAAGCTTTTCGCTGTTAGTAGCTTCATGTAAAACGTGGTAGTGCTCAATCTATGAATTAAAGCTTCATTGCTAAAATAATTTGTGAGCTTCTTTTAAACATTTGTTGTGGTTGATTCTTCTGAATATGTTTAATAAGAATTACTGTAGTAGGAAAAAATTTTTTTAAAACTTTCTCGTTTTATAAAATCAAAAATTACAAGAACCAACACCAACACACATTTCCTGGTGATTGAGTTATCCTTTGTTAAATACTTCTCTCAACTTTTTGCTGTTATCTGTGAAATTTTCCTCTGAGGGCAGTGGAAGTTGCATGGAACTCTATTCGAGTTAGCATTCGCTGCGGGGGGCCAGGGAAAAAGCGCGCGATTGAAGGAGCACCTCGCGAATCACAGAGGTCCCGTTTGCTTGGTTCCTGGTAGGAATATTCCATTGTTCGATTGTTCTGTAGCTTCAGGCAGACCACTAAATTGATTCCAGATGCTTCATGCTGAACGTTTATTCTGTGGTGGGAAGGAAAAAGGGCAGTGTATTTTCCTTTCGGTAAATGAGTTGTTGAGACATTTGAAGAATCCACTGCGCGTTTTGGATTTCGTACTAACAATAGTTGTCCTTTTACCTTCCCACGACAGTATCGCTATAATATTGACTATTGTTACAGTTAGAAAATTGCGATTCAGTTCTTATATTAAAAAAGCACTTCTGTAGCTGTGAAAAATAGCTTGAAAATTGCACTATTATAGCTGTGACTTTTATACATTTTCAATTTTAATTTCAAATAGATATTTTAACATAAGTTTGAATACACTGTCTTAATTAATTATATCCTCATTTGCTTAGTCATAGTCATTAGGGTGGCCCTTATTTATATGGGAAAAGCAATTTATGAGTGAAATTTCATCAAAAAGTAATCAGTCATGCAGTTGCGTACATAGAACTTAAGTGAGCCCCCATCCCCCTTTTAAGCGTGCTGGGCCCATAATCTCTTGTAATTAGCAGAAAGTGGATGATCTAGAAATAATCATTGTAAAAAACAATTTTTTGGTTCAGCTACACTACATTTCTAAAACTCGGTGCCACTATTTGTGGTAGTCTTACGAAACCTTGGGAGGTGCATTGGTCCCTTTTCACCCCCCCCCCCTCTGGCTACGCCACTGGTTTTGACGACACGGGAGGTTAGACCAACTATCTCTTTTTCGTATCTAAACATTTATTTGACAGATGAGCCTCATTCCATAGCAAGGCACCAAGTAGAATCAAAATTAATTCTAGTTTTTAGCAAGGGCGTATGTAAGGGGGGACCGAGCCCCCCCCCCCCCCGAAATCGAGAAAGATTTTTTCAAAAGTAGGTGTTCGGTTTGTGTTTGCTCAAAAAAAAAAAAAAAAAATCCTTAAGAAAAAAGCCCACTCTCTATTAACATTGCTTTCAAAGGTGTATATAAGGGAATGAAATGCCCCAGAAGGTCTTTCCCTCCTATACCCCTCCCCCCCCCAGAAAAAAATTCGGATTTTTTTTTTTAAATAAAGGTAGTTATTATTATTCGGTTTAAGTTTACTCTTAAATAAGTTACATACTTTTAGCTTGAAATACATAAATAAATAAATAATTATTGCTAATAATAATTCATTAGATGGCACCAGGCAGTGGTGCAACCCAAGAGGGTCAGGGAGCCCTTGCGCTTTACTCAAGAGAAAAAAGAATGTGTCTTGGGAAAACGAAGATATTTCAATTAGAAAACGCACAGAAAAAATCCTAATCATTTTGAATAGAAATCTTTAAATGAAAAATATTCAACACATATAAATTATTAGTCAGCAAATTACGTTTCTCTCTTTCTTCTCATTCCCCTTTTTTTCTAGTTAGTCAGAAAATAAGAGTCTTTAAAATAATGCTACACTCAATAAATTTAAAATAAAGTGTAAGTATTCCTCCCAGCAAGAAATTTATTTCATTTTCGGTTTTAGTTTTTTCACAAATAATTTCCAAGCTTTCAGCTGAACAAAACAGAAAAAAAAAAAAATCGAAAAGAGGTAGAGAATTTAGTGTTTAGAATTGTGTGAGGTAGTGTTTAGAATTTAAGTTTCAGTAAGTTTCCCAGAAGAGTCTTGATCCTCCAGCGTCATCAAAGGTAGCATAAATAATTTCAATTTTGAAAAAAGTTTTGAAAGGAATTTAAAATTTTCTATCTTTTCCAAAAATTACAATGTTTTAAGTCAACTTGAAAATTTCTACCTGTCTTAGGCAGGGATTCAAGTGAAACAGCACTGCGATCGCTTCGAATTGCAATCGCTACTGGAAATGAATTACATTATCATCAGCTTAAATTGCCATGACGTCACTACGGGTGGAGCCAATAAGAGCTCACAAGCACTCAGCGATCTCTTCTTATTCGCCAAGTAGGCTGTGACGTTTTATCTAGCTCGTTTTTCATAGGCAAACGTCACGCTGACGTCACGATGTTTTTATCAAGAAACGTTCTAATGTAATTCATTTCCAGTCGCGATTGTAATTTGCGATTGCCTGTTTCACTTGAATCCCTGCCTTACAGTAACAGCGAAAAAAAAACGAAAGGGGGGGGGGGCTAAGCTTGATTTTATGAGCCCCCTCCGAAATAAAAACCTATATACGCCATACGCCACTGGTTTTTAGCGATTTTGAGTAGAATCGAGGAGCAATCGTTTATGCATACAAGTCGAGAAGAAGGGGGGGGGAGAGACTTTGGATTGCATAGGGGCCCATGAGAGATTGGGGGGCTCACGAAGCGGGGCCTAAGAAAAAAAAATGTAAATGCAATTTTATTATTTTTTTTTAAGTGAAGGTACTTTGCCGTTTTTTCTAGAATTAAAATTACGAGTTTTTGATCTTCCAAGTTCCTAGTGAGATTATTTTTCTTCTTACTAAAAAGGATTTTTGTTTGTTTTACAAAGAAAGTGGGGGAGGGGGGGGTACTCCTTTTAGGAATATGGAGTAGGATTTACTAAAATGTTTAATGAAAAAAAATACATATATATATATATATATATATATATATATAATAAAAATAAACAACTTAAGAATTTTTAGCGTTAAAAATCAGAAGTCGGCAAACGGGACAGTTCAACGAAATGACTTTAAAAAATGCATCGATTTCACTTCAATATTTCATTAATAAATTAATTCCAATGTTGTTTTTGGAGCAAAAGGAGTACTCTACTCCAACGAGCGCAGAACGTCCACAAACAAACAAAACTATTTCAAACGGCCACTCTTGTGTCATTGTATTGATGTGAAAGTAATAATTTCGAAACATTGCTGGAATCTTCTTAAAAGTACCAAACATGGCCTACATTCACGATTTTAAGATTTCATTTTCGAAAAAATTGAGGGAGTGGGCTGCCGAATTGCTTTTTCCCCTAATATCACCAAAACGTGTCCTAAAACTTCGTTTTTGCAGTCATAAAGCCAAAGAGATTCGAAGGAAAATCCACCGAAATCTCCTTTGTCTAACATAATTTGAAAAACTCAACAAAATTGCATTTTTAAAGTTTCAATTTCCAAAAACGTTTGGGAAAGCGCCTCCAAATACCTTTCCCCTCTAAATTATGAAGAAGTTCAACCAAAATGCCTTTTCAAGTTTGAAAATCACCAAGCTTTTTTGGGCTTTGTGCTCAATTTTCCTCTTCCTTTTAACATCATCAAATATCGCCTAAACAGTTTTTGTAGTTACAATTCTGAAAACTTTAAATGTAAAAGCTCCGAAACCCCCCTCTCTTTAACAAAATCGGAGATAGCAACTACCTTTTTAAAGTTTCAATTTAGAAAAAGGGACGGGAGGGCGCCCTCGAACATCTTCTTTCCATAACATTAATTAAATATCATCTGGAATTCCTTTTTAAAACTGTACTGGCAAGAACAGTTTCTGGGGTTCGGTTCTCGCATCTCCTCTTTTAACATCAGCCAAAATCGCCTGAAACTGAATTTTCAAGGGTACAAAAAATAAATAAATAAATAAAAGTCCGAGGGAAAGCTCCCTAACCTCCTTCTCCCTAACTAATCCCCCCCCCCTCCCCGATGGTAACAATTGCGTTTTCCAAGTTTCAATTTCAGAAAATAGATGAAATAGCGCTCTTGTACCTCTACTCCCATAACATTACTTTACTGTCGTCTAAAATGCCATTTTAAGACTACCAATTCAAGAAAATTCCTAGATAGAAACCCCCTGACCATCTTTTTGTGCACGAAAATTATACAGTCAAACCTTGATATCTGTAATTTGAAGGGAGCAGTAAAAAAATTCGAGTTGTCGAAAATTCGAGTTGTCGAAATTCCTTGAGTGAAGGGCGAAGGGAGGAGGTACTGCGAGTACATGCGAAAATATAGTGCATGTATCTTTGAAAGTTATATTAAACACTTACATTTTCATTTCTTTATTCAAAGGTTAAAAAAAAAAAAAAAAGAAAAAAACAGAATCAATGCTGGTTTGCTTTAAATTCGAGTCTTTTTCACGTTCAACTACAATTTCTAAATGAGAAAGTATTCTAAAAGTTGTACAGAAAATAAACAACGTTACAATGCACAAATGAGCAGGGTACTGCTCATACAGTATCCCTGCTCATTTGTGCATTGTAACGTTGTTTATTTTCTGTACATCTTTAGCACAAAGGTATTTGTAAACTTTATTCTAAAAGTACTTTTTGTCATACCTGAACGAGATTCAATAAGTCTTCGTAACACATTAGTTGCGGATAAGGCTTCTTTGTTTTTTGGTTCTTCATAAGTTTTGCAAATCTCTTCTTCATCCTCTTCAGAAATTGGATCGCAGCGGTAATTTGAGACGTAATTTCGTGTTCTCCCCCCCCCCCCCCGGCCACTCGGCAATTTCATCAACTTTTAGAAAGTCTTAAAATTCCATTTCATTCAGATTTATCAAGTAAGAAAGTCGTCCCCTATCTCTCCTTAGCATAATTCTTTCAATTTCATCATTTATGTCACATATGATGTCATGCTTTTCATTCTTCACGAACTCAGCTTTCTTAAAGCAATTCTAATCACTAATCAGTAAGGAACTAATCAGAAGGTGACATCTGAATTGGTTACCCATAAAATAGAATGGAAACAAAATATGCATGGTTACACACATTTTGGAAAAGGAAAGAGAAAAGGGAATCCGATTGAAAATAAAATGTTTCGTGTTATCGAGGGTTTAAAACTGGAAATTTCGACTTAACAAGGTGTTTTTAGCATTGACAATATAGGATACATGAAGGGAAAGAAAAATTCTTCTAGATATCGAAAAATTCGAGTTATCATGGCTCGAGTTATGGAGGTTCGACTGTACTTATTATTAGATTCATAATTCATATTGTCAATAATTAGAATGAAATGACTCCTTTTTAAATTAAAAGCTGAACCTACTCAATCTCTGAAGAAAAGATATCTCGAAGTAATTTAGAGGCTATCAATTTACCCCCGTCCCTACTTTTTTGGATAACTTAAGGATAAGTATGATATAAAATAATTAAGATCAAGATCTGAAGAGTCACGCGATCAGACCAAAATCCAAAAATACGAAATATTAGTCATGAAAGACCGAAATCCAGAATGTTTTGCTCTAAAGTTGAGTTGTTTAGTTTTTATGGATCCCTAAAGTTGAAGGTGCGGCATCAAAAATTAAGAGGATTTTCAAGACATGGAAATTGCTGTGAGCCAAAACCCTTACCAGGAGCTGTTTAACTCCAATTTTCTTTTTGTATATGGAATATAGAAGGTTGAAACTATACAAAATGAATGTTAAATTTGTGGTAAGTTGTTGCCGTAAGGTCAGTGAAGGCCCTCAAAACAGGGTATTTTTGACGTTTTTGAGGTCCAAAAACAGCTTGTACATTTCAGTTGGCACGGCAAAAGTAGTGTCGTTTGAAAGACCAGTGTAAGCACTTTAAAATAATGTATAAATAATCGAGGAAAGTTCAACGTGCTTTTAGTTGCGTAAGGCCGAAATATGAAAAATGTCATATTTTACCGATATTCAAACGGTCATAACTTCCTCTGCCAACAACATATTGAAATATTTTTTTCGCCAATGTCATACTCTATTCTTTGTCTTAACAGAACAGTTGAGTCCTTTGAGGCGAAATGTGAAAAAAAATTTTACAAAAAATTTATTTTTTTCTGTGCATTTTTTGTCAAAATTTTTCTCACATTTCGCCTTAAAGGACTCAACTGTTCTGTTAAGACAAAGAATAGAGCATGACATTGGCAAAAAAATATTTCAATATGTTGTTGGCAGAGGAAGTTATCACCGTTTGAATATCGGTAAAATATGACATTTTTCATATTTCGGCCTTACGCAACTAAAAGCACGTTGAACTTTCCTCGGTTATTTATACATTATTTTAAAGTGCTTACACTGGTCTTTCAAACGACACTATTTTTGCCGTACCAACTGAAATGTACAAGCTGTTTTTGGACCTCAAAAACGCTACA
The DNA here is from genome assembly GCA_038373865.1 of Uloborus plumipes. Classification (NCBI taxonomy): domain Eukaryota; kingdom Metazoa; phylum Arthropoda; class Arachnida; order Araneae; family Uloboridae; genus Uloborus; species Uloborus plumipes. Next base: position 241,151 of record JAXGGA010000055.1, on the reverse strand, counting down.
AAACGTCAAAAATGCCTGTTTTGAGGGCCTTCACTGACCTTACGGCAACAACTTACCACAAATTTAACATTCATTTTGTAAAGTTTCAACCTTCTATATTCCATATACAAAAACAAAATTGCAGTTTAACAGTTCTTGTAAAGTTTTGGCTCACAGCAATTCGTTTAAACGCTTAATTGAGCGACCTTACTTAGGGGTCCTAAAAATAACATCAATTTAGCAAACATGATCTTTCAATGAAATAAAAGGTAATTTTCAAAGAGAGTCAGATTCCTCTATGCTAGTGACAGTTTCTCAGATTCTGCTTTAAATATACGCGTCAGCAAAATCATACGAAACAGTGAACCGAATCCAGTACATATTTCTAAGAGACAGGAAAGATTTTCAGAAATATTATAAGTTATTAAAAAGAAAAAAATATATGTATCAAAGCACTGTTATATGCATTTTTTCTTTGTTCTCTCCTATTCATTTTTTTAAATTTATATTTTTTATGTGAGGGGGGGATGCAGTTTAAAAAAAATGATAAAGCACAAAAAGCATGCATGCATAAAATTGTCCTTCATATTTTTCAAATCTTTACTGTCATTCTTGCAAACCCCTCCCTTAAAAGGAGAAGCAAAAATAAAATATCCCATGAAGAAAACTAAAATCAGCTAACGCATAGATTTTCAGAAGGATAATTGAAAAAAAAAAAAAAAGAAAAAAATCATAGTTTCCCATACCAGAGTGATTTTTTAAATTGCTCATATCATAAGTCTGGCTACTCATACCATAGGTTTATTCTATTAAATTACGATAGGTTTTGGCTTCCTGAAAATTTTTGGTCACGTTAAATTGTAGTTAAAGCCATAGAAAAACTTAGAGATAAAGTTTATTCTGTAATCAACGCTTAGTTTTTGTCTCAATAAAAAGTAAACTATTGAAATTTAAATAGTTCGAAATGGAGTTAATGATTTGAAATGAAGATAGAAGGATTTTTAGTGTTTCCCTTCATTTTTAAACTCATTATGGAAATTTAATACATCATCATTGCTTCAAAAATGAAAATTAATTGGAGATTTTAAAAAAATGCCTATATATTTGATTACCCGAACATTACTTTCGTATTCCATGCTAATAATTGCATAATAAGGACGAAACTGCAGTCCATGGCTCGAAATAACCGAGTTGGCTGTGTATTGCACGGTATGCAGTACTTATTAGTTTCGAAGAATAAGTACTCTTCCCTCAAGAGTTGTATATATATTTTACAAATACAAACATTTCATTACGTGTGTGCTTATTACATCTATTGCATTTGTTTATATAGTTGCTTATGTTTTAATTATTTACCTTGGATAAATTGACATTTCGCGACAATAGTTAACAGAACTATCAATTTAAAATCACATTAATTGATCTCAAGAATGTTTCATAGCATAATAAATCAGTTTTAGTGGTCTTACTATGAAAATATGTGTGGTTTCTAATTCGGAGAGTCAATATTTTTCCCTCTATAGTTGTGTTACATGTTTTGCATATGTTAATATTATATGATTTAATTACCATCAACAATGCTAGAAAAATGCCTGTTTTTAATGAATTTTTAAAAGAAAGAAAAATTGTTGCATGGCATAATGATTTTTAGCAATATTAGGCTTACTAATGAAACGTTATGTGAAATAAGTTTTGGAGAAAAGGTATTTTCCCCCCTATAATTGTTCAGATATAATTGATATCACTTGTAATCAAGTTATGATTTACCCTTTCATTCGAGTTCGAAATCATTCTTGTAAGATATGCGTGAGTCATTAACAGTAGTAGCAAAGAATGTAAATTGAGTAGCATAGCATAAAAATGCTCCAAATTTAGTTTTCATGTCCCAAAAATTATGAACGAAGCAACTCCTTTTCCATTTAAATGCGCTGACTGCACTACCCCACAACTGCTTTCAGGATCACAGTCTGATTACCGCAGGGGCACGCGGGGTACAGTCTCTTAGATTTCAGGGGGCCCAAAATCCCCTTTATCTAACGCCTCCTAAATACAAAAAACCTTACTGGGTATTTCGGCGTACATTTTTTTCTTAATAATAATTTGATAGCATTATTATTTTATTTTTTTTCAAGTTCGATCTTTGCACAAACCTTTTATTTCATTCTGGTATTGTGAGAATTATTTACTCGTAACACGTGACTGATATGAGAAGGGGGGTGGGGCCCTGAAATAGAAATGTGCCCCATGTCCAATGTTAGAATGATCGGCTCTGTCCAGGATACGTCAAAAAACTGGAATGCGGTTCCAAACAGGTTTTTTCCGGGGTAGAAAGGCTCCGCTCCATGTGAGAAGATTCAGTAGCTATTGTTCATGCTGAAGCAGGTGGAAGGGAAGTTGTATTACCCTGGGGGCGGGAGAAGATCATAGAATTTCGCTGTTGTGTACCATGTGATAGTCCATTTCGAATTTTCTTCCATGTGCGTCCTAAGCGTGTGTCTTCTTGTTATTGAAGTTGAAGAGATTTCTAGTCTATGGGAAATATTGCATTTTGGTTTTGATTAAGGAGAATTCTATTTCGGGAAAAAAAATATTGAATATATATTGAGAGTTTCTTAAATTTTCTTGATGTTTCTGCTCTTAAAAAAAAAAAGTCTAAAATCTGTGCTGATTCTTTGAAAATGTTCTTTCTGTGTAGCAATGTTTCTACGATACATGAAACATTTTTAAAAGAGAAATTCTGTCAGGGGTTCCCCCCGCATCCAAGTTTAATTGCGCAAATCCCCCCCCCCCCAAAAAAAAACTATGTTTTTCGTTTTACTAGTGCTATTTTGATCTAAACCGTGTTTTGAAATCGAATCTCTTATCTAATTAATTAATCTTATCTGTATAATTATAATTTAACACCTACAAACTGAATTTTTGTTAAGAACTGAACTTCAGTGTTTTGTGACTAAGTATTTTATCATAGCTGCCATCTTTAATTGAAATGGCATTTTTATCCTGTTAATTTGTTTTCATCTCCGAATTATTTTAATAATTTTCTCTGAGTCTTTACGTACGTTTCTTAACACTCCTCACTTTTTCGTGAAGCTTCTTTATCTGTAAATTGTACCTGGGATACATTCCAAAGAGTCAGAAGTTTTCAATTTTGAAAACTTCTCAGTTAAAAAAAATGTGTATAGCAGTTTTAAAAATTTTTTGAAGACTTTTTTATTCTCGGACTTTTAAATAGCATTTTTCTTTTGCTTAGAAGCATATTTTTTTTTTCTTCGCTCATCCTTCATTTTCTTTTAAGTTCAACCCACAATAAATATAAATAAATAATTTTTAAATAGAGTACAAATAACAAAGAAAAAGTAAGCGTTGAATTTTAAGAATCCACAACTGAATAAACTTATACTACTGAAAATCGTAGTCAAACCCCAATCCTGGTGCAACTTCTCGCTAAATGCAATGACACACGCTTTTCTTCAACTGTCGACCGCTTTTCGTCTACACATTTATTGTTTCACACTGATCTATTGCTATGAGGTCATTTGTGAATGAGAAATATAAAAATAAAATTTCTAAAACTGTGGGATCTAAATAAAATATATGGAGGGGCGAATTTTTAAAAATTAATTTCTCATTTTGAGCTCAACTGTAGATACCATTTTTGTGCTTAGCACAGCAGTATAGATTTTGTTAATATTTTTTTAATAGTTTAATTTTATGAAAATACTAGCAGAACCTGCGCAGAACTTCTGCTATCTATTAAGGTTGCTCTTTACTATGTACTATAAAAGCTGCGGCTACAAACAGCCAAACAGCATAATAAAGATAAGTGCCGTCGCAGAACAGTTTGCGTTGTTTGATTTCTAAGTGTTTTAATTGTTTTTTTAATTTTTTCTCATTTTTATACACTTTAATTGTTTCAAGGCCTACTTTGTTTAATTGTTCTTTGAAAGGACAAAATCATATATGGTATTCCAAATAAGTAGTTCCTCTATAACGTCGACCAAACAAGATGGCAATGGCAATAAATAAAGTCTCCAAGATGAGAAATTAGCCATAACTGAAAATATCCTAATGTAATTCTAATTATTTTGTGTATTAATTTTCTTTAAATGGCTTAACTACTTAGTTTTGTGGTGAATTAGTTTTCAATTTAATAGATTCTTTTTAGTATTGTTTAATGGTTTGTTCAAATTTAAAATTATTTTTGACGCCGTTTTACCCCCCGATAAACTCTTTGTTGATATTATTTTTAATAGTTTGGTAAAAAACTTTGAAAACCTGCCAAGTGCTTGACGTTACACTAACAACCCTTACTTTAGGACTTATCTTTAGCTTCAAAAATTTTGCGACATTTGAGATACTGTCGTCCCAGCTTAATCGGGTAACGGATAAACGAATACCCCGCTTATACGAATAAAATATTTTGGAACCAAATATTTCTCTTACCGTAGACGCAATGTTAAAAATCCCCGCTTAAACGAATACTCCGCTTAATCGAATAATATTTCTTGGAACCGACAGTATTCGTTTAAACAGGCCGACAGTAATTGCGAAGACTCTCAGTCTTGACTGCTTTATTTAATGGAAAGCAGAATATTTTCGAACTATCGGTATTTTGCGGTTTTAAACATTAGGAAAATGAGAAAGATAGAAAAAATGTCAAAACCATTATGAGCAAAATATCAGTATACAGACTAATTTTGTGCAAATTTTCATAATCGTACGTTATGTAGATTTTGCAGTAGAGCGTTTGACCCGCAAGCTATGACGTCATCAAACTTTGATTTATATATATATATATAATATATATATATATATATATATATATATATATATATATATATATATATATATATATATATAATTAATTAACTTTAGCAAGATAGCGCACCATCAGACCCGGGATTTATTTTTTTTACCTTGCAGTGCTTTGCTTTGCGGTTAAAACTGAAGGGGAGAATTTACCTTTGTTTTGTTGAGAAATGAACCTTGAATTATTTGGCATGCCGGAAAATTTAAATGTCCCGGCATGCTCGTCCACCTCACTTTTTTCCAGCACGCTGGCTAACGCAGGGTAATACGGTAATAAGATCAACAAAACTACGCAAACACGAAAACACGTAGCATCTCTGCAGCAAATTTTTAAATTTAGAGGCAATGAACAAGAAAAAGATTGCCTCGTTAAATTTATGGGTTATGACATTAACAGCCCCGAAAGTTGAAGTGCGATGTGGACGACTGCTTATATGTAGTATTTCAGTATGCCTGATTAGATCTAGTTGCCCAAGTGGAAGTTGAAGTTTTCTCTCAACCCTTGAAGTGTATAAAGAAATTACTAGAAATTTGTCATAAAACCTATCATGTCAGTAGGACTGAAAGAGCTTTTCACACTTTTATGAATACAATAAAATATTTGACTGAAATAGAAACTAATATAACTAAGAAACAATTTTCGAGATCAAAATGTGGGTAGTTGTGTCCCTCCCACCCCCACAAATCTATATTCCACCACCGGAGCGAAATCTCCCCGAAATGAAATCAAAAATTGTTTTGAAAGCCCCCTTAAAAATTACAATTGCACTGTCTGCGCCATGGACCCCCCCCCCTTCCCCTCTTGCAGGCACCCTGTTTTTTTTCTTGGAGGGGGAACTCAAAATTTTTTCACGCTATGTCTAGAAAATAGTAATTAAAGCAAGAAGAAAATCCTGGAAGTGAAAGCAATTCTGTAATCAATATTTGATAAAACGCTTAGTTATTTTTTCACAATAAAAATGAAGTATTGACATTAAAATAGTTAAAAATGGAACTCACTATTTGAAATGAATATAAAAGGTATTTCAAAGTTTTTGTTACTTTTTTTAAACTGATTTTCGAAATTTCAAACCTCATTATTTCTTTAAAAGTGCGTATTTACTGGAGATTGAAACAAATACGTATATATTTGATGACATGAACATATCTTCATTTCAATTTGCATTGATCAAATTATTTTATGCATTTAATTTTGTGATTTCAATAAATGAGTGATTATACTTTATTTTCTCTTGAATTTAAAATTAGGGTCGGACTGGCCATGTGGGCATTCGGAAAACGTGCCGGTCAACCGTCCTCATTTTTTACAACAAATTTTTTGTTGTATTAATATTATTAGTTGAAAAATATAGTTTTTTTTTTTTTTTTTTTTGTCGCCTTGTTCTCAGAATTACATCAAACATAATTCACACAGTCCGTATGCAGAAAACTTCAAAAGCATTTTTCCTCTCTTTCTTCCCACTATTCGGACGACTGGTTAAGGAAGCAAAATCCCCCTCCGATAGGTAAAGGGGTTGTCTTTCTCCCTGCTGATTCGGATTGGAGCTGCCATCGCCCAGGGCATTATACGAGGAAGCGGCCGAGACGCCGGTCATCGTTGTATCGTTGTATGCGTGCAGATCCAGAATCCAGACGGTTCTAATTAGTGTATAACAGGTGCTAGTCCGGATTTTTAGCGGGAGCTCGGGGCGTTATGACAAACAGAAAGTGCTGTTTGCGAACGAAAGACGTTCTCGTTGGCATAAATCGTTTTCAGTATGAAAAACTGTTCTTTCTTTCATCAAAAATTTATATGCTGTTAAAAAGTGCTATATTCTGGATCAATGTCACGATTATCTCTCTCTTCTCTACTTTTCCCACAATTCAGTGACGATTAATTAAGGATTTATGTGTGCTTGAGATCATCACAGTTACCGCTTCTTGAGAAATCCTATTTATTTTTCTGTGTTGTCTGAGCAAGTAGGGATTCGAATTTAGTAGGAGTCTGTAATATCTCTTGTATCGGCTATAATATATCTCGTGTCTCTTTTCGAACACTTATTTTCTTTTCTTTTTTTTGGCGGCTTGGTAGTTTTTTTTTTTTTTTTAGAACAACTGAGAGTAGTGAACGAGATGGGAGGTACGGGTTCCGTCCTTTGCATTTTACCCTTCATTGGGTCAGATGTTAAATTTCCTGCTCCCACGGACCCTTAGACTACTTTTTCCTTAACTTGATTAATAACTAGATTGTTTTGTAGAGATCTACGTGTATAATTCATTTTCTGGCCTGCTCTTATTATTTATATCAGAGGGTGAGAAACGAACGTTCCCGTCTTACGTGCATTTAACTTCCGATGGTAATTCATGAGCTGTTGAGCTTTTTTTTAGCCATTTTATGCCACATTCCCACATTAAGTTGCACTCTGGTGGCTCTAGCAGTTTTGGCACCCCGGACAAAATGCCTCCCCTCTCCACGATTTAAGTTTGAAAAGAAATAAATTGCTTATAAATACAACACAAGAAATAGATACTGTGAATTAAAAACAGCGTGATAAAATAAAATCGTATACAGGGTCGGATTCAGACCGAACGTTGCCCTAAGCTATTTTAGATATGAGGCAACTTTTTGGTCCGGAAAACTGTTGTGTGCAAAACAGGGCATTTTTGCCACCTGTGTGTCTTTTCTTCGCTGATACAGAGCCCCATATATTTTTTTCCCTCTCGTATTTTGCATCTCATGCTGTCTTTATTCTTTTCTTCTTTCTGATTAACCTTGGACAAGGATGGATGTGAGAAGAATGATGCAGTGACTGTTTCTAATGGAGTACAGGATATCTGCAATTTTAGGGAGTTCGGGGGTTTCTCCCCCGGGAAAATTTTTGAAAAATAGATCTAATATTCTACATTTTGAGACCTTATAAAGGGTCATTAATACTCAAAAAATAATAGGAGCAAGCAATACTTTTAAAAGCTATACCTTCTTTTGCAAATTAAAATCAATCAAAATAGAAATTTCTTGTGCTTGTGTGTGTGTGCTCTATAAATCGGTGACATTAATCGACAAGGAAAAAGAGCTTGGAAGGAGAAGAGAAAACTGATAACGGCTTTCGGTATAAAGTTAATGTTTGATCGTCGCTCCAATCCAACGGCTAACACAGCAATGGCTTAAATGTAAAATGATCAAGAGAAAAAAATGCATAAAATGATTTAAAAGAAATGGTGTGAATATTTAGAAAAGTGGATATTAACATCCAGCCATTCGGATAATTAATGCTTTATACACCTGATAAGAAATAAATTTGTAGCAATTTTCAAGGAGTTTCAAAGACTTATTTAATTTTTTTCAGGACATCTAGAGCAATTATATTTAAGGCACTTTATTTGCACTTTACAGTCCTTGACAATTTAATACTTAATTGCATAGTTTCACAGATTGTTCTATCTTTATAGGAAACGTCTCTTTTAAGTTAAGAATTAGAATTCTCACAGGAACATTTTTTTTTTTCACAAGAGCGCAGAAAAAGAATAAAGGAACTGTAGTATTTTTTTTAGTGCTTAACAGAGTACATGAATATAAACAGTATACTATATTCATGTAATGGTATACTATATTCATGTAATGGTATACTATATTCATGTAAAGGTATACTGTATTCATATATATGAATAATCCAGTATAACATTGAATTTTTTACATGGCCAAACTCTGTATGGTTTCATGTCCAATAACTATGATAAGGTGACCAATTACTATCAAATTGACATTTTTGTTCCCACGTTGACTTTTTTTCCAATAATATGTTTGAAAAAGTGTTTGCAGACAGTATGAGTAGTAAAATACAGTAATATAGTATCACATTAAGTATTTTTTATTTATGCAGAAATAGTTCAGTTATTTTTACTTCAAGCTTACAAATACGAAGTCGCTTAAGTGGCCAATAACTATACCGTTTCCCCTATTTATCTCAAGCAATATGCTACAGAAATGCGAGAATCATGAGTTTTATGTTTTCGATGCAGGAAGCACCGAGAAGCTGAATTTAGCATACTTTTTAAAAAAACTTTCAAGGTTTTCACGCATTTGGAAATTTTACTTTTTTTAGAACTTTTTTTTCCCAGTAACGAATCTTGCATTTTTTTTTCTGGATCTGGGGAATCTAACAAAGCGAGGACCCTTGTTTGTTCAGCTTGTACGTAAATCCAGCCCTGACTATATTTATTAAAGCTATAAATTTAAGGAAACAAAAAAAAAAAAAGACGAATATGCGCTTTACATATTTTCTATACATTGTGTATCACACGTTGCAGACACATATTGGATGTATGTAAGTACTAAAAATATATAACGTGTTCTAAATTTTTAAACGAATTTCTATACAATCAAAATGACCCATTAAGCGCCAAAACTCCCATTTTGGGAACCTTTGATTAAGGTTTTTATCCTAAGTAAGTAATTAAGATAAATATTTTGAAAATATTTTTAATTGAATAGCAAAGTGCCTAACTTAATTGGTATTTTTTTTTCAAAAAGTTTGTAATGTAAATTGTATTTAAAAAAAAAAGGATAATTTTAGCAAAAAAGCTTGCATTTACTTCATAAGGGAAAAAATCCTTAAAAATAATAAAATCAAATGTAAAAGTTTAAAAACATGGAATATAAATCACAAGAGATCTATTTTCAAGTCATAACAAACAAGGGTCAAGAAAATTATTTTAAACGGGTTTTACAGCTGTTTATTTACACTGGTCCCAAAATGGGAGATTCGGCGCTTTCTGATTCGCAGGAAGTATCACAAGTAACAGAGTTGAGTCCTCCCTCATTTTGCATGAATAAACTCTCCTCTCTCTTATTTGCTGCTGAAAGTCAATCCCTTTGTATTAGAACACAGTAAGCTCTCTTTTGTTGTTCAAAAGCAGGTGTTTTTATCAGAACAGGTGACATTCCACTCGTTCTGAAGAATGTTCTAGGTAAATAGCGGTGATCAATCCTCAGAAAAGACGATGGTGCACCTCCTCCAAGAGGAAGCGTCCACTAGAATGATATTTAAATCATTTAAAGAAATTACACCCTAAAACTTACCCCCCATCATTCAAAAAATTACACTCTCTCTTAAAAATTTTAATGCTGCAGTCTGCACTATCAGCCCCCTTTTCCTGTCCTTTGTGAGCTCCCCGGAGAAATGCTTTCCCGAAGCCATAGCAAGTCGCATTCTGTAAAGGAGATTCAATTTTAAAATATAAATTTCTTTACATTTCTTGAAATTAAAATTGTTAAAATTTTTGACTTAACAGCAAGCTTTGAACAACATGGAGACAACAAATTGTAATGCATTAACAGCAAATGAGTACAGTGTCACTTGTTTGTCACCCGGCAGATTCTGATCAGATAATTAAGAAGGAAAGCCTTAGTGATAATTGCCTGTATCAAGTATAATAGAATAAGCCTGTCTGCATTTTTATAATTCATTGCAATTTTTAGTATGACATCGGAGGAACTAAAATAGTGGCGTATACATCGACATCAATCAAACAGACCATTTTTTCTAAAAACATTCTGATATTATGAATTGTAAATCATTTTCTCAAACATGTTGTGAAGTAGACTATACAAAAAAAAAAAAAAAAAGAAAGCCTTGCTATGAGGAAAAAATTAAACGTTGCGCTGCTCAAAAATTTCTTAGTTCCGTTTTATATACATCTAGGGCAGGGGTGGCCAACATTTTTAGGGAGAGTGCTACTATCTGGATAGAAAAAGCTCAGCTGCCACATTGTATTTTTCCAACAAACTGAACATTTTTAAAAGTTAAAAATAGATTTTAGGTTGGCTGACTATGTAATTCTTACTCAAATGAAACATTTTTTCTCGTAAATCTTAGCAATTGAAATCTAAATGATAATAAAGATAAAATAAGTCCAAAAACTTAAGATTTATCGTTAATAAACACTTTTATGAGTTCTGTCAGTTAGCTTATGCAAAAAAGTCTTCGCGTGCCACTGTTACTGCTCTGTCATGCCACATTGTGGCACGCGTGCCTTGGGTTGACCACCTCTGGTGTAGGATTAGTCTTCGTCATTCAGCCTCGCTCGAACCCTGAATACCTTTGCTCTATTATTTTCATTAATTATGCCTCGGCATAATTAATGAAAATAACCTATCACTTCTTCATGGTACATGACAATCCTAAGGCTTCAGATTAAAAGGTGGAAATTCTCCGTGATAATTTCGTTTCATCCAAAAAAAAAAAATGCTTAGTAAGTGAGAAAATTTACAAGCTCTCTACTTTAAAACTTTTATGTATATTAAATAATTTACCAACTAAATAATAAAAACACTTTTAGTATCAATGAATAACTTAGTTAACTGCAGAAAAATGATGTTTAGGTTTTTTATCTAGATTTAGTCCGATTTTATTCAAGCATCACTATTGTGGCAGAAAAATGCTATCCCCACTAAGAGCCAAATCTCCCATTTTGGGACCATACCATACCTCTCAACTAAATAAATATTTTTTTAAAATTTAAGCTACATATGATTAAAGATATGTATTGCTCCTCAAAACATGCCAAAAGTAAAATATTTTCAATGTGGTTCATCTAGCGGCGTTTATTGGGATAACACATATCTAAAGTTTGAAAAATAATCAGTTAAAAAAATACAGTTGAACAACACTTGTATCTGATGAACACTTTTATGACAATTTGAAGAGAAGAAGTACCAGGTACTGTATCGTCGTAAATGTATTGTGATGTAATGGTAAATGTACTGTAGGAGTCAGGGCTGGATTTACGTACAAGCCAAACACAAGCTGCAGCTTGCCCCCCCCCCCCCCATCTGCCATGAACTTTTGAAATTTGTATCTTAAAATTAAAAAAATAAATTAAATAAAAGTTTCAACAAAGTTCAGTTTCAAGTGTTTTAAAATTAAGCAAGGGCACCGCTTTATACTGCCGTGCTAAGCACAAAAGTCGTATCTGCGCTTTTTAACAAAATTGAGTTATCGCCACCAGGTGGCTCTGTGTGACGTATTTTACCTGAATACAAAATTATATGGCCGTTTGAGAAGGGGAAATATTTAAAAAAAATTCTGAAAAAGTTTCATCTGAATCAAAAACATGGTGGCACAAAACTTTAAAGTTTTATCTCAGTTTGAGCTCGACTGCAGATACCACTTTTGCGCTTAGCACGCCAATATAGCCCTCCTCCTCTCCCTAGCTCCAGTGAAAATTTTCTGCTCGTATTTAAAAGTTTAAAAAGTAATATTATTGTAGTAATAAAATTATAGTTCAGTTTCAAGTTATTGAACATTTGAGAAAATTAGGACAGAGCCCACGTTGGGGCTCTGTCTGTTTGTTGGGGGCCCCAGACCAACAAAAAGTTTTTCTAGTTGTATTTTTTAACAAAAAATGAAACTAAATGAAAATTAATTTTCAAGTACTCGAAGGCGGGCGTTCTTACAGGGATAGGGCCTTTCCTACAATCATAGGTGGCCCAAATATAATTCGGAGGATATCACGTTTTTGGGGTCCCTATGATTGTGGGGGCCAGTCGCAGATGCGACACGGGAAATACGCCACTTCTACCTCTGTTTCGCTTTCTGTAATTACTTGTATAAAAAATTTCCTGTAATGAGAAATCTGTGCTTTTCTACATAACCATGACTTAACTATGCATTATACCAAAAATTATCTATATATTTTTGCATATATAAACAGGGCTGGATTTACATACAAGCTGAGCGAGCTGCAGCTTATGGCCTCGCTTTGTTGGGGGCCCCCGACTGCCAAGAAACTGCATGTCTCTTTCCTAAAAATATTTAATTACTTGAAAAAATAAATAAATAAATAAATTTTATTTTCAAGTGTTTCTTGAAAACCCTAAAAATTTGAAAGAAAAAAAAAGTTTTGAATATTGAATTTTGAAATTCTTGGGGGGGGGGGGGGCGGATGCCACAATGTGTCGAATTCATCTCCTTGCTGCATCTGGCGCTAAAATGGTAAAATCATGATTCCCGCGTTTTTGTAATAAAATTGTTTGAGACCATATAGGAATTTACAGGTTTGGGGGCCCTTAGTGCTGAACAGAATTACATAAACTATTCTTCAGAAGCTTTTTGGATTTTCATTTGAAACCCTTGTGGCATCGGGGTAGCTCGCTATTGCGAAATGGTAAATTCGCCACAGCTGCAAATAACCTTTTGTGACCCACATGTTTTATATCTGACTGTTTAATTCAGAATTCAATATTTCAGAAGTTTTTTCGTTTTAGCTTTCTTTTATCTTATTTTACTACATAGAACGGGAAGGGGGAAATACAGTGAACTCTCACTTATACGCCGCCTCATTTATGCGCTTTTTTCACTTATACAACGATTTTAAATGGTCCCAGAACATTCCATAGCAAAATAATGATAGTATCATTCATTTATGCGTCGCTCTAAAGATAAATATTTCACTTATACGCCGAAATTTCCCTAAAATGTTAAAAATTTTATTTATTTTCCTTAAGAAATAAGGATTTTTCTTCACTTTACTTTTTAATCTTTCGCCCTTATTGCTCACGGAAGGCATTTTTTCCGCATGAACTAGAGTTCGGAGAGAGAATTATCTATTATGCATCGTTTTAAAGGGAACAGTTTGTAATTAGGTATGCTACAATTTTTGTTTTCTCTTTATCATTGTAGTTACGTTACAGTAATTGCCAAACCGTAGTAATATGATCAGTTTCTATAGAAATATTCTTATTCATTCTCTCTTATACGTCTCTTTCACTTATGCGGCTTTTCTGTTAGTCCCTTGGGCCGGTGTATAAGTGAGAGTTCACTGTATTGAATTACTTCTATTCCTTTCGTTTTCTGAAATACTGTTGTCCCCGCTTAATCGGGTAACGGATAAACGAATACCCCGCTTATACGAATAAAATATCTCGGAACCCATGCCATAGACGTAATGTTAAAGATCCCCGCTTAATCGAATACCCCGTTTAATCGAATAATATTTCTTTGAACCGACAGCATTCGTTTAAGCGGGGCCGACAGTACTTGTAACTGGAAAAAAAGTTGTAATGAGAAATCTGCAGCTTTTTTTTTTTTTATACTTAAAATAGACTCTTGCAAAGTTTGAACAATTCTGTAAAGCTTACTATCAAGTATTAAAACTTAAGAACGTGGAAAGTGCAACTGAAGTGCTTAAAATAGTTTTAATTGCTCTACAATCTTTAAAAACAATTAAACTCCTTCAAAATTAATGCGATTTTATTTCTTATCTTTACTCCATTTGTTTCAAAGCATTTCATGCATTTTTTACTGTTGACCATTTTAAATTTCATTTTAATGCTTTTTTTCGGTAGGCTGAGGGAATTATCACTAAGTAACTAACTGCAGGTAAGCCTCAGAAATCCGAACCCTGGTGATCACAAGCTTCAGATAATTCTAACCGCTAGTAAAATAAAGGCCTAAAATTAGGTTTGAAAATGGAAAAAAATCAATAACTACGATCACAAGAAATTTTTATATTTTGTTTAGTCTTAATTTGGAGAAGAGTATAAAACCATAAAATAATTCTCTTTGCTTATTTTCTTAAAAATTTTGGATGCACTAATTAATCCTCATAAGGCCTCAAATTGCAGAATTTTATGTATATTTTTTAAAAAATTCCCCGGGGGAGAAACCCCCAGACCCCTTGTAATTAATTCGGGTTAACACCACTTTCCTTATATCAATGAAACACAAAAGTTGGGCAAAAAAAAAAAAAAAAAAAAAAAAAAACGGCAGCAGGGGCATTAAAAAATAATAAAGACAAAATATTGGTTTACATTCTAGTAAATAAAAAAAAAGTGCATAGTGTGGGGGGAGGAGGTAACAACATTTTAAAACGCACACAAAAAAAAGTCCTTTAATTTTTTTAGGGGCTCCCATAGCTGAATCCGCTTAGGGCCCCCTCAAGTCTAAATCCAGCCGTGGTAGAAGTATTAAGAAAAAAACTGAATTTTTTTTTTTTTTTTTTTCAAAATTCTTCTTGACTTTTAATCCTGAAAACTTTCTGAGTGAATTTTTAAATCAAGCTGTTCAGCTTATTCACAACTATGATTATTTTTCATTGGAAAGTAGTTTTCACGTCTGATATAATTGTTCAAATCAGCAACCTAATGCTAGCTACAGCATTTAATCTGCTTCTGAATTTTACCTATGTCACACAGCGCAGGAAGCGAAAAATGTTTCGCCCCCTTGTGCTGACTAACGATGTTTCACTGCCCTTTTGGAAATTTCGCGACATTCTTTTTAATCCATTAATGCCTAGAGTCCCTTTTTAGGGACGGTTCAAAAAGTGTATCTTAATTTTCCAAAAATGAACATTTCAACCAAATAATTGTGTTCAATTATTACTTTGGTATTGTTTCAATTCATTATTAACAGATTGCAGCACATAACCATTGTAAAGTGTGTTTTGTAGCCATTTTATTATGATCTTTATCAAGAATTACATCGTTCTCAATCTCAAGAACAAAAAGCTAAGTTTTTAAAATTATT
This sequence comes from Uloborus plumipes, assembly GCA_038373865.1. NCBI lineage: Eukaryota > Metazoa > Arthropoda > Arachnida > Araneae > Uloboridae > Uloborus > Uloborus plumipes. The sequence goes on along the minus strand of JAXGGA010000055.1, from coordinate 225,858 downwards.
AACTAGTAAATCTATCTGCTTGATATATGTGTTACTTTGATCGATCTTTTCGTTTACCTTTTTTTTGCAATTTTGTAAGTTTTAAATTTTTTATGGATTTTATAGCAATTTAAGAAAGTCCCTAAAAAGGGACGCGAGGCACCAAAGGCTGCATTGTCTAACCGTGGATGATTTCTTGCTTAAAATTTATAATTTATCTCAAAAGAAGTTAGTAAATTTTTAGACAGAAAAATGGATAATAATTTTTATTTTTAAAACTTAAAAAATCTAATTAAATTAAGTTAATAAATGTTTAAATTTAATTACAATTTTCTTAAATATTTTATCATTTATTTATTTTGTTTATTTATTTATTTATTTTTTGAAATTACGAAAAATACTCAAGTAAATTTTGAAAGAAAGATATTTCAAAAATGTTATTCTTTAAAATACTAATTATTGGTTGCATTTAATAACTTTTCCGTAATGCGTTTCGGTGTTTTTTATTGTTTAGTCTGACTGTTGAAGAAACTGTAAGCTGTTTCAGAAGCTTAACACTTCAACTTGATGAAAAATTCAAGGATTGCATATGCATTTGTTGTTTGGGAAGGGAGGGGGGCAGTGGTTGCAGATTTAATTTCAGAACTCCCTGAGCATGCCAATTTTGATCTCTACTGTGACATTTTTTTTTTCTTCTCTTGCGCTCCTATTTGATAATTTGTCTCAGAAAGGTTTTATGCAAGAATCGGATTGAAAAATGCCCATTAACTAAAGTTACGTTGTTCAAAAAAGAAAAGAAAGGAAGTTTTGAATAAATGTCGATGACAGGTAAAATAATATTACGTTGATTCGGTTGAATAATAGTAATGTCGTAACTATTGTATCGAATCTTCGTGGAGTTTATCCTTTAGTAAAGGTTAAGCGAGATTGTCCAATAGCGAAAAGAAAGTAATTGAAATTGATGAACCAAATATGGTTGCTCAGTACAATCGTTGCACGGGGGAACAGAAATCATGCATCAAAATATCGGGAATTCCCGGTTTTTGATCGAATCTAAAAAATGGCGGTTGCTGCTCTTCATTTTTATTTCAGAAGCTGCTGTACAGAATACATTGAGCTCAAGAGTACCGGATTGAGTTGGGTATTATGGGGAAAGTCGTTATACTGCTTTAAATAAGACTCAGGTAAGATGTGCCCATTAAAGTAAAAAAGCTTATCGGAAATGCAGCAAGTGCAATGTAGGTTTGTACCAACAAATGCTTTGCTGACTTTCATACTCAACAGCACCAATATTTCTTCGTTCTCTGAATCTACTTCCCAGTTTATATTAAATGCTACTTTTTTTTCTTATAAAATGTATTTTTAAGTAATATATCGTAGGCAGAAAAAAAAAATTGGTAAAAAAAGTATGTACCCTATGGTGCCTAGCGTCCCTTTTTAGGGACGGTTTTTCTTTTTTAAATAAAACAATTATTTTTTACATGATATTTTTAAAATTATTTTTCCTGTCCATTAAACACTATTTGTAACCAGTATACAAAATATCTTTGGAAAAAAAATTTCAGGCATTAATGGGTTAATGTTTAAAATTGCATAATATCAATTGGAACAAATTTTAGTTTCAATTGATTTTCAGTAGTTACATCAATTTGTTGTTCTCTTTCTTTCATCAAGAGTTTGAATTTGTCAGTTCTGAAAAGTAGTTTTTTGATCCAAGAGATTTTTTTTATCATAGGAAAATATTTAAGAAATGCTTTGGGAATGTTAAAAAATATTTGATCTTTTATAAACATTCAAATTTATAATAAGTTTATGGCTCTATGATTAAGCAAATAGTGATCACTAGCTGTGCTATACTTTTAAATTTCTAAGAAACCCTAGGGTTTCCTAGAACCTAGATTGAAGGCTTTTGACTTGGATGAAAAAGCATTTATATGCTGTGTTTCTCTGTAATTTTCTCTCTATATAATTTGAAAATCTTTTATCAGGGGTACTCCGGTGGGAGGACACAGTGTCCTCCCCAAAAATTCTCTTATTCCGCAAATTTTCTCTAGTGATTCGGAAAATTTGGAGACAGTAAGACAGTTTTGCAACATTACAATCATGCATTATTATTATTATTATTATTATTATTATTATTATTTTTTTTTTTGACGATGCCTTATGGCTCTTCTCATTAGATGTAAGTCTATATGCATGCAATTTTTTTTCTTTTATTCATTCGATAAAATTCAGCGCTTCATTTCGTGAATCGAGATTTTTTTCCTCGCAAAAAAACTGGTTCGGCGCGCCCCGGTCTTTTATCAATTTTAAAATCTTGACGTGCTTAAAAAAGTTATTCACTATAGTTAGTTTGTTTTTTAAAATGTCTCCATTGACAGTTACAGTTTCTAAAGATATGTTTATTTTAATAGACTATGTTAAAATAGTCAAAAATGTTGTGCTGAAGGGGATACATTTAAATATTACGCTTAAACATCGCTACATTCATACTGTTCAGGATTCCGAAGTGCTCATCGGTAAAGTGAGTTAAATTATAAGAAGATAGAACAAGGAAATGTATATGCACTTTTATTGAAACAGCATGGACAAGATTTGGAAGAAATATATGAGTCATTCCATACCAACTCACCTAATGGGGGTCGCATAACCAACTCGGATTTTCTTTAAATTTGGCACACAGGTTGATTATATAGAAGCATGGAAAAGTCCAAATTTTTAGGTTCCTGTTCCACTTATTTTCTGAGATACATTCCCTCAAAGTTAGTCCGCCCACTCAAAACACTAAGAAACTGATGTTTTTTAATCATTTTTTCTAAAAAAATTGTACTCATGCAACATAAAAGTGTTAGGTATATATGGAAACTAGTTACTCCAGGCATTCAGACAAAAAATACTAGAACATTAAAATGAAAATTGCTAAGGTACAGGGCTCTTTGAATTTGCCACCACAAAAATTGATTTTGCCGATTTTGCTAAAATTGAGGAATTTATTCCAAAAAAAAAGGGAAGACACAACCAAAGGTTTACTCACTTTCTGGTAGTGTCAGTTCTGGTAGTTAATGTAAATATTTACACAGTGCATAACTTGGGTTTCTCACTCCTTCTTGGAAATATTTAAACTTAACGTCAAGCCATAAGGCAAAAACATGCGATTTTGGCTATCTTGGCAGCCATTTTTCTCATAAAGGGGGAGCAGTAGAAGCTTTAATTTTTTTTAAAAATAAGCTGCTGATATGTTAGCTATTCACAGAAAAAGAGTTTGCTTTTGGTTATTTCTTGCATTAAGAGATATCCTGCTGACAGTATATGTATGTTTTTCACGACGACCATATGCATGTGTTCCCCCTCTCATAGACTTAAAATTAATTAAACCAAAAAATAATGATACATTTATTAATAGCTGTATTATCTACTCAATATGTCATGAAATTTCCTTTATTAAATCATTGAACAATAAATAAGATATTGGATGAAAATAAGAAATATAATTTCTCCGATGCCTGAGAATTATGCATTCATAACTATAAAGTATTAACTAAAATTTCTTGAATAATAAATTAAAATAAAGGAGATCTAAATATTTATCTCATAAGCAATTCCCTTGTATCAATACCCTTGCTAAGCTTAAACATTTCCAAGAAGGAGTGAGAAACCCAAATTATGCATTGCGTAACCATTTATAGTAAACATCTGTACACTACCAGAAAGTGAGTAAACCTTTGGTTATGTCTTCCTTTTTTGTAATAAATTCCTCAATTTTAGCAAAATCGGCAAAATCAATTTTTTGTGGTGGTAACTTCAAAGAGCTCTGTACCTTAACAATGTTCATTATAAATGTTCTAATATATTTTTTCTGAATGCCTGGAGTAAATAGTTTCCATAGATACCTAACACTTTAATATTGCATGAGGACAATTTTTTAGAAAAAATGGTTAAATAGCATCAGTTTCTTAATATTTTGAGTGGGCGGACTAACTTTGAGGGCCTGTATCTCAGAAAATAAGTGGAGCAGGAACCTAAGAATTTGGACTTTTCCATGCTTCTATATTCTCAACCTGTGTGCCAAATTTAAAGAAAATCCGAGTTGGTCATGCGACCAACTTCTCTTTTTTCAGGTGATTTGGAATGGAATCACTCATATCTAAGTTATATACATCGACTCCGACTCCAAATTATAGGCTCAAAGTCAGACTCCGATACATCGCCTTGGAGTCCGATTCCGAGTCCTCAACTTTGACTCCAACTATACTAGAATGCAAATTAACTTGGCACTGACGTCACTACGGGCGGAGCCAATAAGAGCTCACAAGCAGTCAGCGATCTCCTCTTATTCGCCAAGTAGGCTGTGTCGTTTTATCTAGCTCGTTTTTCATAGGCTAACGTTACGCAAGCGTCACGATGTTTTTGACAAGAAACGTTGCATTTTAGTATAGTCATTATAGGCAAAAATCAAAGATCGGGGGGGGGGGGGAATAAGACTGAAACTCTTGGAATTTTGAAGTTTCCAACTCACGACTTCCAACTAATATACTCCTTTACCCCTAAATCAGTCAGACTCCAAAAGCTTGGTTCCTACCGTAAACTAATGATTATTGAAATTTTTTTCAAATTTTCATTCTAAAATTTTCTTTAATAAAAACTAGCTTAAAAAACCTCGCACCTGTATTGCTGCTTATTATTCAATTGAACATGAATCTTGCTTAACCTTTCAAGAAGATTTTAATAACTGATATTCTCGACGACTTATTCAACTGACCCCGCTTTTGACGCCAAAGACTACGTAATTATACTTTACATCTTGAAATATGTAACCAAAACAAAACGGTTATTGTCTGCTGTTGGTGGACTGTACCAAAATCTCTATAATCGATACAATATTCAGTTTCCCTCTGGCAAAATTTAGTAACATGATGAGTAATATAAAAAAATTAAAAAAAAAAAAAAAAAACGTAGAACTATTTTCTTAAAGTATAGGGATGGAATTATCCCGTATACCAAAACAGTTACCGCAAAGTTGGCGACATTTTAAATCGTGACAAGAACCCACTATAACTGAAGTTTCCCAAATAACTAACACAAGTACAACGGGATTACAGGCGGCTAAATTTCTTAAACAGTTTTCATTTCAATTGCCATGAAGGTTAGATGCTATAGTCTAAAAATAAATTTATCTTCTAATATCTTTAAACGAGCAATTCTTGTGTATATATATATATCGGATCTCGAAAACGGCTCTAACGATTTTGATAAAATTTCGTATTTAGATAAAGTTTTGGTTTCCGAGTTCATCTACTTTGGTGTTTTTTCAGTAAAAACGCAGTTTTCAAAAAAAACCCATTTTTTTGTGCCTTCATTAACAGTTTGAGAAGCTTTCTTTCGTCATTTTCTTTATGATTACTATTATTGTTACTGTTTCATAGCAACCACGTTTTAGTATAACAATGGATTTCATATTTAATCACATCAGCGTAAATTAAAATTTTTATAGTATTAGGCAAACGAGTTTTGCAACGGTAGAATTGTTATTGTTTTCGAAATGTTAAAGAGACCGATCTTTAACAACCCCCGAAACCCTGCGTTTTTGCACCCTCACAATTCACAGCCTAAATCCGCCTATGGACCGATCAAATTAGAGCCATCATATACACAGGCCGACGCATCAAGCTTGAGTTGGATCACTTTGGATCCATTCATTAACTTTTTACTTTCAATTTTTCATGGTTGCCGAGCTAGGGTTACCAGAGTAAAGTTTCGGGCATTGCCAAGCTTTGCCAAATGCACGTGCCGCTAATCAATGCTCATGGTAAAAATTACCAAAACGCGATACTTGCCAGAAAAGACAATCATTCATCAACCGGTTGAAAAAACATCACACGTGCTGGATCAAAAGTGGTGAAACTCAATCTTGATGCGTCAGGTCGTCTATGGGCCTTGGCTCAAATTAAAGTTATTGTGGTGTGATTTTATGTTACGCATTGTTTAAATAAGGTTGTGTTGATGATGTCTTGTCCAAATAAGGTTGTGTTTTTTAAAATAAATTTCGGCTGTTTTGCATACGTAATTGCAACCAAGGGCGTAAAAATGCTTTTCAAGTTTCTCTAAATAAGTACTTCGAACTTTAGAAAAAAAAACACGATTTTATGAACCTCTTTTTTTTTAACCGAGCTGAGCTCCGTCGCCAGGTACTTAACAGATTAATCCTTTTCATATTTTGGAAATACTTCTGATTTGTATAGGCTTAACTGCTATGTTTCTTTTTCAAACGAGTACTATTTCGTTCTTTGTGCCTATTGCTGTTTTATTTTTATGGGTAGAAATGATGCTCGAGTTTTTATCACGTTAAAGAGGTGTGTTTTTAGTTATTTCAGTTCAGAAAAAATATAGATAAAAAGTGCCAAGAAGAGTATGAATTGCTTCTCAATATTACTACTGACCCAGAAAAAAACAGGGTATTTTTGCTAGTTAAATAAACAAACGTTAATTATCGAAGCAATAAATTATAAGGGAAATATTTGAATTGCCCTGCTACCGATAAAGCCACAACGCACTAAAAACCAGTTGCATTTCCATATGCTCAATCAAGAAATGGCAACGAACAATATCGTCTGACTTCTCTTTAAGCTAAAACTGATCTCGCGGAGAAAAATAGAGGAATAAAAATATTTTAGAAATTTAATTTATTTAAACTTCAAACGCGTATAATTTTTTTTGGAGTCGTTTTTCCAACTTGAGGTTTGAATATGTATTGTTCGATATGCCTTATTTATTAAGCTCTTTCCAACGGTACAAAAGTTGAAAAGATATGATACTTTATCTAAAACCATATAAACTGTTTCAAGTTCTTGCACATTAGTCCTCTTCGTAATACCATAAATCTGCTCGGAAATAAGCTAAAAATCAACATTTTAAAAACAAAAATGCTACCGATCTCTCATTGACCGTAGAATATCTTTCCCCCCACAGATCCCCGATATTGTTTTACCCCCAGAATTCACAGCCTAAATCTGCCTGTGGTCTATACACACAGGAGAATGAGGACCTGTGTCTACACACACAGGAGAACGAGGACCTGTGTCTACACACACAGGAGAACGAGGACCTGTGTACACACACAGGAGAACGAGGACCTGTGTATACACACCGGAGATCGAGGACCCGTGTGTATACACTCCGGAGATCGAGGACCCGTGTGTATACACACCGGAGATCGAGGACCCGTGTGTATACACACCGGAGATCGAGGACCCGTGTGTATACACACCGGAGATCGAGGACCCGTGTGTATACACACCGGAGATCGAGGACCCGTGTGTATATACACACCGGAGATCGAGGACCCGTGTGTATACACACCGGAGATCGAGGACCCGTGTGTATACACACCGGAGATCGAGGACCCGTGTGTATACACACGGGAGATCGAGGACCCGTGTGTGTACACACCGGAGATCGAGGAACCGGAGTGTACACACCGGAGACCGAGGACCTAGCATTTATAAACTCACCAACAAGCAAGTAACCGTGTTCAGGGGCGTATTGGGGAGGTGAGGTGCGCACCCTCCCCAAAAGGAAGAGAAGAAATTCATATGAAATATTTTTTTCCTTTTTCTGCACTTTAAAGCAGAAAGGATCATAAACAAGAAGTTCCGTCCAGAAGTAAACCAGTTTTTTTTTTTCAGTACATCAACATCGCCATTCTAACCTCTGATGAGTATTCTTTTAATTAGCTAAGATTGCCATTGTGTCAAACATGCCTTTTTAGCATTTAAAGCTGATTCCTAAATACCAAATATGAATATTTTGTTTGATGAAATTGATAAAAATAAAATGAATCAACAAATATTATTATCACCTTTCAAACATTGCAGCTAATATATATATTTTAATAAGTATTCTTTAATAGTTTCCCAAAAATAAATAAATAAGTTCGTTCGCAGCTAATTATTTCGGGTAAAAGCAGAGCGCTTCGTATACAGGCCCGTCATTTCAGGTTTTTCCAGGGGGGGTTAAAGGGTGCAAACGCAATGCAATTTCTTCGGAAAAGATCAAAAACCTCGCCCACTTTTATGTAAATACATTGATTTCTCAAAGCCAGGGGGGAGGGGACAATTGACCCCCCAGGATCCGGGTAAAAGGTCCAAAACCATAAGGTCCCCGAACAGAAGATCCACGTCCAAAAGATCCGCGGGATAAAAGGCCCACGAGACAGAAGGTTCGCCAGACATAAGGTCCAATGGCTATAAGGTCCAAAGAGCATAAGGTCCGACAGCCAAGAAGTCCACGAACAGAAGGTCCACATTTTTGGACAGCGATGGCATAAGGTCCGGATTTCTCAGCGGGGTGGACAAAAGGTCCAGATGTTGAAGTTTATCCTTTCTTCCCAACTTATTTTCTTCTCCTGTTCGTATATTGCTTTTTGATCTGTTTCAAACTATTAAATATAATGAAATAAATGCATATACTTTAGAAAACAAAAAGATAAATAATAAAAAATCCATGTAATATGCATGTAATAATATGTATACGTAAGTTTTTTAACTGTTCCGAATTCGATCCAGCATCCGGCCACTGCCCGAAAGATCTAGACATCCAGCAAGTCCGTTTGCTTTTTATAATTCAGCTCATTAGCATATCTCAAAAATACGTATATTCGTAAACTTAGAACTTATTATTTGTTCAGAAGTGGCTCATAATCTAAAAAATGTTCGTGGTGCGCTTACACTGCAGCAATAAAGCAAGCAGATAGATTCATTATTTTGCGAATCGCAGTACGTTTCCGTCTGATTTATTTTTTTTCTGAAATTCCAAAAGTGATTCGGATAATCGGAGTTCGGATTATTGGAATTCAACTATTTTTTACTGTTAATTAGCTGAGTTTCACAAGAAGTCACGAGAGAACAACGAAAGAAGATCGAAGTCCTCGATCTCAGGTGCGAACACACATTTGTGTATGAAGTCCTCGTTTACCTTGCAGAAAAACATGTTTTTAAATTTTATGAAAAATTAAAAAATCGAGGTTCTTACGAAATGACCAAATGATTTGAAGCACAGAAATAAAAAAATTATTCTTCTAACGCAACGCCTTCAGCACGTCCTCGGTGTGACGGTGTAAAAGTAGCGTCCGCGTTTTCCACCGTTTGCACACCTGTGTGTGTGTGTGTGTGTGTGTGTGTGTGTGTGTGTGTGTGTGTGTGTGTGTGTAGGGTGTTGAACGACATCGACCCCCCAAGTTAAATGGAGGTCGAGGACGTGAGGTCGTACTGCAGCACTATTAGCAGGTGGACGGGCAGAACAGCTCCTGGTTGAATTCGAAAATATAACCACAACGGCAATTACAGTTGAAAATTAAATTAATTGCAATTCGTCATTGCTCAAAAAAGGAAAATAAAAGAGAACGAAATCATACACACACAAGCTGATTTTTAAGCATTATGTGGCAGAAACTTTTATTTGTCAAAGAAAACAGAAATAAAGAAGTTTACTTAATGTCTCCTTACCCTTTCGATCGTTAGCATTTCTTTGCTTGAGCTGCGACGCGGGGTAAGAATCAAGGAACTTAATAGCGTAAGAAATCCTTGTCCATTATAATATCAAGCTTTACAGATGAAAACATGAATGACTATGATGAAAACAAGTGCATCATGCATGCCTTCAGATGAAAACATGTAATAGCAAAAGAAATCCTTAAAAATTATAATATCAAGTCTTTCATATGAAAATATGCATGCCTATAACATTTAGACAAACTATCTATTCTTTTTTAAATGAAGATAATAATAATTTCTTTTGATAAAATGCAGAACAAATTTAGCCGCTACAAAGTTTCTGTTTTAACTATTTCGAAGGGTACCTTTACATCTGTAATTGTTTTCAATGCGTCTTAAAAAGAAGGATCTAAAGCAAAAAGTATACATAGTTTATAGGTAAAAATGGTCTAACAAGAATCAAATGTTTACAGCACAAAAGCAGAAAGAATGTGAAATATTATTTTTATATAAGAGAAGAGACGTCGTGGGTTTTGTCTCGGCATTTATTTATCTTTTTTGCATGGATCGTGTCATATTCGTGAATGTAAATTCTGAAAAACTGTCACATTTTATTTCCCACACTTATTTTTTATTCAACAAAACAAAGGAGAACTATTTTATATACTACACTATTAGGATCCAATTAGATCCAAATGTTTTTTTTCTTCCTTTTTTTTTTGGGGGGGGGGCGAGTTTTTTTCTACCATCTGTCACTAATACGTAAACATGTACTTATCAAATATCTTTTTCAGTTCATAAATGTTTTAGTAATTTTACATCACAAATCTACTCAAAAATGATATGTACAAAAAAAGTTCTTTCATATTTAAAATGTCAAGTAGATTTTAGTGTTTAGTATTTGTTATACTTTAGACGCATTAGAGGGCATATGTTATCACTGAAACTCATGTTTATTCTCATACAAGCATAAATATTAGCATGATGTATTTCTTAAGATGAATATAGGGTTAAAGGACTGGATTAAGGAATATAATTAAGTTTTCAAATTTTGTACACAATTAAGAGATCACAAGTTCATATTTGCACCTGCAACAGGTTAAAATTTAGGTATCATCAAAAAGAGTAGACAAATGCTTTTAAACGATACCATTTTCATGTCCCTGTTTCAATTAAGAAAGAGGTATAATTATTTAAGCAATTGCCTTTCCTTGTTTTAGCTCCTTTTTTACGACTTTCAGTCATGTAACTCAAGAATGAACGCACAAATATATTTAAACTTTCATATTTTTTTGTCCATTTTACCAATAGTAAGCCTATTTATACATTATGTGTCTTTCCTCACACCTGAGTCTTCCAACGAATTAATTTATGTTTCGAAAAATGTTGAAAATATCGTTAGTGTTCAATATATCTTGAAAGGCAAAATAAGGAAGATTAAAAACGTGGAGCTATAGTTTCACCTGAAAATGAATTATTAAGAAAACAAAAAGTTTATTTTATAGAAGACTAGCTGCACTAACAAAATAAGAATTAGAGCAGCAGTTTCTCACGTGAAGTGCAGAGTAATTGTATTCCGCCATTAATTCGAGAGGCTTATATTTTCTAGTTTAGTAGTTTTATGATAGTTAAAACTAAGAAAATCTTTTGAATTTATGTTTTTCTGTAACTATTTTATTATATTTTGTTTATCATTAAAAATTTATAACATGAGTGTATCTAATAAAATTTCATTTTTTTTATTCGAATCAGTGCAAAGTCTTGGTAAAACTTTCAAATTTACAACTATATTTATAAACATATAGTGAGTAGTTGATAATATTAAGCTTTCATTTTCAAGAGTTGAACAACATTGTACTTTCTGTGTGTGAAAGTGTTTTATGAATCGATGCTACCTTATAAATGGGTCCTTATGGCATGTTTGTTGATCTGAAACGGTCTTCCACCTTAATGGTGCTCGTACAAACAGAAGCCGTACCTACCCTGCCGTAAATCGAGTAGATTTCATCTACTCGGGCTCGTATACCCGAGTGGTATTTGAAACAACAACAACAACGACTGAAATATGGGATGTGCGCATGACACATAATAAACTCTTTTGTTATACATCTTGTTTATACCTTCCGTTAATCATCCTTTCAGACGCTGAAAAGCCTTTACAAGCAATTTAAACGATAATATTTTTCACACCCATTATGCTTATGAAAATTGGACGAGCGCTTTCACTGAACAGTACAAAATGAAGACAAAGAAGTCCTCCGTAAAGAACGCAGAGTTCATCCATTTGACTGATCTATCTAGTTTACACCACAGCAGGTGTCACGCTGCACAGGCCATGCAACTTTAATTTCGTAATCAATAGTGAAAGAGCTGCTAAGAGTTGTTGCGAGTGGTGTAACATCGCATTACACCGGATGAGCTCAACGACAAAACTCTGTTTGCCCTATACATTACCATTAAGGCATTGCCCTCTTCCATTCAGAGCCAGGCACTGACAGCGACTATTTTTCAAAAGCTGACACTGCCGTTTATAACGCAGTAACAAGGCGGACATAACAGGAACAACAAAGAGATTATTAAATTATTATTCGACTAGTCCATCATTCTGTTTTTAGCTTTGTTCTTAAAGAATGATATCTGCGTTGGCTCCCCTGGTTGGAGTTGAAACGCTTGGGCGGAACCAGAGCGTTATATTATTCCCGATTTGCGTGTTCGTCTATTAGTTTCGAATTCATAAACCGGCACCAAGCGCAATTATGTAATGAGATGGTCTACTATCGATTCGCTCATAGCAATAAATCAAAGACTACGTTGTTCTCTGCGTTATTTCTAAGCTGCTTTTATATGAAGGTTATTTACTTACAAATAAAGAATAAGTAGAATGTATTTGTTTTTCACAAATAAAATCAAAACATTATAGTTAGATTTAATTAATTATTAATTTAGTTGTGTGTGCAATTTTAATAATGAAAAGCAATGCATAATTTCCAACAAATAAATTCAAACAACTTAAAAGTTCAAAACAGTGAGTAACCGACCCTAAGCAAGGGCTAAGGCAGGAACATGCAATACACCGCCAACTCAGTTTTTTCAATCCATGGACTGCAGTTTCGTGCTTATTTTGCAGTTGGAGGCAAAAATTCTTTTAAAGTTTATTCCGTGGTCAACGAAAAGATTTATAAACAATTGATATTGAAATTCAATTTTTGCCACTGTTTCAGCGCAGCAAATATCTTTTTCTGCATATGTTATCAAAATCTTTTTAAGCGAATCTGCATTTTGAGTCATGATTAAGTACAGAACTAAATTCTTAACTAGATTGTTTTATTGAAATTTGTCAGTCGACAATAAACGTTGCAGTCTAACATTCTGGCATTATCGTAAAATATTTTGTCATAGTCCATTGCGACATGAAGTTATGCAACAAACAACTAAGTGCTGTATATAAATGTCACATTTTTTGTTTTCAATATTTTTGATTCCTTTCCTCACTTTTTCACACGTAATCCTACTCCTTCCCCTGTCCGGTATCCCACTGACAATATTACATAAAAATATTTTTTGATTTATTTTAGAATTTATCTGTAGCATGTATAGTACTTTAAAAACTTGAAATAGTTTGCTCTAAATCTTATTATTACTTCATGAATACAAAGTACTCATAAGCAAATTGAATTTACTTGTTTTAAGTTTTAACTTTTGTTTAAGAAAAGATTGAAACATTAATCTAGATCGATGTTTCTTGTTTAGAAATAAAATCAATAAAAATCCACATCAAAATTGAAGGGACAAGTGGTTAAAGGTGATATGTGACAGTTTCTGGAAAACTTACTTTTTACCATGGATGAAGGTACTAAGGGAATACTTTTTTTTGGAAGCTTTTTTTATAAATTAAAAAAAATATATCACTTATCACCTTTATTCACTTACCCCTTCGATTGTTTTTGTGAGTAACCACAATTGAAGACACACCAATTTGAATTTGTGAAAATCGCCGAAATTCAAACATCACATATCACCTTTATCCACTTGCCCCTTCATATCTAAAGAAAATAATATTTTTGTTTTCTTAAATAAATGCAAGATTTAAAAGAGGTAAAGGAACAAACGCAAAAAGTATAAAACATTTCATCTGCAGATTTTTATTGTTTTATTTTAACTGTGAGACATTCTCCCACTCTCTTGTTTCACATTCTATCAAAATTTCACGAAGACCGAAATAATTTAAATTGTGATAGCAATTTTTAAGGCAACTTAAAAACGAAACATTTTTTAAAGTATGTGTTGTTTTGAAGGGCCTAAACAAGAACAGATTTGCACTTGTGCATACAATTTTTATTAAATGAAAAACCTAGTTATGTGATCTAAGCTCACACGAAATTAAGAAATACTTTCATCAGAAGTCAAACATATTGATTATCCGGGAAGTTAAACATTACACTGAAATAAGTTATTTTACGAAGAAAAGTATTTCCGTCATGATGTCATCCAGACAGCTCATACAAATGAAGTTAGTTCAGTTTTAATCATTTTACTTACAATTTACAAATTAGAGTTGTATGAAACGCATTTTAAGTTTTTGAATCATTGCTCTTGCCTGATAGTCAACGTAAAACCAGAAGAGTAAAATAGGCCTCAGTTAATTACGATTGCATTACGAAAATTCTGTTTGCGATAATTACTTATCGATTGTTCTGCAACGTTCTGTTAGATAGATAAATTGATTATTCATTCGTTTAAATTACTACGTAATTAAACAAGGATTCTTTTTAAGCTAAATTGTTATCTGTGTTGCAAATCTAACACCAGTAATGCAGAAAGAGTATAATTATTATTCTTTCATCGCAGAAATTACTTCGGCATGTTAATTATTAGCTCAAAACATTTTTAAAGATACAATTGAAATATGTATCACAAAATTTTTCCCGCAGACTCATAAGTAAAATCGCTTAATTTAAGATACTAAATAATTCAAGGAAAAAAAATAGCATAAAGTGAGAAAAATATTTAAATGAAAGCAGATCTTTACATGCTGGAAATAATCAAGTTTTGATTATGATATGAAGTTTGAAAATGATTACTTCGCTTGTATTCATACATTAACATATAAAACGTTGTTATTAAGTAGAAGCAAAGCAATCATGTCATAAGAAGTATTAAAAGAAAGTTTAGCTTCACCCAGCACTTTAAATCCGCTATTAATGTTATTTCCTTAAACCGTTTACCGTTTCTAATGGGGGCGATTCTCTGTAAACTGGTAATTGGCTGTCCGAACTGAGTATAATTTAAAAATAATAAAATGTAATAAAGTAATTATCGCTTTTAGTACAAGTAAAGCATTAATACTTTGTGGCGCAATTATTTGGAGTGATAACAATTTAATTTTTTTTCTAGAAATTATCTAAGCGCCAAAAACAGAGTCCCCTGGTTGTCACAATCCCATAGTCTAACTGTTAAAGATAGTATTTCAAAAAACCTATTAACACTGCACTAATTTGGCAGTTAATAGAATAATGAAGCTATATTTTTGTTATGAAATAAGGTATAATTACGTATTTTTAAAACTTAAAATATTGTCATGTAAATTCTGTCCGGAGTTTTTTCAAACAGTCCCCTGCAACAAATTCAAAGCTGTAATACGAAAAATCTATGACGTTTGCAAATTCTTTTTGGCATGAAGTTTAAAGTAATCAGTGTGAATTTGCTGAAATCGCCGAGAACGGTGTTGGAAAGCTACTTTGCTTAGTTTGACAGCCACATTTGGGATGAAAGTATGCATCAGGGTCGTTGCGAAAACAGTCCTCTGGGAAGTGATTTTATTAATGTCAATTAATTTAATAATGAAACGTATTAGTTATCATGTCCACGATTTGTGCCTAAATTTATAGGTAGTCTCGTAATTAATTATGTTCCAATAGTTTTGCAAATATTACGCAACAAAGAGCAAAAACACAGTCACGTGGCCTGACAAGTTATACTAGGCAGAGAACTTACCTCCTATCATGATTTATCAAAAGCACACAAGCTTCAATTGACCACCTTTCAAACCAAAGTAATAGATTTATTTTCTAAGCAATAGTATTATATTTACACGAACATTTCAAAGACCAGGCCCGGACAGATTTCGTGTGAAAAATGACGAGTTTACAGAGAATCGCCCGTATATTATAGAGTATACTAATTATGTCCCAATAGTTTTGCATATATTACCAAACAAAAAGCAAAAACACAGTCACTGGCAGTCCCCTGCCTAGTTATGCTAGGCGGGGGACTTACCCCCCCCCCCCACCATGAGTTATCAGAAAAATACAAACTTCAATTGGCCCTCTTTCGAGCCGAAGTAATAGATTCATTTTCTGAGCAATAGTATTATAATTATACGAACATTTCAAAAAACCGTGCCCGGACAGATTTCGTGTGAAAAATGACGAGTTTACAGAAAATCGCCCATAGCTAAAACGTTATCACTTTGATAGAAAAGTTGTCTCGAGTATACTGCCGTGGGCAGGTAAAGGGCAGTAACTGCAAAGTTTTCGATTTTCATTTTTTTGCATTTTTGAAATCTATGACACATTAGTTTTATGGTACAAGCATCTTTTTTTGGATTCCGATGAAAAAAAAAAACTTTTTTAACCAATGGTAATTAGCAGTAACTGCATTTTTCGTTGCTGTGGGCAGGTAAACGGCAGTATCTGCATGTCTGCAGGATGAACATAATATGAATCACTGTGCAAAACTTGCATCAAGCCGCAAAAACCGTTTTCCTTTGTACTTAAACTAAGCGAAAGTAGGGGTGCCCTAATGGGAGGTCATTGGTTGCACTTGAATGTTCCTAAGGGGGTGTTTTATTCCTTTTGGGGGTGAATCAGTGTTAATATCAAAGCAGACTTAAGTGATATAAATTGGCGTGACCACTTGGCGATATATCGCCAAGCTTTTAGTCGCCAAGTGCTTGTCGCCAACTTGGTGACATATCGCCAAATTGGCGACAAATTTGGGGAAAAAATTATTTAATAAGGTTTGGGTTCAATTTAGCGCTATTGGCGGTATTTTGCGAAAAATCCGCTGAATGATGCTAAAATCGGCGATATTTAGAAAATGAATTAATGTAAATCATTTTTGCTTTGTTTCGTGGTACAGTTGGGGCGTAAATGTTTGAATTGTCATCTTGCTCATTCCAAGCATTATTTTACACTTAAGACATCTACTAAAAAAAATTACACGTAAAAGGAAGTAGTGTGGGGTCCAGACCATATTTTTTTCTTTCAAATAAAGTTTCTCTCCACTAGCAGACAATATTTTTTCACGATTTCAAAGATACACAAGCCAAACATGGCAGACAACAAACAAAAATGCAGCAATGAAATGATTTTATTTACATTGCTTGTTTTCTTTTAATTACAGTTGCTTTTATACTAACAGACGATAGTTTTTGCAGTTTAATCCCTAGCTGTTGCATTTTTAATAATACTATGAAAAAAATCGTTAGCACAACAAGCATTTCAAGCGCTCTTTTTCTCAAAGTGATTTCTTGTTTTGATGCGAAGTACAAAGCATTAACTGATTTGTAGTAATTTTAAGACATCTGGTGTGCACGCCACACTAATTCCTTTTACGTTAAAATTCCATAATAAATGCCTTAAGTGTTAAAATATCGCATTAGAGTGAGCAAGATAACAATTCAAACATTTACACCCACAGTTTGTCACGAATCAATGCAAAATACTGTTTTACAATGATTTATTTTCTGAATATCGCCGATTTTAACATGATTCAGTGAGTTTTTTGCAAAATGTGCCCAATAGCGCCAAATTAAATCCAAATTTAAAAAAAAAAATCATTTTTTCGCCAAATTTGTCACCATCTTGGCGGCAAACACTTGGCGACCAAAAGTTTGGCTATATATCGCCAAGTGGTTGCACCAAATCATATCACTCAATCTGCATTGAAATTAACATTGATTTACCCCACAAAGGGGTAAAAGACCCCCTTGGGAACATTTGAATGCAACCACAAGGGGAGGTGCACAACGATCACCCTCAGAGCCTACATACCAAACTAGAAGCTTCTACGGCATATAGTTTTTGAGTTATGCGACATACATATATACATACGCACATACATACAAACATACATACATACGCATATGCATACATACATACAGACGTCACGAGAAAACTCATCGTAATTAAATGGGGCATGGTCGAAAAGGATATATCGGCTGTTTATATGTCAGTAGGTACATATGCATGTGCTGATAGGTCGAAAAAACTACTCAACATTCATTCGGGGGTGAGCAAAATCAAAATTTAGACCGAATTTTGAGTGAAATTTTCTTTGTGATCACAATACTTCCTTTACTAAGTAAAGGAAGTAAAAATGGCTGAAGAATCATCAAGCTTTGCTTCATATTTTCCATAATACAATACAGTTCATTATATTTTTAAATTATATTTCGCATGACAATTAGAGTGAAAAGAACAGGTAAACGGCAGTATCTGCTTTACCTCTCTATGCGCTTGCAAAATCAAAATTCAATCGATTACCCAAAAAATATATCGGTATAAACATATAGTATCGCCTATGTTCGAAGTTCAATGTTTTATTGATCTTTATGGGAAATCAAAAACGCGTTTCTTCAATTATCTCGTAAACTCATTTTTGCAGATACTGCCGTTTACCTGCCCACGGCAGTATATGCTACGCATTTACGTTACTTACACAGAATAACTGCAGAATACTTTTCGAATTGCTTTTGCTGTAAATTTATCAAACTACTGGTCACATTGACATGCAAGCAATTCCAAAAAAATAACTTTGTTTGTTTGAAATACCGAAACATAAAATTAAAAATTACACAATTATAAGATTTTGCGTTAAAAAAAACTATTCATTTGAATGAAAAGAATATTCACACACAGAAATACCAACGAAGAAATCCTAGAAATATTTTCAAAAAAGAATGCGGTGACATTTATTTTAAGTAAATTGAGGAAAATATCATAAACACAATGTCCTAAGAAATAAGTCACAGGTACCACATAACTTAATTTACTCAAAACAAGGCATTGAATGATTTTCTATTTATATGGGTCATTTTCAAAAGTTGCTTACATTTGCTGTCTGGAGGTTAAAAAGACGATTTTGAAGCATAAATTATATTTTAAATTCAATGCGAGCAATTATTTTTTGCAAGGAATACTCCGTAAAAAATTCTATTACTCAAAAAATTATTGAAATTTATTTATTTATTTTTGTATAAGTCTTTAAAAATGAGAATCAAGGCAAAAACGCTTGTCCGTTTCCAATTTTCGCAAGTTCAACTATTTTTTTATACACTTAATTGTATAAAAAAGTACATACAACAAATTATTTTTATATATTGACTATTAGTATATGGGTCATTTTCATCATATGCTTACATTTCAGAATTTTTAAGTAATTTTTTTAACTTGCTATTTTCTTTCTGAATCACTAACAGATGTTTTGTCACATATTTTGGGTGTGTGAAAAAGTAATTGGTTGTACACTTTGATGCATAATTAAGCATTCAAATGGTGTTGTAAAACTTTAAGTTGCAAGGAAAATTGTCGTCCGTTACCATACGGAATCAATATGAAATCTTACTTTTAAACTATATCATAGCACCTAAAACCAACTTCATTTGAAATTATTTGCGACCCTGAAGTTTAAAACGATGTTTGGGATCATTAAAATATTGATAAAAAACTGTATGGTAACGGACTTGACATTTGGTAACGGATTTGATCAGTAACGGACTTGACATTTCAACCAAAATGTCAAATTATGGCTAAGTTGTCGAATTTAAAAATTGAACAACAATATGCATTTTCTTAGAGTTGTATAATAAACAATATTTCGGGGTAAAAGTTGAGAAAAAGTAAAAATTAATACTAAAATCTTTGGTAACAGACTTGACAAAGAATAAAAATACGCACCTGGAAGAAATCTTGTGCGAAACGCCACAGCAATACTTCTCGACTCAGGAAAACAAAATGGTACGAAATAGTTACGTCACTAGTTTGTTAAGTTAACTGAATACGTGTTACCATCTTTTGACTGCAATAAATACCTTTTTCAGCTAAAATAATCTTAGGGTAACGGACTTGACAAGAACTGCCGGACAAAATATATTCATACATTTCTTAATGAAAAAAAATTACTATTGTCAATATTTATTATGAATATCATATACTAATAGTCAATATATAAAAATAATTTGTTGTATATACTTTTTTATACAATTAAGTATATAAAAAAATAGTTGAACTTGCGAAAATTGGAAATGGACAAGCGTTTTTGCCTTGATTCTCATTTTTAAAGACTTATATAAAAATAAATAAATAAATTTCAATAATTTTTTGAGTGATAGAATTTTTTGGGGGTATTTCTTGCAGAAAATAATTGTTCGCATTGAATTTAAAATATAAGTTATGCTTCAAAATTGTCTTTTTAACCTTCGGACAGCAAATGTAAGCAAATTTTGAAAATGACCCATATGATATTCATAATGAATATTTACAATAGTATTTTTTTTCATTAAGAAATGTATGAATATATTTCGTCCGGCAGTTCTTGTCAAGTCCGTTACCCTAAGATTATTTTAGCTAAAAAAGGTATTTATTGCAGACAAAAGTAACACGTATTCAGTTAACTTAACAAACTAGTGACGCAACTATTTCGTACGATTTTGTTTTCCTGAGTCGAGAAGTATTGCTGTGGCGTTTCGCACAAGATTTCTTCCAGGTGCGTATTTTTATTCTTTGTCAAGTCTGTTACCAAAGATTTTAGTATTAATTTTTACTTTTTCTCAACTTTTACCCCGAAATATTATTTATTATACAACTCTAAGAAAATGCATATTGTTGTTCAATTTTTAAATTCGACAACCTAGCCATAATTTGACATTTTGGTTGAAATGTCAAGTCCGTTACTGGTCAAATCCGTTACCAAATGTCAAGTCCGTTACCATACAGTTTTTGATCAATATTTTAATAATCACAAACATCGTTTTAAGCTTCAGGGACGCAAATAATTTCAAATGAAGTTGGTTCTAGGCGCTATGATATAGTTTAAAAGTGAGATTTCATATTGATTTTGTATGGTAACGGACGATAATTTTCCTTGCAACTTAAAGTTTTACAACAGTATTTGAATACTTAATTATGCATCAAAGTGTACAACCAATTACTTTTTCACACACCTATAATATGTAAAAAAACATCTGTCAGTTATTCTAAAAAAAATAGCAAGTTAAAAAAAGTACTTAAAAATTCTGAAATGTAAGTATATGGTGAAAATGACCCATATGCATAAAGAGTTTAGCAATAAAAATTGACTTACCTTGGAGGTCTCTTAGAATAGGAGTTCTCAAGTGCGATACTATTGGACTAAGCTAACTTGAGTAAGAAGTTGAAAAAACATGTAACTAGAACTTCACATGAAAGTTAACAATCCCTCCGAGGCAGACTTCGTGAGTAGGCATGCAATTTCCATCGTCGCCCATAGGAGGCAGCTCGTGTAACAAAAGAGCAGAATCAAAATGGCGGATTAACGCCTTTGTCCGAAAATTTAATTTTTCACTTGACCCAATGAGACACTATTACACATTTCCGATTGTAGTTCTCTTAGTTCCGTTCTGGAAATGTAGCTAAGGGAAAAACTTTCAAACAGTAAAGGTTTGGTTGCAAATGATATAGTTTATGACTATTTCCGATTGGGTTTATTTTCTTCGTAGAAATTCGAGGGTTGCATAAGATGGAAACGACGTTTGTTAAAATAATGAGCATGGTAGAAATAACTTTAATGTCTAAATTGAGGAAAAAGGCTAAAAGATATTGCACATTAGTCAATACAGTTCTACTAAATAACAAATGCCAGTTCACTTAAAGAAGCAATTTAAATCTCTATTTTGCATTCCCTATGTACACAAGCTTAGTAGAGTGACACTATTTCACATAAAAACAAAGGTGCAAAGCTCACTTTAAGAAAAAAAGTAACTGAATAAACAGCTGCACACTAGAGATCGCTTTCCCATCTGATAAACACACAAACGTAACCTAAGTGCGTCCAACAAGCAGCACTCATGCCAAAGGAATAGCACGAATTCAAAAGCTTGCGATCAAACACTTAACATTGTGTACATTTCTTATGCTTACATAATGTCTTATATTTGCAATAGTTAATGCCCGATGTGAAAATTAGGTACCAAAAATTGTTTTCCACGCAAAATAATTACCCAGTTTAACACGTATGCGTGTGCCTTTTAGTTTGAAGCGGAAACGAATAATTCATACATATTTATGTTCGAGTTCGTTTTTCTCAAGTTTAAGCTTGTGCATTGCACCATCGTGTTTATGATTTATGTGTGCAATTTCTGAAGTTTTTGCATATTCGCTGATTTATTTACAACTCTACTATATCAATATTCATGAAAATGTTAAGGTAGACTTCAAACAAGTTGTGAACAAGTTTTAACTTGTCTTCAAAAATGTATGCAAATAAACAACAAAAAATTAGTGTCCGTAGCCAAAAATATAATCATTTTCGACTATAATTATCCAAAAACATGTATAAAGGTGTGTTTCTTGTTAAAGCGATGTTTATAATGCAAACTTTCACATAAAAGTTTTTAAACGACACGAAAGAAAGCGTAATGTATCATTGAAAGGATATATTAGTCTGTAAGTTAGCTATATGCTCATATCCCAAACCTTTCTATATAGATTTCGATCATGGACTGCAATAGCGGAACAACTCAAAAGAAATCAAGCTTATAGAGATTATTCCTTGCTAAGGAAAATGCATAAAAAATGCTTTAGTTTTCCTAAACGAATTGGCCTAACATTGAATAATTATGAGTTGTGCTAGTATTGCTACTGAAAATAATGTGTACTTATTACATTTACACCTATTCTTAGTCCCAAACGCGTGTTTTTTGAATTTTGCCACTACTGAAGATCATAAGCGACAATAGCGCTGAAATTAACTTGATTTGATGACTGAAAGATTTTGGTAACAACATATCTTTTCCTTGTTTCGTCTATTAATTTGAACACCTTTCCCTACAATTCCGAGCAGTTTAAAGAAACTTAACACTACAGCTTCCGGGAAAATTTTTGACGTATGCCAGTCCTGGATGAAAAAACGATTTGCTTCAAAAAATATGTACTACTTTCGACATATAATGTGTGAAAACTATATAATTTTTTTATTTTTACAAAGGCATTTACTGAGCATTTTAAAAATCTTAGTGCTTACAGGAAAATTTAAAACAAATATAAATCCTAAAATACAAGGCAAATATGATTTTAAAATGTTTTATTAAAATAAGCTTTTGAAGTAGATTGCGTAAAAAAACTTTTTTGTAGATTATTTAAAGGGTATTTTTGAATTGCTTAAAAGGACCAACATTAGTGCTTGCAAAAAACATGTAAAACATATAAAATCTCGAATAAAAACACGGAGTTGATTCAAACAAATGTTATGGGAAAGACAATTTTAAGTAGAAAATGTGTGCAAAGAAACATTTAAATCAAATATTAAAAATTGCTTTGAAGCTCCTACTTGGAAGTTTTAAACACAAAGAAATCCTGAACGAAAAAAACGTGGACTTGCTTCGGAAAATCGTTATCGGAAAATGATGTCGACATTAATTATGTCCTGTTTTCAAGTTAAGTATTTATGAAGGTAATTGCCATTGAAAGTTTAGTTTCTAAACGTTTACTACCATCTAGCTAGTTGAAAACATTTCAAAGGCATTTTTCCAACATCACATATCCTGACAAAACAACCACATTACTTCCCACATAAATTCTTCAAAAATGCGCTCCGGTCTTTCCGATTAAAATGCTTGCCATCTATAATTCAATTGTGATGACCTGGATCTACCTGGATTTTTTTTTAGTATAAACACATGCAATACACGCATGCTTTATATTGATAATATATTTAATAAAGATATAAAACTGAAGTCTAACTCTGTGTTCTTATGATTAAACCATATTCCATTCATTTTAACTTGCCAACCTTTAAAGGAATAGAAGAACACACATAATACTTCTTGTTTGTAAACTAAGTCTATTCTTTAATTACAACTCTTTCATTATCTCATTTACTTCAACAACCCCGATAAAATCTACTATTCATAGCTATATTTAGATCTGAAATGCAGATGAAATAACCAGTACCTGAATCTATTGAATAAGCAACACCATCTAATAAGAAATCGATTTTTTGACTTTCAAGGAGAATGAGAAAGTTTCTGCAAGTGAAAGAGACTTTCCTCGCGATAAGCTCGACTCTTTCTCAATTCATTTGCAATTCACCAGTCCTTAATCGCCCATTTAATCGGCTGTCAGAGTGCATTTCGAAGACTTCGTACGCATTCCCGCTCTCTCTGTTCACTTTGTGTCTCGTCCTTTATTCCCCGTTTGGTAATTTCTTTGGTCATTGCTAATATTTCTCACGAGTTTTTGAAGTAAGTTTTGGTATGGTTATTATGGGCAATTTTGCATCAATGATATAACAAAATGTTGTTTTGGTGAACTACAGTTTGCTTTTTAAGTTGGAACTGTCAAAGAAAGCTCAATGTTAACTATTTTAAAGCGGTGTAAATATTTTTCTATTGCACTTTCTGTCGTTCCTGCATTTTTTGAGCATACGCCTGTTTTCTTGTTCCTGATCTTGCTCTTCGAGAGTCTCCAGCTGCGCATTAAAATTAATTTCTTTCAGTTATTTTGGCAGTAAAATTAAATAACCTATCTTTTGTTTTGAAAATTACAATATTTGTAGCAGCATATACTATAATTTTTCCACAATACAACGCACTGTAAATAAGTGTCACAAGAAGACATTTATTTTTGAAAATGAAACGAAATAAGTCAGGAGCCTGTCATGAAGAAAATAATGAAGACAAAAATTTCATTAATTACTATAAATTAATGTAATATTAAAATTTTAAAAAAATGGCGTGGACCCCACACTACTTCCGTTTACGTTTAAATTTCATAACAGATGCTTTAAGTGTCAAAATAGTAACTTAGAGTAAGCATAATAACGATTCAAAGATATAGATACACTCCTAGTTTGTCATGAGTCAATACAAAAAAAAAAATGTTTAAAATAATTTATCTCCTAAATATCGCCGATTTTAACATCATTCAGTGAATTATTTGCAAAATATCACCAATAGCGCCATATTAAACAAAAAATCGATATATATATTTTTTTTTTGCCAAATTTATCACCAAGCTAGCGACAAAAAATGAGCAACTAAAAGCTTGGCGTGATCGCCAAATCATAACATTACTTAAGTATGCATTGATATTAACAGATTTACCCCAAAAAGGAGTGAAAGACACCCTCAGGAACATTCGAATGTTACCACAAGGGAAGGTGCACAATTAGACCCCAGTCAAAGCCTACATGCCAAACGAGGAGTTTTTGAGTTAGGCGAGATACATACATACGTACGTACATACAGACATCACGAGAAAACTCGTCGTAATTGACTCGGGGGTGGTCAAAAACGATGTTTCGGCTGCTCATATGTTCATTCACAGGTGCATATGCGCGTGCTGACGGGTTAAAAAAACTTACTCCAAATTCATTTGGGGATGATTAAAACAGAAATTTAAGCCGAAATTTGAGTGACATTTTTTTACGATCACAATACTTTCTTTATGACATAAAAGGGAGAAAAAAATAATTAGTACATGCATTGTAAAACTTTCCTTTTGACTAGTGACTATATAATGCTATACTTTATTTCAAAATATTTTTCTCTGAACATACTAGTTTCAAAACTCATATAAAAAACAAAAATATGGCATTCATGGAGTATATTCATTAAAAAAAATTGGAATCATTTTGCTTAAAACATAACTTATCAAATCAGTTCTAAAAGCCGTATGAACAATACGACCTTAAACATAAATAACAACAGGAATTTCACACAGTTCAACATAAATGCACGAAACAAACGAAGGCTAGTTATCAAAAAAATTTATTTCATTAAAAAATACAGAAGCAAGTTTGAATATGTCTATGATTGTGTGAGATGGTTAAGTCAAGTTAAATAAACGTTTTTATTGTTCGATCAACAGATTTTCACCTGCATCAGTGCTCTGTCATAGCAGATATTTTTTCTAAATATATCCCGGATCATTGCTTTCTATTCCACTTTAGATAATTTTTAGACTCCACTTATTCTGATAGCTTTCACTCAGAAGTATGTTTTTTTCCTTTGTGTTTATAGGAAGTTCACATTTCAAACATGCAAACACGTTGGGAAAAAATTAAGAAAATAATCATTAAAAGGTATAGAATCCATGCGTTTGATGCTTTTCATTTGTTTAAACAAACTCAATGAAAACATAAAAATATGAGTAAGGGCCCTGCTCCACATCAGCAGAAAACGCGACCGAAACCGAAGGCAGAAACCGAAAATCCACGTACTTTCCATATCAATACCATTTAATCCATTTTACGTTTTGGCTTTATTTTTCTGCTTTACGTCAATGTGGAGCAGGGCCCTTATAGTTTAGTTTTACGACTTGAACGTTTTAAGCTTTAAAAAAAATTATAATTTTAAGACTGAAAATCCTTAACTAATACTTATGTTTTGGTAATATTAAAATGTTTTAACTTAAGTAAAATCATCGCTTTATATTGCTTATCAATTTTTACTCATTCTAATAACACATTTTCTACAAATGGTACATTTTTGTTCAGATATTTTAAGTTGACACGCAATGGTACCCAAATAGCAACTGGAAAAGTGTTTTCTGTGAAAATGATAGATTTCAAAATTACTATTATGCATGAAATACAAGACCTCAATACACGTCTAAATCGTTGAGGCGTTTCTAACGAAATATTTTAAAAGTTCATTCAATAAGCACTTTTAGTACAAATGTGGTAATAAAAGGGGAAATTGGATAAAATGTATGCTCAAATTATGTGTCGCATTAAAGCACTGATAGTATGAGAATTGTAGTGTCACGTTTGTAGCGACTAATCTGCAGTCTTTATTCCAGAAATTTCTTAATCGTTTCAAACGACATTATTGTTACATTCTGAAAATAAACTGGAACAGCACGATATATAATTTGCTGAAATTATGCTTATATCAAACGAATGGCTTCATTATTTTTTTTTTTTTGCTTTCAGTTCAGTCACTGAATTACCTGCCTGAACTAAAAGGGATTGCACAAACCCTATTTTTAAGACGTTACTTTTTAAGAAAACTATACATTTCTATAAATTCTGAAAGTGGAGTTTTATTCTTGTAGATTTTATTGAATCTATAATTTCGACATATGCCAAACTTTTATCAGCTTTTGATTTCCTGATACATGGTTATTTGATACATGGTAATTTTGAATCAAACAACCAAATCTGAATAGCTTTACGCATACTTTCTCCTGTGTATATAACATGATTTTTTTCTACGTTATGCAGTAGTATTGATGCGTGAAAAACACAATATCTAAATAATAAATGTTTGTTAAAATGATTAAACGTATTTTAAAAATTCAGAGTAAAAAGAAGTAAATTAAATCCATTTTTAAATACGAAAGAACTTCTGGACATACTGTGTATAACAAAGTATGTATAATTACACTAGTCGACAAATTTTCACTTTTTTTCCCTAACAAAGATGAAATTAACTGTTTTTAACTAATTTTGCAGTGTAGAATTCAAAAATAATAGTAAAAAAGCTGCAGCACGTACAGTTTTTTTGTTATGAATTTCTAAAAAGTACTGAACATAACTGAAAAAACAGATAAAACACACCATTTTTCAAGACGAAAGAATCATAATATTAACTCCAAACTTTTTTTGAAGTTTCAAGAGAGACTTAAAGTTTAAAATCATGACCACTAATAGCAAAGAAGGGGTTCTTAGGGGGGTGTACCCCCTAAAAATGAGCAAAAAATCAACAAAAATGATCTTTTAATTCTTGTTTTTTTTAAATGACGTTTTAAAAAAAAATTCGATGTAAAATCAGAGGATAGGACCCCCTCCTATGATTCCTACGTCCGAAAAAATTTTCGCGCTGTAAAAAATAAAAAAAATTAAAAACCGATTTTATGACTGTCGCACGCTAAATACGAGACACATCGCAGGTCTTCAGAAAGGTTGCGTATTCTTTCTGGTTCTTATGTAAAATTATCTCCAAAATCCAAATATAGCCCCTTTCCTCTCCATCACTCTCCACTTTTTGCCGAAAGCTCCCCCCCCCGCCCCCTCTGATACTGCGTGATGCGTGATACTGATGAAGCGTGTGTCAGTCTTAAGATCTTTTTTTTTTTTTTTTTTAATTTTATTTTACAGCGCGAAAATTTTTTTGGGCATAGGAATAATAGAAGGGGGTCTTATACTCTGATTTTACACCAGAAAAAAAATTTAAAACGTCATATTAAAGAAACCAGAATAAAAAGATACTTTTTCATGATTTTTTGCATATTTTGAGGGGATACACTCCCCTCGTCCCCCCTTTTTGTTATCGGTGGTCATGATTTCGGAGTTTGAGTCTCCCTTCACCTCCAAAAAAATTTAGGATTCAATATTTTGCTCCTTTTCACTCCAAAAATAGGCTTTTGGTGCGAAAATCATAAAAAATAGTAAAAAATTATTTTTTTTATTACGGAAAATTGAGACGTGGTGGGACTTTTTTACTTGCAGGTATTTAAATAACTATATGAATACGTAATAAAAATAATAATTTGGTTGTTGTTAGTGAACCACTGTCGACCAGTGTTATTTTCTTTCTTTAAATTATAGATTATTTTAGCAAGCTATAATTTCAGCAAGCTATAATCTTACAAAAAATTTGCAATATTAGCAAAATGCTATTTACAACGCACTTTTAAGGATTTGCAGATTATAAACCATACAACAATTGCAACACAAAATTAATATTTGTGGATACCAAAAGTCAATATACCAAAGCTCTATGCAAATCAACTAAATTAATATTTTTAATTACAAATGTGTTGGGAAAATTACGATCAATTTTAAAAACAATTAGTTGATACACCCATCTGTTGTTTGATTTATGCTGCCAAGGTACCGTAAATGCTCCAATTTATGCACTAATATAAACTGGCTACCTGTTTTATAGCGGAATGATGTCTTTAAAAATGTTTGTTGTCGGTAAAAATGAAGTATGAATTGATAAAAGGTTGTTTAAGTACAAACGTACTTTAAAAATGAAACATGGAAGTCCAAATTTTTTGCTAAGCACAATAGTTTTGTGTATAAAAATAAAGTTTACGTACAAATAATCGCTTTCACTTCCTTTAAACCAAAGCGTGATACTTTAAGTCTTGAGTATGATTCTGATCCTTCAAAAATGTAGTTGTTGCACAAGACATAAGATTCGGACACTTAAAATAGCTGAATTACTTCTTGATTCTTAGTACCAGGAAATAACCTGTTTCTCAGTGTTAGGTTAAGCAACTTTCCCCTAAACATAAATTTTAATTTAAATATTGCGGAAAAAGCAATTAATTGTGTTTGATTTACGCAAGGAAAAATAATAACACCATAAAAAACTATAACTTCAAATCTTCCCCATTAATTAGAACAAAATATTACGAGAAAAATGCTTTGTCAAGCGTTGTTTAACACCTATGATAAGGAATAGAGTTTTAAAAGCGAAATTTGCGAAAACTATGCAAAAATAATGATGGATGACATATAAACGCTTTTGCAAGCTAGCAAAGAAGTAAAATTGCTTCCTCCGTTTTTGGCTTAATTTTTCGATGGGCAATAATACGAAGCTTAAAAATGAAAACAGGCTTTGTAAATTAATTATCCCCGACAGAAAAGTTGTTGCCTTATAGTTTCTGAAAGGTAGGCTTTTCAACTTTAGTATTATGATTATTTTTTTATTGAAAACACCGATACGCTGTTGTTAGAGCCCTGGAACGAACAGATAAGATTTTATAGCTTGTTGATACGTTTTCTTGTTAGACAGATGCGCAGATTGATTTTAGTTTAGAGAAAATGTTTAACTCCCGAATTCGTTTTAGTTTGTTCTTTTTATTACAAAATTGATTATTTTAGGCATGACGGCAAAGTGTTTTTTTTTTTAACAACATTCATTCGTTGTTTTATTACAACTATTTTGAAGTTTGTTGAACTCTATTTTGTAACGACTTTTGTAGCTTTTCAATACCTTAGCAAATGAATTCTACAGATAACGTATAGGGGTGAATATCAGGAAAAGTGCCAATTTGACCATGGAAATTTTCCAT
The DNA here is from genome assembly GCA_038373865.1 of Uloborus plumipes. Classification (NCBI taxonomy): domain Eukaryota; kingdom Metazoa; phylum Arthropoda; class Arachnida; order Araneae; family Uloboridae; genus Uloborus; species Uloborus plumipes. The sequence goes on along the minus strand of JAXGGA010000055.1, from coordinate 196,103 downwards.
TTTTAAAGATACTTAGAAAATAAAATTAATAGGATATTTCAAATGCACATTTGTAACAATTTTTTTAAAAATTAGGGGCATGGTCAATTTGAACATTTACTCCCATTTTAGGGGGGTTGTCTTTGAGCGTTACCGACATGATGGGAATGCTACCGATCTGAAAAATATTACAGATTTCACACTTAATGTACAAAAGTAAACACTTTCACTACCTTTTATGTTTGAAAAGAAAACAAATGTTTCTTACAATGTAATAATATTACCACAGCCTGAACGCTTTTTTGTTTCATAAATAAAATTAGAGACTAATTTAAAGTTAGTTAAAGTTTAAATAGGTTTTTTTTCCAAACAGATAAATAGGTTAATAGTTAAAAAATCAAAATAAAAAATATTCTTAACACAATCTTAAAAAAAACGAAATTAATTCAAGACAGTCAGAGTTTGGCGGGGAGGGAGATTTGCACTAAACTGTTCGTAAGTTTTCCATTTTAAAACAAAATTATATTTTTGGTTGCAGTAGTTACGAACGAAGGTCTAAATGTTGATATAAAAGAAAAGAGGGTAAAAAATGGCATTAATTTTGTTTGAAAACTCAAATTTTGCGGAAAAATTAATGTTTTTGAAGTATTAAAAAGAAAACAATAAATAAACTGCTTCCAATAATGGAAAAATTTGGCAGGAAAAACGAGGCACTTGAAATTATCTTTGTACTTTAAAACTCAACTCAACAAACTCATATAACGAAGAAAGAATTGCGAAAAAACATCGGTAACGCACGCATCAATTTCCGTAACAAATATCTTCTACTTCGAAGCTGCCGACATGACAATTTTCCGCAATATGATATCTGAACATCCCTAATTAAAGATTCGAATATAAAAACACCTTATTATGTCCATGGCAATAGGTTTCTTTTCCATTATGTAAAAATATATTGAACAATTATTTATTTTGTGTTTTAATTTCCGCTGCCGACATGACACTTCATTTGGTAGAAACGGAAAAGTCAAGATTTAACAAATCTTACCTGTAATTCAATGCAACTGAAATGAAAACTTTCGATCGAAACTTAAACATCATATATTAGGGCTTTACCCAGCGCACTTTATTAATACCAAAAAACATTTTGTTTTGAAATTATCATCGCGGCTTCTCGTAATGTTATGAAAACTTGTGGCAAGCATAAATTGCATTTTTTATGATTATAAATTCGTTTTATCTAAAACACAAGAGTTAATCTTCATAGACGAATATAAAACACGTTATTTCCTTCAGAACATGTTTCTGTTGCGATGTTTTACAATCCACAGTTTTTTTTTTCTTAATTTGCGATTCGAATGTGTGACGCGCTGCCGACATGACATTGAAGCAATAAAAAGAGTTCTACTGTCACGAATTAAAATCTAAAAATTTTATTATCGATTGTATGTGCGACGAAGTTTACAGTATGAAAATAGCAACATTTTTGGGTTTTATTTGGAAGTGCTTGGGAAATTTATTTGTGACTTAAATTAGCACTTTTCTTGATATTCACCCATAACCATTTTTTGCTGAATCGACAATTTCTGCATGTTGAGAGATTTTTATCTCGACTGTTTCTTTTTTATTTTTTCAACTTTTCATAACACGTTTTCATCTGTATAGCAATTTTCGATTAATTTTAATTCAGAATATTATTTCCACTTATATGAAAAAAAAAAAGAACTCATTTTGATTCATCCAGACAGTCACTCTCCTGCCATGCCTGAATCATTTTTTCAAAAGTTTTCAAACTATTTTTCTTTCTTTTAAATGTCAATATTCCGCAAATTAAATTTTTAGTCTTGAATCACGTCAACTTTACGCTATAAAATAATGTTATTTTAATATGTTTAAGTATTTTAATAATCAAGGAATATTTTTTTTAAAGTTTGTCTCTCTAGGTTTTCAAACTGCAGTTCTAGCCTAAAAATGTGTTTAATTAATACAGCTAAAAATCAGGAATTTTGAGTCTTCTATGTAGAAAACACGGTTTATTTTTACCACTTTGTTAGATTAATATTATATTTTACGTATCTAATTTATTCGGTGGTATTATCGTAATTTTTAAGTTCACATCTAAGATGCGTAAAATTTTTTGCTGTCTCTCTTTGGGGCAACATTTTTGCTTTGTACAAAAGGGCTGTCTCTTAATTATTCAATTTATGTGTAACTTAATTAAGATATACGAATAAAAAAATAACATTTTTAAATAATTATACTGATTAAATTTGTCTACAAGTTCGAAGGACATCTCAGCATTAATGAGAGGACATCTACCTCCAACTCGGTTACTGACTATTTCTGACTGATAAGTCCATAACAAGAATGAAACTGTAGTCTCAGGATGTCACAACCAAGCTGTTGGTATATTGCTTACGGTTCCTTACGGAACGGCTTAAATATAATTATGATACTTTGTAAAATGCAGTGTATCAGTAAAAAATGCACAAAAATGTCACTTTACTGACTTTTTCCGTGCCAGGACAGCATATCAAAAATGTAATACAGCTGTAGGAAGTTCAATTAAGTTTTTCTTAAAGTCTAAATATTTCATAAAAGTTTTAATGCAAAATTTTAAAGATTATGTTGAGCACAATACTAAACCCTCCGTACTTGGAAGATTGAAGTAAAGTGAAGCGTACGATTGGATTAAGCACATGACGTCATACCAGCGTATAAAATGTTGCACGTGCAGTCCACCTTGTAGTTCTCCTGGTAATTCACCTTGCAGCTCGGCTGTTGGTAGTCGCTATGTATCTAGTCATGTAGTCCTGTTTTATCTTGTGCTTTTAACCTCGTTTATGTTCTTACCGTTCATGTGTTCTTAATAAATATGTTCTTAGCATTCACCATCCTAGTCCACTGCCTCTGCTTCTTACACTTGGATACACGACAGATTAATGAATCATTCTTATTTTTAACGAATTTGTGATTTAAAAATGTCTGATTTTTTAATAAAACCATGCATCCTTGCAACACAAATGCATTTGAAAGATCTACCTTATTTTTGTCCAATGAATGAACTAGATTTCATCCAAGGACTGTAGTTTCATGCGTATTGGCACTCGTCAGCCGGGAATAGGAAGTAACCGAGCTGGAGGCAGAAATCCCTTTATAGAAGCAAAGCAAGCCAAAAAGCTGGTAGCTAATGAAAAATTAGAGCACCAGCGAGACACCACACATTAGTGCGGTACAACCCCGAATTGTACCATACCACTATGTGGTCTCCTTAGATTAGGTACCAGATTTTTTTTAGCTCTCTTTGCTTCTATAAGAGGATTTCTGTCTCCAACTCGGTTACTTAATATTTCAGGGTGACAAGTGCCAATAATTGTGAAACTGCACTCCTTAACTCTACACTACATAGCGTAGCCAATTGGATACATGGACTATTTTTCCTTATGACCATGCATAAGGCAACTCAAGCATAAAAAACAAGTATTAGATATATTTAAAGCAAATATAACCATCTATCCTCAAAATCATTTTTTTAAATGTGTTCCAATGTTTTCTTATTACATTAAAAAACAAATAAGAACAAAAGTATTTCTAAGAACAAAAAATAATGCAGTGTAGGCTTAAATGGAATAACCAAGTTGGCGGTGCATTGCCTGTTTCTGCCTTAGCCCTGGCTCAGAGGCGGTAACTTCCTGCTTTTTAAAGAACTAGATTGGTAGTGATTTTAAGGAACATATTTGTTAGTTATCTCGTTGATAAGTAGCAGATCATCACGCGGCCGTGAACACATAATAATTAACTGTTCAAAGAAAAAAAAATGTGTACCTTTATAAATCATACCTATTTCATAGCATTAAATACAAACGAGGAATAGCAATTCACATAGAAGATAATCGAATTTAGTTTGTATGATGACAAAAGAGAGTTATCGAGCTAGGCAGTATTTATTAATACAAATTCAAAACATTAAGCGGAATATATTTAACATAATATTTTTATGACGGAAATAAATTTCAAATTCATATTATAGGCAAAAGATAATGCAAAAATAGGCCTCTTGATGTACTTTATTAAAAAAATATTTTTAGACCTAAAGTATTAACAAAGTCAAACTTATGAATGTCTAGATCAAGATTATGAACGCTCTGTAATTTTAAAATCTATCTATAACAAATGAGACACGGTAATACCAAGAGTCAGTTTGGTATTATGATCGCCATAAAGGACTCTCATCATGTGAAGAGAAAACCTGCATGCTAAAGAAGGTAAAATTTAAATGTAATTAGTAATTTAAAACATAAATGTACTGGAAAAGACAGAACCTACTTGAAGACTTTGAACATATTTGAAGAAATTCTGCACAAATGAATTATCTCTACTATAGTTTTGAAAAAGAAATATTTTGTGTGATTTCTATGCTATGTGTGCTTTATTTGCAAAGGCTATTCAGTCTATAGAAGAATAAGAACAATTTTTACAGCATTTTTTTAAACACCCAATTTTAAGCTATTTTATCTCGTGTTGAGGGCTTTTTTACTATTAAAGAAGCTTAACTGTAGTTTCGCAATATTTATATTTGGCAGTTTTAATGCTATGCGCTTTATTTACATTTATGATTTAATCTGTTCATATACTAACGGAAGAAATTGTTATTTTTTTTCTATTTTCTAATAATCAAAATATTTAAAAATATTTCATTAATATTAAAAGAGAAACAAATAAAAACTTTTAAATTGCGACATGTTAAGTAATTTGAACAAGCTTACGTTATAAATTACATTTATTTACACCAAAGAATTTCAAGTATAAATCATTTTATCTGAGACAGATAAATTTCATCTAAAAAAATCCGCATCCTCTACGTGCTTCCTTGAAACGAATTCTTTTTGAAGCGACTAAGTTTCTTGTTAAAATGGTCGAGATGCGTAGCAATAAACATCCGTAAAGTGTCCAAGAATGATTGCAAATAGCGCCTCCGTAATCATCTGAGAACGAAAGATCTTGGGAGACTCCAAGAAAATCAGTATTCATTAACGTCAAAGAGCTTTCTAGCGTCAAGGATTCTTCGTGAAAACTTCTTGCTCTTCTTTTTTGTTTTAAATTAATAAGTGAGCTGTTTCAAGAGTCTAAAGCAAAAAGAGAGGCTTCTTCTCATAATGGAAAACTGATTACGGTATCTCTCGTATCAGAACCATTTTTGTGCAACAGACAATTGAAGAAGATTCTGCGAAAGATAATGATTGCGCTTAAGTCTAAATGCTTCAAAAAAGCTTCCTTATTAGGAGTGGCGTTTAGAGGCAGCGAGGACATCTTAATGACTTAAATTTTTGTTTACTCTTTGCTTGCTCCAATAAAAATTGCTCAGTAGTACTTCGACTTCAATGCTGCGTTTCATATTTGATTACGATAAAGAAATTTATATTTTTACACTAGGATTATAAAAAAAAAGATAATGACTCAGAAAGGGACTTACTAAGTATAAGATTACGCTTAGTTCACATTTCGCTTAATAGCATTAATTATATATATATATATATATATATATATATATATATATATATATAATATATATATATATATATATATATATATATAATATATATATATATATATATATATATATATATATATATATATATATATATATATTTATATATATATATATATAAAACAGGTAATGGTGCTAACAGAATGCTACTAAAACTTTAAATCAAATAAAATAAACATTACAGTAACATAATTCATGTAACGAAATTTAGTAAAGAGGGTTTCTTAAGGTATTATTTCTTGTGTTTAGATAAAACAATCAAACAGGTTAGTTGTTATCATTTTCAGATTCAAACTCATAGATGCCATCTAACACTATTAAATCTGCGAGCGTCCGCCTATCTTCCTGTCTATATAAATTTCAAGCTCCTTGAAAATCGCTGCGAGTTGAGGGTGGAACGAGGTACCAATTGATTCGATATTTTTCAAAGAAAACGATAGGACCAATCTCGTAATTGTACGACTTTAAGTAGCGGAAATATTTATTAAAGAGTCAATTAACATTAAGTATCTTAGGAAGAAGGAGCGGTTTGAAAAAAAAAATTTTAGCAATATTTTTTAAAAACTTTTTACTTATAAGTTTTTTGTCATTTCTCATTTTCTCTACTGCCATTTTGAACATGTATTACCGAAAAAAAAATAGTAATAATTATTTTTAGCTTGGAGTTTTTTGCTGCTATCCAAACCCTGAAACAACTTTCTCTCATAGAAGTTTATTTTAAATTTTATATGGAATTTTTAGACTGGCTTTACGATGTTTTGGGTGAATGAATGCTGTAGAATTTACTGTTTTAGGGTGGATGTTTTCAGCTGCTATCCAAATACTAAAACAACACTTCCATTTGGATTTTCTCTCTCAATTTTACATGGAATTTCCAGACAGACGATTCGATAATTAGGAAAAATGAGAGTTTTAGAATTTGTTGTTTTAGGAGGGAAATATTTGGCTGCAGTCCAAATCTGTTTCATAACTGTTTTTTGTTCACATGTAAAGGTCAGGTTTTTACTATACATTATTCAACCTTTGATTCTTTCTTCTGAAATAATAAGATCAATAAAAGATAAATTTTATTTAGAATTTATTATAAAGTTTACTTTTAAAACAATTTTTAGAGAGCCTTTGTGTTGTTAGCGTAAACTAAAGGTTTTCTCATAACACTGTTCTTAGAAAAATGGGGATTTCTTGGGGATAATGTCCTCATTCTGAAGCGACTTTTGAGGGCCAGTTGGGGTAATTTGAAATACCCTTTTGTTCTAAACAGCTTTTCTTGGGACTAAGTTTCATATTTAGATCGCAAATTTTAAAAGGACTTTTAAATTTATTTGAAAATTATTCATATTTTTCTTCTGGAGCTTTTTAAGGAAAGATACCGGGGTTGCGTATAATGATTTTTAGAAAAAATACTTATTTTTATGTCCCTATTCTGATGCGATTTTAAGAGGCTCGTTTACGTTATTTTATAAATTCTTTGTATTCTCAAAAACCATCCTATTTTCTTATCCCTTTCTTTATTTCTAGAATTTGGGAGCTATGAATGCTTTCTATGAAACGATCCTTCTTTTGACTGCTGCTAAGTTGCCGTGAATCACGTGACACTGAACTTTGTGCAATATGTAGTCGCACCTCAATCTAAAGCTTGACCACGGAGATATGGCGGTTAACTTCCAATAAGAAACGGACAGCTATATTTCATAATATTTTGCATCAGAGAGATCAAGCAGATAGTAAAACCGCCGATGAACCAAGAATGTAAAAAGTTATCTTTCTCGCTGATTCTAGCTATTTTTAAATGAAACGATCCGTTTTCGTCTCGAGGTCAAGCGCCATTTCTCTGTGGTCAAACTTAACCCTAATATTAGTTTTCTGGAAAGACTTTGTTATTTAGGAAAGTGACGTTTCAGGACCCAACGATGATCAGAAGCGTAATTTATGCGCAAAAACAAGAATAACATTCATTGATAATGCGCAAATCCTATTGCATACGTTCAGATAGCTCTTTGCTCAAAATAACAAAATTTTTAGAAAACCCATCGATGTGACGAAGAATGGCGACATAAGTTAATTTTTTCATTTCCGATACGTACTTCCAACAGGTCAAAATATTTTTCAAGCTTTTGTTTCCTACAACAAGTTTAATACGAGTTATATTGTACTGTGTATAACAGACATCACAGTTCCGCCTAACGACCAGTTTTTTCTCAACCAATGTTATCGTTTAGCTTTGCTGTCCCAGAGATTTATGAAACAGCAGAACTTAGATGACCACTTTCTTGACCTAAAAGAATATTCACAAATTTCAAATCAACTCAAATCAACCTTCCATGTTCATGATACCTTATTTAATCTAAAGCTATTTTAAAGGTACTATATTCTACCATTAACTTTGTGCGCAGACTGATTGGCATCTGCACCAGTATACTAAAATCTGTTTGAGTTATTTTAACAACTTTTCTAACTGCTCTTGACAATTTTTTATTACAGACTTAATACAGTAATATTAATTGAATTTAATCATAATCATTAAAAACGCTTTTAAACTACAAAAATGAATAATGAAGTATCTATATGTAAGCAGAAACAAAAGGTACATTTTTTTGTGTGAAAAATGTCTGAATTTCAACCATAAATTTCACACGACAGGAAACAAATGTGTATAAAAAAGTGTTGTCTGCCAACAACGTTTGCCAATTCTTTAATATTTTTAGTAATGTGTAGCATGTAGGAAATCATAGTAATCAAAGGAAATATATAACCTGAAATTTCCCATCAAAAAAGTATACATTTAAAATATTTAGTAACTAAGGCATACATAAAACTTGATCGCTTTTAAAAATATCTGAAGATGACCTTTTGTGTATTAACAATGCACTTCCCTGAGTGCTACTGAACAATATATTTCAAATACTATTTTGCATTACTTTACATTTATAATTACGTACACATGACAACAAAATTAAAAATGAGATAAAACTAAAAACTACAATTGACAATTTGTGTAAACTAACTTAATAGACAAAGTAATGATAACATGAGAATAAAAACGTAAAAAAATGCGTTAAATTACGTACATAGAATAAACTATTGCGATTTTTATTACATTCAGCACAGAGGGAAAATTTATATATTTTCAGAAAAAATGGAAATATATATAAGTTTTCACTGTTTTAAAAATATTATTAAACGTATTCCTCGTGTATTGGATACTTTATAACATTTCAAAGGTTAGTAAACTATTTAAAGTTGTATACGTGAAGAGAATAATTTCCTTCAGTGCATTTTACTTTATACTTTTATATTTATTCATTTTGAACATTTGAATTTTTGAACCATAACCATAAATTTTCCGAAAAATAGAAAACGACTTTTATTCCTTTAAAAAAAGACATTTGTTTGAAATCATCATCTATGAATTAAAAAAATATTTCTTTAAATTTCCACATCACCATCACAGAAGAAAATAATTACTCAGAGCAAAAATAAAAAAGGAAGGAAAAAACGAATAAAACACAATAACCAGAGTAAAACTAATTTGTAGACGCATACTAGTCTGAAAAAAAAGACCCTGAAAGTAAAAATAAATAAACTGAGATTAACATGGTGAATGAAAACAAAGAGAAACTTAATGATACAAAGAGAATACCCAAAATAATTGCAGAGAGGGAAATTTCCTTCAGGTAAATTAATTAAGTCTTGAATTCTATTTTCAAAGGCCCTGGTGACCGGAAACACAGCGGCTTTAGAGTTAACTCTTCAAATATTTCTCTTTAAATGTGAAGTAATGTGTTTATTTCACATTATTATCGGTCTTTTTATTATTTACTCCACGCATCTCGGTTTTTGTGGGGTAAAATAAGATAAAAATAATAGTTTATTATACCGTAAAATGGGGCGAATCGGAACACTTTTCAGCTTTAATTGTAAAAAAAGCAGTTAAAAGATTTTTTTTATTTGATTTTTTGGGTAAAAACTTCGGTCTTGCTTTACTTTTGATACTCCAAGCAAAGACAAAACATTTCGAACAGTTATTATTCATATATATAGGAATTTAGGGGTGTTCCGAATCACCCCGCAGATGGGGTCAATCGGAACACATGTTAAAATTTTTATTTTTTTCAATTTAACCTGTAATAGGTCTCACAAACATGAGTAATATTGATGGGGGAGAATAAGAACAGATAAATACTGTCAAATAAATGTATAATTTCAATACCAGTAAACGTTTATAATTTGTCAAAATTCAAAATAATTTTGAACTTATAAAAAATTAAAATCAATTTTAAGAAATGCTTTTGAATTAAAATACAAAGATTTAACATGAATGGAAGTCACTCATGTCGTCCACAATTATGTACTTGTCCTTAAAACTAGCAATTGTGACTTGGCTTAAGTTTTTTCATAGCATCTCCTGGGATGAACTCTGCCTTTTCCTTAGTTTCTTAAAATCTCTGGGTTTCGGGGATTGTCCTGAAAGATTTTTTCGCTTATTCATCACTGTCTGTGTGCTGGACTTTTACTACATAAAGTCTATGTGACTTCCCCCCTCGTATTTTAAGTAAAAAAGAGTCTCCTGGAGAAAAAACCTTTTGAAATCTGCATTTTTTTGTCATTCTTAGATTTAGTTGCTCACGAGAAGGGATAAACAGAAATAAATCCTTGTCCTAGTCTTGATTAGAAGAATTGGGGTTAGAATCTTGATTTTTCAAACAGTTTCCTTCAAATAAGTTTGAATTGGAACAACAGAACTAAGTGTTCCGATTCACCCCGCAAATTTTTTCCCTATGGCATTTTTCAGTATTCTTCATTTTTATGACACAATTTGTAAAAAATTTAAATTCTAATGTGGTATTCTGTTGTTCAGATACATGTATAATTGAAACATACTACTCTTAGTTTTCAAATATAAGAAGGTTTGTTCTTGCATATGAAGTTTTGCAGTCTATGAAAATGTGATGTTTTCTAGCATTCCACGTGCATCCCTCCTTAGAAGAATGTAGCGTTGCCAGATTGAAAAAAGTAATTTTTTCCTACTTCCTATGATCTTACCTTTCTTAAAAAAAATCATGGCTAAAAATACCCAAAATATTTATGAAGAATTTCTTTGCACGGTCGGGAAGTTTTGTTCCGATTAACCCCGCTGTTCCTATACACCCCATTTTACGATATTTAGGGAACAAAAAAAAAGTTATCAGTTTTTCCTTATTAAATGTTTGATGTGTAGAAGATGCGTTTTTCGATTTTTGGGTACATTAATTAAAATATATTTCGCATAGTTCTCAGTTTTAATACAAAGTATTAAATTCAAAACAAAAAGAGTAATTACTTAGTTGCAGCAAATACAGAGTTCGACAAAAATCAAAGTTTTTTAATTTAAAAAACGGTAGACACAGAAATGTATTTACCTTAAGTGCCTTTTAGAGCAAACATGCTCAAAGTATTCGAGTAGAATTGGTCCTGAAAAAGTTTGCTTAACTTTAGGATTGTATTGGGGGATGCAATTTTTCTGGTGCTCTTATGTGTAAAACTTTTTACTAGCATTATTCGACTCCCCATTTTCCACAAACATGCTTTTTTGGATTGATGTATCTCTTTTAATCTAAATCTTGATCCAAATGTCCATGATTCTAAAATCTTCACTCACTTCAGAGTTCTAAACCACAGTTTCGCTTTTGAATTAATACAGAAAACGTTTATTTTAACATAATAAATTACAGTATCATCATAAATTATTTCTCATGGGTATTTTTTTCCTCCTTTTTTTTGGGAGGGGGTATCTTAAACTTCCTTAATAATTTTAACACTTTATGAAATCTCAAAGTAAAGAATTATTTTAGAGATGTTTTCAAACTTTCGGAATAGTATGAAGAAAAAAAATCCCACTTTTTTTTCGAAAAATTACAAAAAAAAAAAAAAAACCAGATTTTTAAATTTGCACTGTTGAGCGTGAATGATTCGCGCTGGTGACCCCCCCCCCCAGTAACTTTTTAATTGTATTTCAAGTAATGTATTGATCTAGACTGCGTAAAATAAGAAGAAAAAGATACCAACTACTAACACGTCACTGCTTAAGTTTTGTAATCTTACTTCATGAAATTGGTGGCGGCATTACTGCTCTGGAGTCGTTTCATTGGCCACTACTCCAGATCCAAATTACTACTAGTCAAAATCTATTAAAGTAACATAGCGCTTGTGGAAGGATACACATAAGTGTAACCAATTCTAATGTTTCATAAATTGTTGTGTAAGATACACCATAATTGTCGGTTAGCTTATACAGATTTTTTTTTCTTTTTGCCTTGTTTTATATTAGTTTCACAACACTTTCGTTGATTTTACCCATACTTAATTGAAGTTTTAACCACATTCTTGTGATTAAGATGACCTCATATGTGTAATACCTTATGTGTCGCTAAGGTTTAGTAGTATTAAGGTGTAAGGTAACCCTGAAACTGTCTGTAAATCATTTTTTATGTATCGTTACACACATTGTGTGTTAAATTTCACTGTAAGCCTTTTGGATTGTTACAGAACACTTTTTCAGAAAAAATACTTGTAACCATTTCAACTTCAGCCAACACTTTAAAAAGATGAATTACTACTAAGAACAATCTAGGGAAATGAAATATGAAAACGTTTCTTGTAAACAAAACCTCGACTTAAGTAAAATTGTAATGTTAGTGATAAAAAAGCTCTATCAATTCCTAGAAGAGTTATCGGAGTCCCAGTTTATAAGATATTTTCTAATAGTGGGGAAAGGTGCTCAAATTCTGCGGAGGAGGTTAATTCCACGTGCGTGGGCTCTTGTATTCTCAAAAGACACATGGGCTTGCGCACGTTACTGTAATTTGCAGCAAAACTTAAAATCTTATTGTGAGAAGAAAAGAGCAGTAAACTTGTTTGTGTTCTCGTAGTGTGGGATAATATTTTCGCCGGTCGTTTCTTATAACAATTTTCTCGTACAAATAAACGGTAATTACAAAATTTTTAACGTTTATTTATTTATTTCAAAAAAATTGTTGATATTGAGTGATTGATTTTGTGTATCCATGGCAATTATACTCGAATAAAAAACATTTCAAGCCACGTGCCAGCACACAATTTTTTTATCTTAACTTTTACTTTCCAATGTTTCATGTCAGAAAATAAATGACGATGTTCTTAAGCAAATAATAAAGCTTAAAATTAATTTATGAAAGCGTATTTCGGTTTATACTTTAACAAACCAAAATGATACCTTTTAAAAGCGCTCCCTCACTCAAAAAATATAAGCTTCTCCTTTTTTTTTTTGTTTCTTTTTTTAATGTTTTTTGCAGTTGGTAGTGAGAAAAGTATTAGAAGATGTTAAAGAAAAGGATTCACCAAAAAAAACGACATGTGTAAATTTTTAACCACATCATAATTTGTTTCATTGAAAAAAAAATGAAAGTATGATACTTTTAGTAAATTTTATTTTGAGCATAAAATAAACTCACCGTTTAATCCAATGAAAGGTTTCGTATTAAAAGCTCGTGAGTTCCCTAAAAATTCGTTTGGTACTGACAATAAAGTTGCCGAAAAGCTTTAAAAGGACCATTTGAAAAAAATCAATTACTAAGAATTACTAACAGTCTAATTGTATGCCTTCAAGCAGAAATTATTAATTTTCTGCAAAAGTTACTTTGGCCTAGAAACGATACCTTAAGCAAGTCCCAACTTGTTTTATCTTGGTTTCTTTTGTTAGCATAAATTAAGGAACATTTGATAATAGCATTTGTCTTTAATAAAATCAAAACATCTTACATTACCATAAATGCATCCATTTACTTCTGAACAGGAGCATAAACCTATAATGACTACGATTACATTTCGGTTTTGCGAGCAAAAATGCAGGTAAATCGAATCTTAGACGCAATACTTAACGCTTCAACAATTGTCAAACATAAGGGAAAGAAAAATAAATTAGTATGATTGATGAATGTTCAGGAAATTTCTGAAATTAATTTATTCTGAATAAAATACATTTAGTCACTTCGGTAATTAATCTGCGTACTTTTAAGCTTCATTAGTCGCTTAACTGAGAACTCGACGCCATGTAATAATTTTCTAGCTTATTTAATAAGAGTGAAATTACTTTTTCGATTTGCAGGGAAAGAGATGTTTAGGAAAGAATTAATTTCACGTATTTATAGATTACTAATAGGGGAAGACCGCCTATATTGGACCCCCTAAGAACAGGAGGCCTGTGTTGCTCAATGTGAAGCAATACAAAAATACCAAATAGGGAATCGTAAGCTAAAGTTAATCAGGAACCGCCCTAGGAGCTTATATTTTCTAAAAATATGGAAATTATTTTTTAAAAAATTATCTTACAAAAAGTTGCAAAAGTCCAATTTAGGAATATATGCGCCTATATTGAACCATGCGCTTCCTAAATTGGACCGTACCAGGAAATCATAGAATAAATTATATTTGAACTATACATCTTTTTTCCAGGATTTGCAGTAGAATTTCTTTTGCTTCGGTGTCATTTAGGCAGTGTTCATAAACTCACCGATGGCATTTCATGCATTTAATCATGTTTTGCGCTTCATCTCTATGACAAATATTGCAATAACAATTGTTTTGTGCAGTTTCTTGCTTATTCTCGTGTGACCTTTTCTGCTCTATGCTTCTTTCATACGGCGTTAGAATGGTTGCTGAGATAGCCTTCCTTTTTGTTCTTTCTGTTTTTTAGGTAAATTAATATGTGAGCCTCGCCTTTATAAAATCATAGTTGAAGTTGACAATCCTGCTTTGGTGAGAACTATCCGCTGATTATGCAGAGCTTGAACTAATTTAAGTCGTAGCTAGTTCTTGTACATGGTGTACAACAGTGCTCCAGCCAAGTCAATGCCGCTAAACACATGTCAAATAACAGGTCAAACTCCTGTTCTTTAGAATCAACTCACAGCATTTGCTATGGCCTTGATTGAGGTTTACCCATAAGAGTTACCAAACAGTTCTTCTATTCGATATTGGGTAATGGATCTCATTGAATGTTCTTGCATCCATGTATCATACACTCGATTAAAATATGTAGACAGAGGCTGAAAAAAGAACATCTTGCATGGTGTGCTTTAGGATAAAATATTATTATATCGCTCTCGTTAACCAAGTTTATTGCATCTATGCTCTTGGTTTAACGGTTTTGATGAAATATTGTATTAATTGTGTGAGTTATCGTTTTTGATCCAACCTTTTTTTGAACAAGCATATTGCTCACCAGGGGGTGCTTTTACGATAAGCACATACATGGAACCTATTCTTTTGAAAATAAGCATGGGGAGGGGGGATGTAGCAATTCTGTTGCACTCATGCAGCAAATAGCAAGTGTGTTTCTAACACGTTTACCAAACATTACTGCTCCAAACTAGTGTTTACCTTTATACGTCATTATATTTTTGGGGCTTTTGGACAGTGAAAAGACCGTTTTTATCTACATTGAACATTTTAGTTCGCATATAAATTGTTTCTTTTTAAAATCTTTTCGAACAAATCGAAGAATTTCATTTTTTTCCTCGGTAAACCAGCACTAATTTAATTTAAATTAATAGCTGTGGTTAACAACCTGAAACTGCAAATTAATGGAAAAAGAGAAAAAAAAAGAAAAAACAAATACTTCAAGAATTTGCAGCTTCTAGAAAATGTGCTTGATAAAAAAAAATGAATATCGTGAATAGGTGTTAAAGTATGCTTAAAATAATCTTAACTACGCTATTAAACCAGATGAGACACTTATTTAATGTTACAATTAATAAAAAGTCTTGCTTAAAATCATATTCTTAAATTGAACCACCGGTCCAATATAGGAAATTTTTTTCGGTACAATAAAGGAAAACATGCCATTTTTTATTCTTCAACTTATTTCTCTGTCAAAAATTACCACAATCGAGCATGTAAATACATAGATGTGATCCTTATTAAACACAGATTATAATGCTATAATAGTAGTTTACCTCAGCCCACAAGTTTTAGTACTATCTTACTAGGTACAAGTCCGAAAAATAAGATTTTACACGTTTCCAACATAAATCATGCCGTAACTCACGCTACGCAGTTCGGAGACTGGTGAAACTTCATACACATTGATTTTATTCCTAAAACTTTATGTATCTACCGTTAAAGTGTAGCA
Organism: Uloborus plumipes; assembly: GCA_038373865.1. NCBI lineage: Eukaryota > Metazoa > Arthropoda > Arachnida > Araneae > Uloboridae > Uloborus > Uloborus plumipes. Next base: position 180,429 of record JAXGGA010000055.1, on the reverse strand, counting down.
TAGATCTCTGTACTTGATTTTAAGCCCGAGGTCCAATTTAAGCAGTGGTCCAATATAGGCGGTCTTCCCCTACTATGCAATAAGAAAATATGTATGCAATTATTAACAGCAATTTAAGATTTAGTTCTATTTCTGACAGCAGGTTGAACAATTCATAATTGGTAGTTGGAAATGAAAAATTAAGAATTGTCTTTTTTATTAAATGCTGAAATAAGTAGTGATATTCCTAAAAATATTAAATGTGATAACACTTTTCATAGAAGCTCAAGATAAATGTTTAATATAGTATTTTAAGAGCATAGAGGGGATCATCTCCAAGAGTTAAAATTTAACTATGCATTTCATTCTCAACGTTTTTTTTAAGGTCTACTAATATCAGTAAATTTCGCAAACGTTCACTTGTCGGTACAAAGTATTATCATGTCGGTTAAGAAAATTTCAATATGATAAAGAAAGTGCAACGCATAGGTAAAGCGAGTATATATAAGGGGTAAAAGTCAGTTTTAACTTTTTAGTTGCAATAAATCACATTTACAACACCAGACATAATATTAAATTGCTACACCTCGTAGTTCAGCTCATATTTGTTATTTCTATTTAATGTATTTCTTTGATTTATAAAATAATTAAATGTAAAAGGAATATGTAACCACCGTATGCTTTCTACGTAGAATAACTTGATTGCGTATATTTATAATTTTTTGAAATTTCTACATCGTAAAATATTTTAGTGCAGCTAATTTTTAAGCTACAGATACAGACCATCTTCTACATGCTGACATCAAGTTTTTAAAGGTTATCTGATCATAGTCAGTAATGGCAAAAAAAAAAAAAAAAAATCATTGATATTACTATAGGTCCAATTTTTATTGCAATGAACTTCGAGCTTCTTTATTACAATTTTGTATATTTTTTGGTAGTTAAACGAGCACCCCTTACAGAATTGTGCATACTCCTAGGGGTACACGCACAACCTCTTAAAAACCAGTTACTATACTTGAGTACAGTACTAGCCTTTTACTTTTTTTTTTCGCATTCAGCTACAAAATCGATTATCTTATGAAGAGAACTTTATTAAACGAGCTTGACGATATTTTAGAATAATGTACTGTTCATAACGCACTTAATTTTCATTTATAGTAACGTTGTAACCCATGCAAAATAAATGTGTTAAGACAAAGATCTGGCTAAGTCCGGTTGTTTTTCTGTTGACATATCGTAGACAAAAACTTGAGCAAAAAAATGCAGCTTTGGAGAAAAAAAAAAGAGAAATTTGCATAATTTGCCTGAAACTTAGAAAACTTGTAATCTAAAAAGTCGCATGCAAATAATCGGTAAAAAAAAAAAAAAAAAACTTTTATATGTAAGTTTTAAAGTGCGTTTCAAAAAATGTATTCTCTAATAGTTTTTTTTTAATAGAAAACATTTGAGGTGGTTGATCAGAGATCTCGTTGCAATATTTCCACTTAAGTGTTTTCTAACGCACTTAGCATTGGAATGAGAAAAATTCTTAGAATAAAGTCACTATACCAATAACTCATCTTGGATATATTGCATGAGATTTCAGAGCCCTATCTACTAGCCTATAATAACTGAAAGGATCATTTTCCCTTAAACCTTGAACCAATCATTCAGTGGAACGACCGTTAATGATCATGACTGGTTTTTAGTAGTTCAATTGCCCGTTGACTATAAATGACAACAGAAATAGCAACATATACGATTCAGTTTCATTTGGGAAAGTGGGTAGACAATTTTTTTGACACAAGTGAATGATATTTGGAAGGCCACGCGAAAACAATGATAAAATGTAATTTACGAGTTCTATAGATAAAACAATCACCAAACTATACTTTGAAGATATCTTCATAATGCATGCCTCTCTGCCTCTGGTCACTTTTCTAAATAACTCACTTGTGACGAAATAAGTGGAAATAAAAGATAATCACATAACAATATGTATTATTGAGGAGCATTTTGAGTGAGCTACTTTCTCATTAGTTAAAAATTTTGGGGAAGCAATGAGCGTTTTCAAAGAAATGATTTGAACTACGAAAATATATATATGTTACAACCAAAATATAGCAATCTAAAAACATGAAAATGCTTTTTATGTATCAGGAAAATTTAAAGCCGTACATAACTTTAATAGTTGAATCTAAAACAAAACAAAAAAAAAATCATGGTTTCTATACTGCTGTTGAAATTCTCAATCCATAAAAAAGGAACGTATCTGTCAGGGTTTATATTCTTACGAAGACTCGGAAATTTAAAACCAGACCTTAAAAAATGTGATGGCTTATAATAATCTGCATATAGTAACTGTTCTCTAAAGTTTAAAACATAATTTCAGCAAAGAGATACGCTAGAAGTGGAAATACAAATTTCGAAGTTTTTAGTCATTTTTAGTTTTAAAAATTGTATTTAAATTATTTTAAATGCTTGGATTCCGTTGAAATAAGATCAGGTAGACAATTACACGAACAACTCCTCAAAAGAATAAAGGAATTAAAAAAAAAGAAACGGCATTGGACAGTTGATCCTCTTTTTGTTGGAGTATATATTTATGTTTGAATCAATGTAAGTAACAATCTCGCGTTACATATTTAGAATATTTTTTTTTAATCAAACTACTTCAAAGCTTTTTACTGTAATAAAATACTTAAAGAATTTAAGAAAAGCTAAAATTAGAAATAAAGTGTCCTTATTACGAGGAATTTTTGTGATTACTTTTTCCATTACGTGATTTATTTATAGCAGTTTTCTTTTTTCTTAGTTTATTTTTCTTTGTTTGTTGCTTTACAACGTCAACTGACTTTTTGAACTAATTAAATAAATATTATCTTCTATCTCTTATCTAATTACATTTAATTCTCAGTATACCGACTTCCATAGCTAATATTCACAAGTTCCGATTTAAAATTGAAGCACTAAATTTCATTGAAACAGTTCAAATGCAGTATTTCCCTTCCATTTATTTCTGTTTCATTTAATTATAATCATAAATAATCTTTTGCATTTAAATTATAAAGTGTCGAAGTTAACGAAGAATCAGTTACAGTAGAGCCATCATATTTAACTTTGTATGGAAAGCAGACTTATATATTTAATTAACTTTACGAACTCACTTGACTGTTATGCACAGAATGAATAAAACATTTAAATTTTGTTCAAGGCAAATGGATTTATGCGCCTGAGGCCAAAGGAAACCAACTATACTTATTCAGCTTTGCTTAAATCTGCCGAGTTGCATTTTGTTTGCCTTCCGTGGAAATTGACCTGTCGAAGTCGAGGAATTATAGAGACAGTGAATAACTTTACCGAGAATTGGCTGGTAATAAATTGCGACTAAGAAAATAGCGATTGTTTCGATTCCATTTATCTCTGTTCTATTTGTATCCTATCAGTGAAACCCGATTGGTGACACGTTAATTAGTTGCTCTTATCAATGTTCTATATCATGCACTAATTAATCTTCATTGGACCAAATTCTTGCAACAGATCCGAAATATTTTTGCAATCAATGATATATTAACTCCAGGTAGATTAAATATTTTTTATTGCATTTTTTGTTGTAATTTCGGAAGATGATTTCATATGCAGAGTTAGTACAAAAGACTGACCGGATTTTAAAACAAAACATTTTTGAAGCTATTACGTACTAATGCTGTTAAACTAAATAATACACAAAACTGAGGAATATATCAAGCTTAATTTTTTCCTTTCCTTTTCTTTCTTTTCAGTCACAAGTAGCCTTTTGTTATAGGAACCGAATCTAATCTGCAATACAGTTCGTTACACACACTTTGTAGTAACTCTAAATAATTAGTAAAGCGATCAGATGCATACTTAAAGTTCTTGTAGTGTTTTAGCCATCCGTGGATCTTAGAAAGCATAAAGAAATTCTTAGTTCTTCCTAGTGCAAAAAAAATATATTATACACTCTTTTAAATTTTGACCAAAATTAGCTAGTGAAGAAAAGTCCGCGACAAAATCAATGGCAGGATCGAAATCACCATCTTTGCGTTTCTAGCGGGACACTATCAAACACTTCGTCTCAACTTTTGGATGCTGTTTATTCAAGTTATATGTAATAGTAATAAAAATATATAGATGAAATAAGTTAGATCTCGTGTAGTGACAGGAAAACATGCTAGAGGAACAATACATAAGATCCTGCTTATTAAAATACCCTACGTGGTAAGGTGGCTCTTCAGATAAAATGGTTCGATTGGATTTGTAATATACTGTGAGCAAAATGTTTTAACTATGCTTAAAAGGCGCATTTACGGCTCTACGATATTTTCACCGGTTCGACTGGATTTGTAATATACTGTAAGTTAAATGTTTCAACAGAACTCTACGGTATTTTCGGCAGTAAGGTTAAAAACTTAAAACCTTGAAAAAGAAAACATTTTTACTTTTTCTTTTCTTCCTAAAGAATAACTATGTAATATCTGAAAAAAGTCATAATTCTTTACGTCCTAGGAGTTTTTATTTCTCTAAGGAATTTTAAAAGGGTAATTCTTAAGAAAATGAAACTTCACTTTTATGTTAAGTCTTTATAACACGCAATATTCAAATTTTTCTTTCCCTGGCAACTTAAATATGTTTGTTTGCTTATGCGCATTCTCTTATTAGATTTTCTTTGATATGTTTTTCAGAACTGTTATTCAGTTATCTTAGGTGATGCATCCATTCAAAGTGCACCACTTTCTAGATCCTCTCTTAAAGAACCTTGATAATTTTATTCAAAGTAACAGAGAATTGCGACAAAGAACAATATTTCAAAATAAATTCTGTATCATAAAATTTGGATTCCGTCGTATTCGGTTCTAGATTTTATTCATTTTTTTCCTACAGGGAATAAAACTACTAACTTGGCGAAATATACGAACTAAAAGAATTCGTTCTTCTAAAATATTTGTTCTTTTTTGTCTCTAGTGAAATATGGAAATGAAAAATCATTCCGAAACATACCTGTCAATTGTGTTGCTTTATTTTTTTTAAACAAGAAATAAAATTTTAACATCCTTCGAATCGAAATGGAATCTGACATCTAGTTATAAATTACTAATGTTTGATATATTTCCGAGAATGTTATTTTTGATGGACTTCTTGAAATTTGATATGTGCCTATTTATCATGTATTCACCACTTGACGGGAACCTAAAAAAATGATTTTTTCGCTTAAAACTAATACATAGGGAGAAGCAGTTCAACGGCTGTGTAGAGCATTTCTCAAATCCGATTTCATTCTGACGAAATATTGTAATCACGCTTGCGCAAACATTTTTATTAAGAGATTTCGAGCTTTTTCAACTTTCGAAATAAATCAAAATAGTTGAAATAATTTCGGATAATGCGAAAGTTTCCAGGTACTAAAGCATTTTCTCTCTCAATATTACGGTAGAAAAGTTGTTTTTCTTATAGGTGCTAAACATCTAATGTCTTTTAGAATTTCAAAATTGCGAAGCATTGAATAAATATGTTTTTGCATTTAACACTAAAAAAAAAAAAATGTGTCACCTTACTCCAGTGCTGCCTCCACTTCTATGGAGTGTGTTAACCGATACATCTGGTGCAAAATAACACATCACGTGTGAAAGGTTACACAACTTTAATGTACCTATAGCATAACGTTTCACCATTTTCCGTGTGTAAGGTTACATCAGATTTCTCAGACAAAAAAAAAAAAAAAAAAAAACTAGAAAAAAGAACATTCAGCAGGCTGGAAGACTACTTCCCATTATTCGTTTACTAGGTTCATGCTTTCCCACTACCAATTAACTTTACACACATTCGTAAGTTATTTTAGTTATACAGAATACATTTACACATATCAAATATAGGACTATCACACTGGATAGGATTGAACACCGAACATTGAACTCACCGCTTACAGAGATCTTTTAAAGCAAGTGCAAGACTTTAAGTGCCCTACACCGATGTTCGTCTTAACGTATGTGCTTTGAGTAATGGCCCAGTACCTAAAGGGGCCTTACGCAGGCTACGTGAAACTATCCTTTCAAACAAAAAGAGTTTTCTTAAAATCAGAATAATTTATTACAGAAGTTTTGTATCGTTACACCCATTAACAATGGTTACCTTACATTTTTTATAAAGAACTCAGAGACATTTACAAACTGTAAGAATAACATTAATATTAAGAAGTTATCAATTTATAAAATATGAATTTATGGATATTTCCTTAATAGCGTAGAGAGCAAAATGTGACTCTAATGTGAAAGCCTCATGACGGTCACTTAAGAGTCACCACCATGGGACGGTCAAGTGATGTCGCCAAAATGTCACAAATTAATTACTGAAGCAACGTCGCAGTAAAAGTCATTTTAAAATTGCACGATTGTGTTATAGCGGCACCAATAAGGCGTCATATTTCTGTATCTTTGTGACTGTTACCGCTGTGACTCATCGGACAGTATTGCAGTAATATAACAGAGGAGGTTTGCCGCAGCATGTTGATTTGTAAGAGCAGTTGTTAAATTTCCACTATGAAATGGCTATGAAAAAAAGAAAAAACTGCTGAACCAACAGTAAACAAAATATGTACTAGAAAATTATATAGATATATTTTATGTCCAGACAAAAATTAAAATAAATAAATAAAAGTGCAAGAATTAACTATCAGCGCGTAATGTATACAGTACTGCTGAACAAAATAAGAAATAAAGGCACTGCTTTTAAATGGTTTTAACTAAAAACATTCTACAAAACATTTTACACTCACTTGGTAAAAAAATAATTAAAAAACAACTTTAAAAGCAATTATGTATCCTCCAAAGTAGTTATAGCAAAAGAACGCTTCAGTGTTCAGGACACGTAGATGTATCTTAGTTAAAATCTTTCACGGCGGTCTTGTTGTGTCCTGAGCTCCTTGCACTGATTAAGAGTATCCATTGTAGCCTTAAAATAACTATTTTTCTTTATTTTCGTGCCAATTTGTGGTGCATTTACACTGATTTTTCATTATCATCATATTCTCGTTCTCTCTTTTTTTCTTTTTAAATATTTTTCAAAGCTAATTTTTGGCAATTCTCATCAAACATTAATGTACTGAAAATTGATTTATTCAGTTCTTTATCAATTTCGCATATCATACTACATCGATATTTTTGATACAAACCATGATGTACATTTTTTTAACTATACAGTTATAGCTGAATGCCAGAAAATGTCTTAAATTTGACATTTCAGAGACCTTTCAACCTAAACTTGAAATATTTTCCGAAAAAAAATGCTCTCTGTCAAAAAGGCACTTTTTTCTGTCACGCAAAATACTACCAATGAAATCCTTACGAACACGTATAGTAAATACATTTGACTTTGTATACAAACAGCGTTTCTAAAGATCTTTAAAGCTCCACTACAGGGAAAGTGAGATAATTTTAAGGAATGCAATAATGCATTTAAAAAGTTTTAAAAAGTACGTAGCACTTGCATAACATAATTAATTTTCTGCATGCCCAGTCAAAAATTCGACTTTTTGCTGATAAGGTAAATTATTTTCAAACAAGCAATTAATGAGCTTAAATACTATGATGTCATTAGCAGTAAAAATATCATACTCAATAATGCACCACTTAACCACGTTTTATGCCACCATGAATTAATAACTCTGTAGATTGCTTAATTACTTTAATTCTTTCATTAAATGCTTAAATATCATCTCAGATTTATGAAGCTTTTAGGATCATTTCTCATTAAACCTTGCCCTTATTTTGGGACATTCAAATATAGCTTGAGTTGCAATTTCCCTGTACAGAAAAGCAATCGACTAAATCAGTTCGAAGGAGTAATCCCCGTTTCATTCATTGGTTTGAAATAAGCTTCATTCCTTCTATTCCTTCATCGCCCACAATATTCGTTAGATTTATCTCCGCAAGAGCCGAGGAGTTATGCTTACGTAAAACGAGATTTGCTTTTCTTCATGCGTTTGCTAGTGCAGCATATCGCCATTTTGTGCAATATACATTCACGAGGACGGAAAGAAAATTTCAGCAAATGCTTCCGTATTTGATTAAATGAAAGAAATCCGCAACACTTTCTATTTATTATGCCTATTTATTACGCCTTTCTATTTATTACGCCTCAGTTGCGCCTGTCAGATTTCAAATATATGTAGTTGCCAATGAACTTCGGTGTTAGGATAGTGAATACTAGTATTGTGAAATCTCTGTCTGTATCTTTAACCCTTTCAGACGTGGTGTCCGGTATACCGGACATCAACTTCAACCGCACGTAGCGTCTGTAATTTTCAAGCTGTGGTTATAAAATTTATTTTAATTGACTCTCTAGAACTTTATCTATTATCTCTGCTAAAAGTTTTCAGAAAGAAGTTGGCATCAATATTCATTTGTTGACATTTTTGCAACGATGGCTTCGTCACGAAAAAGTGAGTAGTAAAAACATTTATATTTTTCATAATAATTGTGAATTTAATGCAATTTTTAGAACATATTTTCAATAAATAGTGTATGAGGATATAATAAATACATAACAGCTTTAATTTGAATCTAAATTTACTATAAAATGAGAAGGATTAAAACCTTGTCCGCTATACCGGACATTCAGTCTCAATGGTTGTCCGCACTGCACTACTGTTTGAGCCTGAGCTTACGCATACAAGAGACACTTGATAGCTATGAATCGCCATATTTTATGCAGTTTTTCAGAAGTATTTTGATTTATTTATTGCTGACTTAAAGTATTGTTAGAATTTTCGTTTTATTCATATATTTATTTATGTATTTATTTATTTTTTGTCGTGTGATTCTGCTTTGACTATCCAAAAATGTCTCAAAAAATTTCTTTTTCTAGCTCGACCTCGACATTTAAACCTTGGAGATCCTGATGATGAAAAAGTCATTTTCAGTATTCTGAACAACAGTGATGTATCTGATTTGAGTGAGGATGATGAAATTTGCACAAATGATAACAAGCAGAAACAGATATGCAGAATAGGTAAGTTTTGAAAAAGTGTCTTGTATACATATTTTTTTTCCTTTTTAGTTTTTACCTTTTTTTAGGAGTTGATCTTTCACAATGTATCATATTACAAGTTCTCAGCAGCAGGTTGTTTAGTAAAAAAAATAATTTGTCAACCACTTCTTTGAGAACAAGAATTTTTCAGAAAGAATTTCACACCGAATCTTCCTATAAAACTTCGAGAAACAATTTGATGCATAATTTTTTTCCTAGTTCCTAAGACTTCAGAGTTTTCCTAGGAATGCTTGAAACACCTTATCTGATATTAATGACATTTACATCAGATTTGCTACATTTACACATACTACACTACATGACATTTACACTTTGCTACATTTAAAATAAAGAGTTAAATTGGGTCAGCGATATTATTAGCGGTGACTGATAGATAATCGTAAACTGCATACATTTGCATTATTTCTTTGCGAACATTTAATCTTCAATACTTATCTCTTTTAGACTGCATTGCATCAGCATGTGTGTCAAGTTTATCAGCATGTGTGTCAAGGTTATCAGCATGTGCGTCAAGTGTGTCATAATTTATATGAAACTGGTTTGTTATGATATTAATTTGGTTTATACAGTTATTATTGCACAGCATTACTTTATTACTCAGAAGCATTATCAGATTCACAAATAGGCAAGATTTTGAATTTGCATCGGGTGGCAAATTCATAATTGCTGGAAAATTTAATTTAAATTTAACAAGGATATTTTTTAATGTAAAGAAATTTGATTATTTAAGCTCAAGTAATCACCTGCAAATACAGGATGGCCAAAACGAGAGGCAGGAAAATACAAAATTTTATATTTTGCGAGGATTTTTTCACCGTGTGTATTAAATGTGCCCATTTTTAAATGTTGTTATTTACATCATTTGTTCAACTTACTTTTGCATTAAATAATTCACAAGAAAGAAACCAGGTATCAGTCAAAGGGCAAAGATAAGATGAGAACAAAGGAGGGGGCGGAAGTTTTTTACGTCTTAGTCCTCGTCTTAGTGTTACATCAAATCTGACTTTATTATCAAAAAATCTTGAAATTTAGTGTGATTGATCCTGGGTATGTTATGTTGCTGTGGTTTAAAGGAAAAAAAATCGACGCACTTTTTTCAAAATTCCGTCTGAAAGGGTTAACCCGTTTTGTACATCGATACATTAACACATTATAACTAAACGCATTACATCGTGAAAAACAAACATCTTCATTAAAACCAATATTAGAATAACCACCTCTTTTTAAATCAATCCATATTATAAACTCCGGTAATAACGATTTAAAAATATTTATTTAAAATTATAGCATTAATCATGGGTTATTGTTTTAGTGGGTTTTTTTATTAGAAGTCATCATTTTAATAGTTTACTTCATAATTACTTATATTATCTTCGCTTATATATTTCACGACGGCAAAGAAAGTGATACAAATCAGAGTTTAGGAAAACGTATTTACTGTTAATTTTAAATTTAAATTTAATGCTCTTTCTTGCTGAAAAACTTGCAGAAAGTTAACTTATATAGCTGATGCGAGGCAGCGCAAAAGCATTATGATCAAGTTCTTTCATCATCCATAACTAAAGTTTTTATTGACTAGTAGAAAGTGATTCTTTTTTTATTTATTGGAACAACATCAGGCTTTCGAGTTCATGAGTTTAAATTAAAAAAAAAAAAAAAGACATTCTATATGTATGCCACAAAATCTGGACGATAACCTTACTGCCGTACAGTAGCGTAGCTAGGGGGCCCAGCGCCCGTGGCGAACTTGAAAAATTGCGCCCCCCCCCCTTACAGGTCGCTTTGATGGGAGGTCATTGTGAATTCCTAAAATGTCCTTACTCCAAAAATTTTGATTTATTTATTCGAAAAATTTGCAGACAATGTTGTAACCTTTTTTTTTTCTTTTTGCTTTCTTTTAGCATTTTTAATGGTGCTCAGTGTTCCCCCTCATGTTATGTGTGCATATGTCTGCTTGTTCGTTTTATTGGGAAAAATTCAAGTTTTATTTTTGACAAGTTATTTGTTCAATTTTAGAGTTTTTGTCTCGCCAACAATTTTAGTTCGGGGCGTTCCTACCTTTCCCCATCTTTTCACATAAATTCAAAAAACAAATAATTCTTGCAATTCGTTATTGAACATAGTGTGTTTTTTTTTTCCACACGACAGATTTTATTTAAAATAGAATTTGTTTTAAAACACTAGAAAAATGTATAAAATAAACATAATTTGTGCATTTTAAATAAAAATCAAAGCATTGATTCTATTGTACTTAGGAAATCAAAGAAAATATAAAAAGCATAATTAAACTGAAATTGGCTTAATAAATACGACTCCTTGCAAACAGGCGAAATAAAAGTTCGCTATTTTAGGTCTCCGATTTTTTTATGAATAAATACTTTTTATTTTAAGTACTTAAAATGTAGCAGAGACCCGCTGTTATTTAAAACTAATATTATCTATGAGGGGAATTAGGAGAGGGGCAATTGTTCCCTCCGTGGCTTTAAAGTACCAGATGTATTTTCTTGATTTTTTTTTTTGAAATTTTAAATACAGCGCATACAAATACAGGACAACAATAGAGATGGTATTAGCGAGTACCACAACGACTTTGCTCAAACTGAGAATGATTTTAAAAAAAAACTGATTAGCACGTATATTTGTGTACCGTTTTAAAAAAGTGGCTCGCCCCACTGAAGTAGCGCAGAGTACATGCATCTTCCCTCAACATTCACTTGGCGTTTTCATGTTCATAGAAACAATAGCTATATTTATTTATTTTGACAAGAGAAAAAGCACAAAACATATTTCACTGGCCTGATTACAAATCGAGCTCAATCCCTCCCAATAATACTAAAACGGTAAATAAAGAACAAAGTAGAGCTATAAACAGTTTAAAAGTGAGAGCCCTTCATTAAAGTACATATAAAATAGAAAAATTTCCAAAATAAAAAATCAAAACTCACTAAAAAAAGATTTATTTATCATTTTTTTTTTTTTTTTTAACTTTCGAACCTTCTATACTGAGCCATCGAAGCACAAACAGCGTTTGAAAACGTTACTCGTTCAAAACCGCGCGCCGCTGTACTTGTGGATCATTTTTGGAATCTTCATTTAATGTAGATTCTCAGAGCCTGATTACCGCAGGGGCAAGGGGGGCACAGGCCCCTCCTCTTAGATTTCAGCCTAGCCCAAAATTTCATTACTTTCTCCAACGTCTTATAAATACTAAATGCCTACTGTATGTTTCACTATTAATGCTAAAAGCTTACTGTGTATGTCGAAGCATATTTTTGTCTTAATAATTTGATAGCATTATTGTTATAATTTTAAAGTTTGATCTTTACACAAAACTTTTATTTAATTCTGGTATTGTAATAATTTTTTAACTCGTAACACGTAACTGATATGAAAAGGCAAGGCGGGGGCCATGAAATAGAAATGTGCCCCATGTCCAATGTCAGAATAATCGGGCTCTGTAGATTCTTGGTACAAATTTTTAGAATCGCGAAATTTGCAATAGCCGTTTTTTAGAAACCTTTCCCTCCCCATTCTGAGAAATACATATTATTCTCTCGCTAGTTTTCGCCACAGAAAACATAATACCAACAGAGAAGTTATTTTCTGTCATCATACAATTGCATTCCAAAAATCTGTATCCGAAATGTTTTCAACAAAAACTCGCCGATTTTTAAAATCGTAGAACGTTATTTCTGAAGTATATTATGTAATTGATAAGTTCAAGTGATATCGTGAAAAAAACGGTTGGAAAGAAACGGAGAGAAAATGTTTGTTTCCATCTGTTTTAAGTGGATATATGACCGACCGATTTCGGATCGGCCTATTATACAGACTCCAGACCCCATATAACTAAATTTTATCCTGCCAGATAGATTTAAGCTTGTATCCAATCGAAATCTACCAAAGCAATGTTGCACATTTTGTATCATTTGTCTTGTAGCGTGGAGGTGCAGTTTGCGCTACTCAGAGAGTCTTTCAAATTTTAATTTTTTAGTCTGTTTGGACTAGATTTTTTTTTTTTTTAATCGGTCAAACTGCAGCCCCCCTGGTTGCTGCGCCCGTAGCAAGAGCCACTCCTGCCAACCCCTAGCTACGCCACTGTTCCCAATCATTTGTCTTGTTGCGTGGGGGCGCAGTTTGCGCTGCTCGGAGAGTCTTTCAAATTTTAATTTTTTAGTCTGTTTGGACTTGATCTTTTTTTTTAATCGGTCAAAATGCCGCCCCCTGGTTGCTCCGTCCGTGGCAAGAGCCACTTCTGCCAACCCCTAGCTACGCCACTGTTCCCAATCATTTGTCTTGTTGCGTGGGGGCGCAGTTTGCGCTGCTCGGAGAGTCTTTCAAATTTTAATTTTTTAGTCTGTTTGGACTTGATCTTTTTTTTTTTAATCGGTCAAAATGCAGCCCCCCTGGTTGCTGCGCCCGTAGCAAGAGCCACTCCTGCCAACCCCTAGCTACGCCACTGCTCCCAATCATTTGTCTTGTTGCGTGGGGGCGCAGTTTGCGCTGCTCGGAGAGTCTTTCAAATTTTAATTTTTTAGTCTGTTTGGCCGTGATCTTTTTTTTTTTTAATCGGTCAAAATGCCGCCCCCCTGGTTGCTCCGCCCGTGGCAAGAGCCACTTCTGCCAACCCCTTGCTACGCCACTGTTCCCAATCATTTGTCTTGTTGCGTGGGGGCGCAGTTTGCGCTGCTCGGAGAGTCTTTCAAATTTTAATTTTTTAGTCTGTTTGGACTTGATCTTTTTTTTTTTTTAATCCGTCAAAATGCCGCCCCCCTGGTTGCTGCGACCGTGGCAAAAGCCACTCCTGCCAACCCCTAGCTACGCCACTGTTCCCAATCATTTGTCTTGTTGTGTGGGGGCGCAGTTTGCGCTGTTTGGAGAGTCTTTCAAATTTTAATTTTTTAGTCTGTTTGGCCGTGATCTTTTTTTTTTTAATCGGTCAAAATGCCGCCCCCCTGGTTGCTCCGCCCGTGGCAAGAGCCACTTCTGCCAACCCCTTGCTACGCCACTGTTCCCAATCATTTGTCTTGTTGCGTGGGGGCGCAGTTTGCGCTGCTCGGAGAGTCTTTCAAATTTTAATTTTTTAGTCTGTTTGGACTTGATCTTTTTTTTTTTTTTTAATCGGTCAAAATGCCGCCCCCCTGGTTGCTGCGCCCGTGGCAAGAGCCACTCCTGCCAACCCCTAGCTACGCTACTGCTGCCGTACGCCACTATTACCTTTAAATATGCAACAGCATTTATATTTCGCAATACATATGCATTTTTCTTATAGCATTTCTACTGAAATATCTTTTAAAGTATGAGGTAAAAAACAGAGCTCGAAGCTTGGGTAACACCCGATTTCTTTTAAAAAAATGTGATAAATTGTGATGAAGTTACAATGAATCTGTTTGGGTTAAAATACAGGTCTTTATTGCAGTTATTCACTTAGACAATCACTAAAGCTTTTAATTTGCACCAGAAAGTGCTACACAGATAATTTCAAACTTAGAAAAATAACATTCTAGTTTGCATTTTATCAGCAGATAAAGCACCTTATATACATAAATGATATGATTTTTGATTTAAAAAAAAAACAGCAGTTATTTATTTTTCGGATACATCGATTCAGTTTTATATTTAGAGCTCAAAAAAATCATTTTCTTAGACATGTATTTTTGGAACATATGACAAACCATATTAACAGTGTTCACGATTAGGGCTTATTCTCCAGAAATCCTGATATATTTAACCATTTCTTTCGACCTATTTTGGATTTTCGCCAAGACAGCATTAGTATAAAATATGTGTTCCTTCAAACCATCCAATCTAATAGCTGTTCTCATATTTTTCCAAAATATTTTTTTTGCATAATTTTAATTCCAAATCTATGTATTATTAAAAAGATCATGTTTCCTTAAAGTATTTCAAAAGCGCTGTATTGCGCACAGAAAGTTCGATAAAGAGTTTAAAGAATTTTTTAGATCATGTATTTCTAAATGTTTACTGTTTTCTAGATATAGGTATTACGCATATTTTATATATAAATGACTGTATGTGAGAGTCAGTTTTCATGTTTCTTATACGAATCCCTAGTTAATGTCGAATCTTTGCCAAATTTGACACAAAAGTCCTTTGTTGATCAGGAATGTATATAGTGCGGCTCTCACTCCTATCGGGTCGATCCCCCATGGGAGTTTTCCTCGTTAGAATCGTGCTTATGTAGGATCATTTGATGCTCATGAGTTCAAATATGTATGGGTTTCATAGCAGAAAATATATGAAACGGAATACATACGTCTATCGAAACCATCGGTTTATTTTTTTTCCTTTTGTGAAATGAAAAAAAATAAAATCTAGAGAGGTATCGATTTTATATTTGAGTCACAAAACTGTTCTTTTCTTCACGTTGAAGAGCCATACTACACAATTTGTTTTCTTTTTTTTAGCCTGATTGTGTGTGTGAGTGTTGGGCATAAGCAATTTGACACAACTTTTACCTTCAAAGTAGACGGAGCAACGCCTGGCCACGCAGCTAATGTGCTATGACAGTTTCAACTTTTCCTGTAGCCAGTGTGGCAAATGATAATGTTTTTCGGTGCATGAGTATTTTTGGGAAACAATAACACAATAAAAAGACAATAAGACAGTGCACAGCAAATTAACCAACTTCTTTGGTACTGTACAGAAATGAGGAAACTATAGAGTTATTGTGTGTGCATTTTATAATTTTTTCCAACCATAAACCAGTTTTTTTACAAGCAATCGGTTAAAGTGAGCAAATATTTCAGTCCCTTCGTGATAACTAAAAGCTAGTTCGATTGCAGTAAGTAGAACTCACTAGACGAATACAGTACATAACGCTCTAATAGATGTTCGAAGTAATCATCAATGGACTCTTAAAAGCGAACAACTCAATGTGTTCAATACGTTCAGCAACTGGCTTACCGTCGTGTCACGTATGCATTGAAGTAGCTGGTTCAAACTTACTGCGTGTTTTAACTTTAGGAGTTTTATTTATTTTGTACACTATGTGTACTAGTTGTGCACAAAAAATATTTTCCATTTACTGGTTTATTTTCTTCTTTTAAAGTACTAAAATGTAAAATTGTTAATTTTACAGTTTATTACTGTGCATTTTAGTTTTAAACTGGAACCTCTGCTGCCATTATTATACTGTTGCTTTTACAAAATAATACAGATAAATTTTACAGCAATAAACTAAAATTGATAACTTTACAGTAAGAAACTGTAAAATTGCTAGTTCTGCAGTTTATTACTGTGCACTTTACAGTTTTGATTTGGAACCTCGACTGCAAGTATTATACCGTAAAAACAACTTTACTGTTTGTATTGTATTTACTAATACGCGTATTATTAGTATTGCTCGTTTTGAACTGTCAAATTCACCACGAATCTTTAGGTATGACAAAAACAGATAAGTTACGCATTCTAAAAGTTCATATTAGAAAGTAAATGGGCAGTTGTTTGTTCGATTAAAAAATCAAGAAAGTGTTTTTTTTCCCTTTAAGAGCCGCATAATCTGTCCCATTAAAAATATATACATTTTTAACAAGCCTTTGTGCTATCATTTGTATAACATCTTTTGTTGATTTAAAAAAAAACTTTAACACTACAATATAAATTATAAAAAAAAACGAAGGAGAATGAAGGACTGAAACAAGAATGAATATGTGGTCGAAATTTCCAAAAGCTAAACTAAATGAATTCATATCTTAAGTTGTGGATTTTGAAAAAACTAAAATAAAAATCCTTGCACGAGGTCATACCAAAGACATACTTCTTCCTTCAGAGCAACTTGTCACTGACGGATTATCAACTAGGCACAAAGAAAAAACACTTGAACACGATGGCCTTTGAAACACTACCTCTTTCCAAAGAGAGCCCAAAGGCTAGAAGGCAAAGAAAATGTTAAGAGCTGATTCACGCTCAGACGTGCTTATGCTGTCAGAACCGTAGAAGACAAACTTCAAGACGAGTAAGAGGGCTCTAGGATTGAAACCGTCTTTCGTGAAACTTTTTTGACGGCCATGTCAGCCACAATTGTCAGCGTGGCGTAAGCTTCTGCTCCACCTTATTTGCAGAAATATTTCGCATTCGATGGGTATTATGTTTCGCTGAGTTTATTCAACTGTCAAAGCTTTCTATCGTCTCTAGGGTTGTAAATAAAAATGCTTGTACTTGCATGTTTTGTCTGAGTTTGGATGCTTCGCGTGTCACATCTGTTTGAAACTCGTAAAGAGTGGACGATTGGATGGTATTCAAAAGACTAATGAAATCAGGAAATATTCACTATCTTCTGATCTTTGACCGTTTAAGTATTTAATATCAATTTCTAGAAACTCATGAATGAATACGGAAAACATGTTCTAATTCTTTGTGGATTCTTTGTTGAAATATGTTCACTGAAAATCGGAGCAAAGAAAGTAGTAACTTTTTAAGCATGTATCATGAAATTAGAATAATAATTCGGTTAACAAATTTAATTACATTTGTCTATTTTATAACTTTTTTTTAAAATATCATTAAGCTAAAAGGAAAAATATGAAACAAAATAGATTAAACAGTGTATAGGGTAAGTCGTGGTATCATTCTCCACCTAAGATGAAACATTTATAATAACTGTTGTGTTAATGAAAAAATGGAAAATAATACATAATTATTTTTTTAGATGCTACCCTGACTAACAAATGTGAAATAAATTACTTATTATCAAAAACCAAAATTGTCACTTTGTGGCGTATTACTCTGACAGCCAAGTAATTTTCCCTACCCCATCAGGGTATGTGCCAGACTTAAAATAACATTATAAAAACTTATTATAATTGGAAAAACAGTAGTAGTTAGCTAAATTAATTAAAGCATTGTATAAGTAATAAAATAAAATAAATTTTAAATTCATAAAGTAGGATTTTACAGGATTTTATCTTATACTTAAGGTTTTTGGCACAATTTTGTTTTAAAAACTTTACTTAGCCACTGTATTTTTGATTGTACTTTTCAAACGCTTCGTGCAACTATCCAAATAAGTCTATATACTTTATCCAGTCAACAGAAAACTCAATAAAGTAATAATGCTGTATGGACTCTAAGCAATTGTGTTCATTACATGGTAAAGTATTCATGCTATAAACAGAAATTATAATTTAAAGCTACCTTAAACAAATTGTTTCCATTTTAGTTCAAAATACTAAGATCTTGAAGTTCGAAATTTCAAATAATTACTTACAAAAAATGGGTAATTCATTAAAAATTAGCCAATAATATGCAGATGGTTTATTTCATAAAATTTAGCCAATACTATGCAGGTGGGTAATTTCATGAAAATTAGCCAAAAATATTTAGATTTTACGGTAACTGTGAAATACATTTTTTAATTTCTTGTACCTTGAAAAGGGCAAGAAAAATTAAAGGTACTTCTTTGTCTTCAAAACATCTGTTTTGCTTAGTTTTTCATTCTATCATTCTAAAATAGTACACTCAATATTTTCAGAATATTATTAAGTGAGCTTTTTTTATTAATAATAAAGAGATGATATTAATAGCATTGTAGTTTTTAATTTTCGTCAGATATAATTCATTTTAAGTAATGTACGCTATGATGATTTTTAAAATGTTGAAAAAACACCTTGCAACGCAAAAATATAATAATCGAGCAAATGCAGAAACTAGATTCGTTTCCATTGAACTTGTTGACGGAGGGTCATTCCATTTTAAATCAACGCATGGGGTGCGCATCACCATTTTTGATTTTGATGAAAATTTGCATGTGCATTCCTTTTATTTCCCAGACCTCAAAAAAATAGTTATTTTATTTTAGAAAAATTTACCCTTTGCTATATTAGCCATTTTTGTTGTTGGCAACAACAAAACTGGGGCATTTTGATGCTTTGTCTTATGAACTATAACTTTTTTTTCTATTAAAGACTTTGAGCTCAAAAATAGCTCATTGGCAAGCTAAGAAAGAAATTTTTTTATATATGATATCAATAAATTTCAGACTTAAAAAAAATACTTAGTTTTTAATACTTACTACTTATGAAACTTAAAAAAACCCATGAAGGGTTTTGAATAACAAGCCCTATGTTTTATCGTATATTTATATGCATGGCTATTTATTATATACAAAAAATTGGCTTGTTACTCCGCCCCCTTTATGAGGTATGCCCCCTAAAGTTGCAAAATTTCAAAAAAAAATCCAGTTTTCAATGCTAAAAAAATGCATGTGGGGGAGAAGGTAAAAATAATTTTACTTGTGGAATCTTAAGTACTTTTTATCAGCTGTCTAATGAAATAAGAGTTGCTTTGTTATTCAAAGGTGCTTGGCAGATATAAGGGTCTGAATTTTCAAAAAATTGCACAGAAACAACACAATTATTTTCATTATTTTTAATTTTTTTTATTGAAATGTAATAATATATACTTTATTATTTGCTTTAAATGCTAAGAAAAGACTAAGAAGAGTTGTGAAGAAATTTATTTAAACTTTCCACTTAAAAAAAAAAGCCACTCTGCTTTTATACCAAAGTCCTCTTCATGGCGGCTCTAGTAAATAAAGTTATTTCTATTTTTGCGTTGCGCAGAAAACCCACCTGAAAAATAGGTTAATTTTGAAACTAAAGGGTGGTCCGCTTTCAGTTTTCTAGCAAGGATATTTTAAAAACCATAGAATGTGGTAGTGTTGTATTCCAGGTAATCATTTACAAAAACGTTCATCTTGAGCACATCCATCTTTTTGCAAATAAACAACAAAAGGATGAAGTATGGATTAAACTCCCGACCAGTGATAGGTATGAATAGTTCTGTTGTAGGTGGCAAACAGATGTTTACAAATCAGACAAATTTAGTGATATTCTATATCCCCAGGTGTTAAAAAATATTAAATTGTCAATCTTATTAAAGTTTGAATAAATTACTGCATAACTCTTCGTAATCTTTTTTAGCTTTTAAAGCAAATAATAAGGTATATATTATTACATTTAAATAAAAAAAAAATTAAAAAGTATGAAAATAATTTTGTTGTTTCTGTGCAATTATTTGAAAATTCAGACCCTTATATCTGCCAAGCGACTTTGAATAACAAAGCAACTCTTGTTTCATTAGAAAGCTAATAAAAATTACTTAAGATTCCACAAGTAAAATTATTTTTACCTTCTCCCCCACATGCTATTTTCTAGCATTGAAAACTATATTTTTTTTTTCTGAAATTTTACAACTTTAGGGGGGCATATCTCATACTGGGGGCGGAGTAACAAGCCAATTTTTTTTATAAAATAAGTAGCCATGCATATAAATATACGATAAAGCATAGGGCTTGTTATTCTAAGCCCTTCATGGGTTTTTTAAGTTTTTTCAAACTTTGACCTTAGAAAAGATCTATAAGATCTTAGATAAGGTCTATGCCTTTTTTTCTTTGATTTCACATGGAATAACGTACGCATTTTTGATCTGCAATATTCCCTTGAAACTGATTTGTCTCAAAAATAAAACCAACGTTTTTTAGTTAAAAAAAGTGTGTTCTTTCCAATAATGTAAAGAAAATTGAAATTCAAGATGTCCCTTTTGAGATATTGCCCTTTGAAATTGGGACAAAATTGAGAAAATTTTTTTTTGACTTGAATTTCAACTCACATAATTCAGCAATTATTTGAGCTATCAAGGTGCCACTTGCACACCTTTTGGACGAGCTATCAGGCTACAAAAGAGGAAATAATTAGCTTCAGAAAGTCTTTCTTTCAGCAGATACAAGCTGATAACTTATGGTCAAAATTTTCCAAAATACGATTTTTTACCAAATTTGGCAGCAAATTGCAAAAAATCTACAGTGCTTTGAGCTTTTGTTACACAAATAGGCTATTTTACCCTAAACAGTGATCAGAATCACCAAATTTGAGCCATATAATCGTTTTAGGTCGCGAGCAATAAAAGCACAAACTTGACGATTTGGTCATTTTTTTTCAAGACGCGAAAAAG
This sequence comes from Uloborus plumipes, assembly GCA_038373865.1. NCBI lineage: Eukaryota > Metazoa > Arthropoda > Arachnida > Araneae > Uloboridae > Uloborus > Uloborus plumipes. The sequence goes on along the minus strand of JAXGGA010000055.1, from coordinate 159,432 downwards.
AGGCCTTTACAAAATAATTTATATTGTGAAGTTTATTCCAACGTTAGAGATGCACAAATATGCAGGTATACCGCAGACACGTGTTTCGAGGCTACAAGGAGCCTCTTTTTCAATGCAAGAGGTGTGAGCTTTAGGATGAAGAGTCATCCGATAAAAGCAACACTTTCGAACAAAAGACAGTATAAATAGCAAGAACTGGATATTAACAAAACAAACAAGACAATGCTTAGAGCCGAAATTTATTACATGAAACCATCAAGAAAAAACCGTTAAGAAATAAATTTCCAAAAGATCCCATAGATCATACACATTGTCAAAAAACGAAACCACTTATGAATAAATTAGCAATAAATTTGCAAATAGGGAAAAAATATATACCGAAAAACAGCAGAAAGAAAACAGAATGAAATAAAATGAAATAAAATTTTAAATTAATCAAAAAATATGAGCAAAAAATTGAAATGTAAAGATTAGCAACACGAAAAGCCAAAAGGCTAACAATTATAATTTATACAAATTGACGCCAAACTGCAGAAAAATAAGGAATAGCATTTATATCGTTAACTAAGTCAGAACTGTTTTTCAAAATGTGGAAGGATTCCCAAAAATCAAGATCTGATGGGTTGGGGCATTTTTGGACAATTTGAAAGGAATTAAAATCGAAAGAATGATTCTTGTCCCAACAATGTTGCGCAATACTAGACTTATTTAATTGCTGCTTTTTCACATAATTCTGATGTTCTTTTAAGCGGAATTTTAAAGCCCGTCGCGTCTGTCCTATATAGGATAAATTACAAATGCAATTAATTTTATAAATACCACAACTGTTAAGAGGATGAATGGGATCTTTAAGAGAAGAGAAACATAGTTTATTCATAGGAGAGAATACCACCTGGAAATTGAAACGTTTGAGAATCTTAGCAACCTGATAACTCACAGAGGGAAAGAATGGAAAAACAACCAAATTCTTTCTGATGACAGTTCTCTCAACAATATTCGTTTCGGATTTATTAGAAAGTTTTTTAAAAATGGAATCAATCAAAGTATGAGGATAGTTTCTATCAATAGCCACAGCTTTAAGATAGTTGAGTTCAGCATTAAGAAGTTCCGGTGAAGAACAAAGATTAATAGCACGGTAGACAAAAGTATTAAATGCAGCATATTTTTGACTAGGAGGGTGAGATGAAAGTCGATGAGGAGGTAACGAGACAGCAAAAGGTTTGCGATAAACGGTAGTTTCAAAGCCGAATTCAGTACGAGAAACTAGAACATCAAGAAAGGGAATGCAATTATCCTGTTCTTTCTCACAAGAGAATTGAATATGAGGATCTATAGAATTTAAAACGGATAAAATATCGTCATTTTGAAACTGGTTATGGTTCATTAGAACAAAACAGTCGTCAACATATCTAACATAAAATTGAAACTGTAATTTTTGGAACAACTTAACCTCAAAATAATGCATGTAAATATCACTAAGAATGGGGCTTAATGGGTTACCCATAGCCAGACCATCTGACATAGTGTAAAATTTCCCATTGAAAGCGAAAGAACATTGCTTAATACATGTACGGGTAAGGAAAATTAATTCCTCAATTTCCTTAGAGGTGAAATGAAATTCTGAAAGTCTTCTTTGAAGGCATAACAATGCACCCTCGATTGGAACGTTCGTAAACAAGGATTTAACATCAAAAGAAGCCATAAAGGAATCCTTAGGAACGAAATTATGAATTTTCTTAACAAAATCTACAGAATTTTTAACGGTGAATAAATTATGAATTCTAAGTGGAGAAAACACAGAGACTAAATATTTAGTAAGTTTATAAGAAGCAGTACCTATATTGGATACAATCGGTCTAAATGGAATACCAGTTTTATGTACCTTGGGTAAAGCATAAAATCTAGCACAATTTTAAGCAAGCAATGAAATTTATTTCTTAACGGTTTTTTCTTGATGGTTTCATGTAATAAATTTCGGCTCTAAGCATTGTCTTGTTTGTTTTGTTAATATCCAGTTCTTGCTATTTATACTGTCTTTTGTTCGAAAGTGTTGCTTTTATCGGATGACTCTTCATCCTAAAGCTCACACCTCTTGCATTGAAAAAGAGGCTCCTTGTAGCCTCGAAACACGTGTCTGCGGTATACCTGCATATTTGTGCATCTCTAACGTTGGAATAAACTTCACATCTATTGCACAAAGGTATTTATTTTCTTAATTTATATTGGCTGCACTATATCACTTATGGAGCAAAAAATTGGTATGACTTCAGGAAAGTCTTATATGTACTTCCAAAAAAAATTTCATCAAAATCGGAGGGGGTCGAGTGGGGATGACTCGTACACTTGACATGGAATGACCAAATATTTATTCACAAGCTTTCAAAATCCAACTTAAGATATCGAAGATAGAAAACACCACGATGAAAAACGAACAAAAAAACGCTTTTCATTGAAACAAATTATCTACACTGATGGAGATTCTTAAATGTTTATAACCACATCCCAAATAGCACACTTCGTGTTTTAAAGGTTGTAAAATGGTTATTAACTTTGTAACAACCGCTTAAAAACGTTTATAAAACGTTTAAAGGTTATTTGTGCTACCTGGGATCATGACAAACCTAACGTATAAAAAAGTGTATTTAGTTTTTGCTGAAAAGCTTAGAAGACATTATCTGTAAAATGTATATCAAATGTACCTATTTACCAATAAAATAACCTAGTACTATTCATTAACATCATTTGAAATGCAAAAACAGAAAAAAAAACTGTCCGCTTCGTAGCCTATAGTATATCAGATGCGTCTCAGAGAACTTCGCAGAATTAAGTGCAGTTGTGGTGCACGAACTTTACTTAATATTTTTGGTTATTTACGCTCATAATTCTTTTTTTAACAACTTTACCACGCATTTATGTTAAGCCTTTTAATTGATAAATTATAGCTTGCAACAAAAGTCAATATATTAATATCGCGTAAATCTGATTAAACTTTTCTCAGTAGTCTGCGAAGGAAAAGTAACATTATGAATCAGTAAAGATCTTGAGAAGAAAAATCTTCCTTTAGTGAAAAAAAAAAAAAAACACATGAGGAATCAACAAATAAGGAACTATTCAGCAAAAACTGTTACTTCATGAACGGTTTTCGGGGCTTTTTGTATTGAACCCTTTTTAAATCGAAACACATTCACGTACTATATTTTGCGATTTAATATATACCATACAAGTTTTCTCATAAATCAGTGCAGACCTAGTTCAAAAAAATTTCATCATTTTAGGATTTTTTTTTTCCTCTTTTTTTTTTTTTTTTTTGCTTTGTTAAAAAAGTTTCAGTTTTAAATTCAAAAAAGTAACAATCATAATTTTCATTGTTTTTTTGCGTATAGCTAAAAGGCTTTAACATTCCAATCTTTTACCGCTCATTAAAAATTCTACATCATTTTTGAGGTGTCGCAGCTCTAATGTAGAGGTGTTTTTTTTTTTCTTCTTTTTCACTTCCTTTCCAGGAACATTTCTTTTGATTCGAATCAATTTAGCTCTCTCACGACGCTATGACAAAATACGTTCCATTGGGATTGAAGTTATACATTCAAAGGAAGACTGAATTACTTACATATCACGTTTCCTCCTCAAAATATGAAAGAGAAATTCTGCGAATAATCATTGTAGACACGATCAGAACGAAAATGAAACTTCCTTAACCATTATATCAAAAGCGCTTGAAGTAAAGAGAAAATCATCTAATGTCGTTTATGTCACTCTATCAGTACGTCTGAATAGCCCACAGACACGCCATAAGTCGTGATGTGCGGCCATCTATATTAAAGGGAAGATTATGGTCCGCAGTGTTAAAAGAGCTTAAGTGACTTTTCTCTCAAATTCCGAAGAATGGATTCTATAAGGTTTTGTTGGGACGTTTCTTTGTGTTTTCTACAAGCTCTATTTCCTCCTTTTCTGATAATTTGGGAAATTCCCCGGTATTCCTAGAATTTTCTCAATACCGAGAGTGGATAGTACCTGAAAACAATGTATAACTTGAGATTATTTTATGTATTATGTTTTGTTGTTTGCTGGAAGAACACAAAACAACTCTATGTGCTTCTTGGTTTTAAGCAAAAATACTTCTTTAGATGAACCTAATGTATTAAACTATATCAGGGTGCTTAGGTGTGTAAATTAAAATCATACAGCTTATTTTGTTTTTGCTATCATTTGAAATGATTGTTTGCGCTATGAGTTTACTTTTTCGACAATCGGTGTACAAATGTCATTAAACTTGATTTTTTTTTCACGAATTCTCAATTTATCTCTTAATTCGTTGTTTGTCAAGTTTTGTATAGCTTAAAGAAGTTTTATATATCTCTAAATCGAGCATCATATGATAATTTTAAAGAGTTGCGTCAAATCTTGATTTTTTTTCCTTCAAATAACATAAGCTGTCCTTGAATATAGTAATTTATGAATAACATCGAAGAAGGTTTGTTGTGCACCAAAATAAACGACTTTGAAATATAATTTGCAAGAAATAATTATTAAACAATGATACTGAACTTGGTTAGCTGCTACTGATGTTTATAATCTATTTTATTTATCACAATGGGAATGAGAACTGTTTTCGACTGTTTCATATCCATTATTTCTTCTCATAGGAGAAGGGAGCATTACATTAACTGTTAGAATTCTTCTGAGGTCTGAAGAAGTGAAAAGTACGAAAGCATGAACATTTTTAGCTAGTAGAGAAACTCAAGGAGTATTCCCCCTAAAATATTTAAATCACCCAAACGATCTTTTTCCCCTTTTTGTTTTCAAGAATTTTACTTAGTTTGTTGTAAAACCAGAGCATTGGCCTCAATCGTATAACACCATATACGAAACGATATTTACGTTCATTTTTGATTATTTTTTTATTTGAATGTGTTTAATTTAAAGAGAATAACTGCTATATGATGAGATAACAATGAGAGAGAGGAAAATCTTTTGTTTTCTTAATTTACGTTTTTTTTTTAATTATTAACCTATTAATGCCTAGCGTTCCTTTTTAGGAACGGTCCAAAAAAGCGGTCTGAATTCCCCAGAAATGAACATTTCAACCAAATAATCGTGTTCAATTAGTACCTTGGTATTGTTTTAATTCGTTATTAACAGATTACGGGACATAACCATTGTAAAGTGTATTCTGTAGCAGTTTTAATATGATCTTTATCAAAAATTACATCGTTCACAATCTCAAGAAAAAAAGCTAAGTTTTCAAAGTTATTCCCAGTTTCCCATTTTATGTTAATTGCTGATTTAATTTCTTCTTATAAAATGTATTTTTAAATATTATATCGCAGGCAGAAAAAAATTTTAGTAAAAAAAGTATGTACCCTCTGGGTTCAATCGTAACTTTTAAGGGGCGATTTTTCTTTCCTTAATAAAAAAAAAATATTTTTTACATGATATTTTTTTTTATTATTTTTCCTGTCCATTAAACACTGTTTGTAACCAGCATACAAATTATCTTTGGAAAAAAAAGTCAGGCATTAATGGGTTAAGGCTTCGTTTTTTGACAAGTCCTTTATAACACATAATTTAGATTCAAATACATTTTCAACTGCATATTCAAATACATTTTATAGATTCAAATACATTTTTACGTGCTTTAAATTTTGCGAGTGGAATGTAGAAAAAATCTGCATATGCAGTGAATAAATTGTTTACCCATAGTTTGAGTCTTTGGCTGGAAGTTGTGCAGCCGCATTAAGAAAAGTATTTCATTAAAAATCCTGACAATTCTTGACGTTATATAAGTTTAATAATACGATACATACATTAGACATATTTCAAAAAAATGCATATAAATACGTATAAAAATAATGAAAAAATTATTAGGAATTTTATCACTTCAGCTACCACAATACACTATGCAGAGGTTGTCAATAGTTATGTCACTACACTTAGGTTAGAATATATTGAAGTAATTTATAACTCATTCCTACTAATGTGACTTGCAAAGGAGCTCGCTAAGAGAAGCCGAGATATCTAACTCCAAATTTGAATCCGGACTTCAATTTCCTGTTATCGGAAGGAGATGCGACAGAGGAATAAATAGCAAGTGCTGCTAAATCAGTTTCAGATTAAAGTGCGCATTTGACTCGAAATGCTAAGAGTTCTCATTTAATTAAAGCTGTGAACCGGTAACCAATATCAGTTTTCTCAGTCCTGCTGCCACTGTCCGAAATGTAAGAGACTTAAGTCCGAGGAAGAAAGTTATTCAGAGAAGGAGATTGTTACTATAAATCATTGAAGATAACAAACGGCTAAGCGTAGAAAAGCATTTTGCTAGGATGATTTAGGTTCTTATTTAACAGCATTGATATAACGATTAATTAATCAAAATTTAACAGTTTGTTTGAATGGCGTAGGAAAGGATAAAAAATCGTTTTGCAGGACTTGTATTGCTGGTTTATGTACTTGCATAGGCACAAAATCTAAGTAGATACCACGGTAAAGGGTATTCATAATTAAATTTGAAACTCCCAGGAAATATGTTTTATTTATTTAGGGTATTTTATCGCTTCAATACCCACGCAATACCAAAAAAGCTGTGAACCGGTAACCAATATCAGTTTTCTCAGTTCTGCCACTGTCCGAAATGTAAGAGACTTAAGTCCGAGGAAGAAAGTTATTCAGCGAAGGAGATTGTTACTATAAATCATTGAAGATAACAAACGACTAAGCGCAGAAAAGCATTTCCCTCCGATGATTTAGGTTCTTATTTACCAGCATTGATATAATGATTAATTAATCAAAATTTAGCAGTCTGTTTGAATGATATGGGGAAGGATAAAATATCATTTTGCGGGATTTGTATTACTGGTTTATGTATTTGACTAGGCACAAAATCGAACTAGATGCCACAGTTTCAGGAATTTATAATTAAATTTGAAACTGCCAGGAAATATTTGTTTATTTATTACAGGTATTTTTTCGCTTCAAACATGATACCTACGCAATACCAAAAGAGAAATGCATTCTGCCACACTCCAAATATAAAACACTCTGAATAAATGAAAACCAAATTGGAACTAAATGCAAACTGTTCTCCGCTGTAAAATGTGGCTGCATTCAGATTTAATTTTCAGTTGCCACTTAAACCAAAGTGTACAGCTCGCTGTTTCGTGATTAGAAAACAAAATAAAACGACTTATTATTAATAATTTCGGATAGTTATTTTTTAGTGTTACTTCTTCTATTTATACTACGTTGGAATAAAGAGGATTTCTAGTTTTTACAGAAATAATTGTTTTAATATGGTTTGTCACACTTAAAATATGAGTAACCCTGAATTAAAATAACAATAATAAGGCCAATCTGGTCCTTCAATTGATAAGTTAAACATTTATGAATTATATGTTTCTCAATGTAATAACTTTACGGTCGATGTATTACGTGAAAATGTAACGTGTTATTACATTTACAGTAAAGAAAACTAGGGCAATAGCGCACACCATTTTGCGTTTGATTTATCTCTCTATAGGAAATGGAAATAACAACAATATTTTCTACTGCAGTAAAATCTTCGTAGCCCAATTTAACAAAATGACAAATAGTATATTTTGTATTTCCCTTGAGACACATTTTTCTCAAACTAGGTGTCGTAAAACAACTGAAAAATTGATTGAACTATATTGCTTTTTAACTCCTAATGACATTTTTAGACGTAAACCCTTAGGATGGTGCATTAATCTCTAACTCGACAATGGACAATCTTCCTGCAGCAATACAAACATGCCTCAAGAGACATGGATTATTCGACTATTTTTGTCACAAAAAAGAGTTACGTTTTCTCTGTAACAAAACGCAAACTTTTTACATCACGAACATATTCATTTTATTGGAATAGTTGTACACAACTAAACTTAATAACAATAGCTAACTATTTTCTCCTTCGTAACACTGAAGATTAATTTCCAAATAAAATTTAATTCAATGTCGTATTATTATTATTGTTATAAGAAGTCGGCATTTTTTAATGTTTGTTTTTTTTTTCTTCAAAACCTTTGCGTTATATTTAATGCAGTGTAATATGGCGGAAGGTTTAGGGAAAAAATAGGTTTTTAACTAAACAAATTGTAAAAACTAAAAAACATCAATGCAAAATTTCGAGAAACTGTTTCAAATAACTAACTAAAAATCAAACGAAAGTCCTAAAGTTAAAATTTTTGGTCGTTTTTTATGAAATTCAAAAAAAAAAAAAAAATAATAATAATAAATAAATAAATAAATAAATAAAGTAAAAGACCGGTCACAAGAAGACTAAGCCGGATATATGCTAAATTTGTAAAAATTAATACAAGTAGTTAAGCTATTAAAAACGGAGTTTCAATAAGTATAGCGTAAGGTGATGGACAAGAACACTGCGCCACTTGTGAAAACGTGAAAAAAATGAGCAAATATTATTTCTCATGTGTATTTTTTATGAAATAATGACGATGCGTCTGTAAAATATAGCTGTAAGATTAATATCAATCTTATTTTTATTGAGATTAATACGTTATTTTGCTTTAATCATTTTCAAAAATGCAGGAGGTGAAAAAATACAATACGTAAAAAAACGTGGAAGCAATGAACTCAAATTATTTATTAATTGTGAATTTTATATAACTGCAGTCTTATTATATATACTTAGAAGTGGATGCTTCCATGCTCTAAAATATTTAGTAGATCATCCATGAGTTGCGACAAAAGCTTTGCAACGATCTAGCTAGTAAGATATCGACTTCTGAATGTACTTCTGACTTATAAGATAAAACTAGAGCCTAATAATGCATTCCTTCAGTAATATCAAATTAAGAGGCTTCCATTTTGCACCCATTATATGCCAACAAAAATCAACTCAGGAGTATTCCCTGTCTAGTTTAAACTTTCACTTTAAAAAATAGATGTTTTTACAATATAATACAGCTAATTTTACAGTAATAAACTAAAATTGCTAGTTTTATAGTAATAAAATTTAAAGTAGCTAGTTTTACAGTTTATTACTGTGCTTTTACATTTTTAAACTGGAACCTCTGCTGCCAGTATTATACTGTAAAAACAACAGCTCTTTTTATTTTGCTGTGTCTGCGTCAGATTTTTTCATGGAGGTGCTGGGGAGGAAGGGAGGATATTGGGGGAATACTATTTGTCCATTGTACGCAATGTTTTGGTAATGAAAAGTTGTGAACTGAGCAACAAAATCATTCTTGAATAAGTTGGATTGTGTTTATTAATTTCATTGAATGACAGAGTGAAGAGTCCGTTGAAAAATGCAATTTCCTGCACTTTTCAAAATAATCCAGCACAGGGGTAAAACACTAAAAATTTGAAACTAGAATAGCGAATGAATCCGCCCAGCAATACGGAATCATTTGAAAGCTGCGTTAAAAGTGTTTTTCAACAGAATTCTAGATTGAAGATATTCTCTTGAATTTTTCCTGTCACGCTGCGAAATCAGTACGTACAGCTCAACTTATTTACGAATGATTTTGTGCTCTAGTTTACGTTTTCATCAACACAACAATACATATACCGTAAAGTCGGGTTACTTGGACCCACAAGAAGGTTACTTAAGCCCACAGTAAAATGATAAAATCTGGGTTTGGTACTAGCATTAGAGACTGCAGAGTGCTTCTACCTAGAGGAGAAACGAGGAACTACGTGCAAGTCTTCAACTAATAAGTACCAAACCTAGATTTTATCATTTTACTGTAATGGGCTCAAGTAACCCCTTAGGGTCCAAGTAACCCGACTTTACGGTATTGAAAACAAAATTTCTTCGCAATTTCCTCTCTATATGAGTTAAATGAAAAATACATGTATTACCGTTTTGGACCGAGCTGGAACTCTGAATTGATTTTTTTCCTTAGAATTAGTTAAAATAAGAGTTTGTTAATTTTGCTTTGCTATGAGGAATAACATTATAAAAATATGCTTTCACGAAACGATTATATTAAACCAAAACTAAATTATAGGACTTTGGCTCTGTCAGCCCAGATCATCATATAACTATGGATGCGATAACAGCAAAATATTAAAATATTTTATTTAATCATCATTTTCTGACATGGTCTTTTATTTATGGTCTTGACACACAGATTACTGCAAAACGTAAAATTAATAGTACTTATTCTAAAAGTTTCGATTTGAACTGAAATCATTGTTTTACTTTAAAGTTTCATTTAAGTAAAGTTTTACGTAACACTAACCTTCACTTTCATATCAATTTAGTGAAGTAGAATCTACTTGATTTTTTTGTCCTTTGCTTATCTTTAATGTTATCTGTACCTCAGAACTAGACTAACGTAAGATCATGAAGTTAAAAATACAAGACAACGTGTCCAACAGTACAAATAAAATATTAAAAAAGAGTTTGAAAACTCTAGCAAATAGCCCCGAAATAGCTATTTGCTAGAGTTTTCAAACTCTTCTTTAATATTTTATTTGTACCTTTTGGACACGTTGTCTTGTATTTTTAACTTCATTAATTGTACAAAGTTTTCGACTGCTTTTCTTACAAATTTAACGTAAGACCATTTTCGTATTTTTTCAGGAGAGGCCGAAAACGAATGTCAGATGCATGCAAAAGATAGACTCGCGCACTTTTAATGCTTCTAAATAATTGTGAAGACATTTTTTAGAGTAACATGCTCATGGATGGATGCGGAATAATATCCTGCATTCAATGCAGTAATAAAGTGAAAATTGCCGCATTTGGACTTAGGTCGTTCCGGTTCTGAGGTACAGATACATTGCAGATAATATTCACAAAAAGAACGACTCAAAATACTCCACTAATATTGTATATATGATTAGATTAGATAAATACTAAATATATTTAAAAGAAATAATAGTGGAAAATCACACATTTCTTTATTTTAAACCACTTTATCGATAGTTCTGAAATTTCTTTTGAAACTGGTAATTTTTTCCGTGAGCTTAATAAACCTCTATGAGGGTTTATACGCACAGTACCAATTCTATCTTCAATAAAAAGCGTAATGCTGCTGCAATCGATATTGTAACCATACAATTGACTCTCCTCTTCCCCTTCTTTGGAAAGATCTAACTCCCACAATACATCCCATGTCAGTCAAAATCTCTTACAGGGATATAGGACAAAATAGGCGTATTCCCTCCCTAATTTCATCTCGCAGATTCAACTGCAAAATCCTACGGACATTCAGCCAGATTACGTAAAGCTGAACTAGGGCTTTCAGCTTTGAGGGTTGGATTCATTTTAAGGATTTTTCCTTTTCGTACAGACAATTATTTGCAGGAGAAGAGAGATCAATCAGAATAGTATTTCTTTTGAAAACAAAAGCAGGTCCCTTGACATTTCAAAACTGCTAGGCTGTGGTTTAGCCTTTTTCTGTACTAATAAAAAGATTGGTGAAAATAAAAGTTTACCCTATTAAATGTTTGCTGGTGGATTTATAACATCAAATATATTTATATTATTCTTTTCCTATCAGAATAAAATATTATGTACAGTAATTGGAATAAGTCAAAAAAATATTATGGAAAATTCTCAAGAATTACAAGAAAATATCACAAATATTTATTAATATATTTTTTTTAATTTTTGAGCTAATTATAACTAATTGCAAAAACAAAAATGTAAATAAACATGTGCTGTGTTAGTGAGTTCATATCATCACACGAATACATGAGTAATTATTTATGAAAATGTGCAAATAAGTAGATCAATATAACCTTTTGAATCATGGATTAATTTCTAACAAATGCATGAAATTAAGCAATAAAGAAAGGTGACTTTAAATTAGAATACTTGGCACATTGTAAAATTATATTTTGGAGATACGTTTAGCTTTTTTTTTTTTTTTTTTTTGTCCTAATAAGTTTTCCCTCTGGCCTCCTTTTTGATCTGAGTTTGAGGAAAATAAACGTATAAACCTCAAATTAATCACTATCTGCATTAAAGTATGTTGATTTCACAATAAAACACTTGTGCTGTTTAAATTTGAATAACTTATATTCTTCTGGGAAGCAATGATTGACGACTAATATTTGTTCATCCAAAGAAAACTTTCTGATGACTTTACTTCAAAATATAAGTAAAATAAAGTATTAATATACTTGATTTATAAGACTTAAAATGTGTTCAGATGTTTGAAACCAATTACTCCAACTTACTACAGTTAAATTAAACTGATATTGTAATAATTTATAAATATACATTCCCCGTTAGAAAGTAGAAAATAAATAGTAATCCAAGTATTTTTTTTTTTTTTATTTTTATTGTTATGTACTCATAAGTATCTGAACAAAATATTAGCTTTACATTCAAGAAAAACTTGAAAAGTCGAATTTTGTTTGACAATGTTATCCATTTTTAGTGAGCAGGAATTCAGTAAGCACCAAAATGAAAGTTTTATCCTGTTTATAGACCACTTTCTTAACATTAGTTTAAAAATATGTCATTATATTTCTATTTTTCTTTTTATATATTTTATTGTTCTTTTTGGGCCTTCGACTCCACTTCCTTTAAGTAGTTTTTCTTTCTAAGGGTAAATATTATTGCTCAGTGTTACTATTAAGGCGAGTGCGCCAAAAAAGGCCACCCTATGGTTCATGGACTAATATATTTTGCTCACTGATAGTTCAATTGTGTCCTACGTTTGCATTTTTATCATTATTATATGACTCATAAATATAAGAAAAAATAATGTAATGTGACAATTAAAGTTTCAATTACACTTTTCATAAGTTTTAACAAAGAAAATGAATTTGCTCTAATTAGAAGCATGAGTAGCTAAGCTAACGCTGAAAGAAAAAAAAAGTTTACAAAAAACTACTACCGAAAAACTATAAAAAAAGAAAAATCCTTTTTGTGAAGTGAAAAACGTATCCAACCACTTTTGATGAAATAAAAAATATTGCCTACATTGCCATATTTCATCAATGGAAAGTAGAAGGATTATTCGTCACATTTGGTGTATTGATAAGTCATTGTTTTCTTCGATTTTTCTTGGTTACTCCTGCGCCCATTTCTTCCACATATCGTCGGCACCATGCTAAACTTACGAATGTGAAAAATGGCACTTTTCAGGAGAGTCAAAACACTGAATATAATTTTTTCCCGCCTGACGCGTTTGGTTATTTTCAATTTTAAATTTTTATAGATATCTTTAAGTGTAAAACTATCGTTCGAAGGTGTCATTTCAATTTTGATTATTTGTAAAGTTATCAATAATAATTGTTTTAAAATATTCGCTACTTTACCAACATGGACATTTTTGGTCGAAAGTCACTGAATTGAAGGTAAAGTATCGAATATGAAATTTTAGAGAATATTCGATAGTTTGCAATGAAGTTTCCTGGCATTCATTTTCGATACTTTACATTTGGATTACAAAACTGCTATAAAAATTAATAATAATGGATGAAAAATTAAATGAACGGTTTTTTTTTTTACTAAGAAAAACTTTTATTGAACACAAGAAAAATATAATATAAATAATGGAAAGTAAATGATCAGGTAAGTAATTTAGACGATTCATCAAAAACACATAGTACATAAAAATAAATTTACTATTCAATTTCGGTATTATCGGGTTCTGCCAGAGAATCGCGGACTGATTTGGAACTCGGAAGCTGCTCATGAAAAGACCTGTATGCCCTGGGAACTAGCCTTGATTGCATAGTTGCAATAAATCTTTTTTTTTTCACCTCCGATATACACTGCTCGACATTGAAAATGCAACACCAAGAAGGAGTGGTCAGAAATTCATGCAAATTTTACCGTAGACGCACGTCACTGAGTTATGCAAATGATATGAAATGCGCAGCTCTCCGACGCACGTGAAGTAAGATATAAGAGAATGAAGTTGAAAAGTAGGCTATGTTCATGTTGGTTTTTCTGCCAGACTAATTATCGGAGAAATTTGTTTTTTGTCTCGAAGGATACGTGTGATAGGAGGAAATGCCACGCCGTCATCAACGAAGACACTTCCAGCATATAGACGACTTTACAAGAGGTATGGCGATCGGGCTGAGAAGGGGAGGTTGGTCCATGCGTCAAATTGCAGCTGATACCCACATGGATGCAAGCACTGTGCATCGGCTGTGTCGGAGATGGTTGGAAAGAGGAAATGTAGCCACATTGAGGGGTGCAGGTGCAGCCAGAGTGACGTCAGACCGCTTGGATCGACGGATTCACCGACAAGCTGTGGCGGACCCGCAAGTCACTTGTACGTCGATTCTGCAGCACGTGCAAGGTACCCTGGATGTTCCTGTGTCGACCAGAACCATTTCCCGTCGACTGGTTGCACGTGGCCTGCAATCACGGCGCCCGCTAAGAAGACTGCCATTGACCTCACAGCACAGACTCCAACGTTTGGAATGGTGCCGGACCAGAGCGACGTGGATGGCAGAATGGCAAACCGTAGTGTTCTCAGATGAATCCCGCTTCTGTTTGTCCAGCGATAGTCATCGCATGCGTGTGTGGCGTCGACGTGGAGAAAGATCGAATCCGGCAGTAACTGTGGAACGCCCCACAGCGCGACAACGTGGCATAATGGTTTGGGGCGCTATTGCATACAATTCCGTATCACCTCTAGTTCGTATTCGGTGCACTATGACGGCCCAACGATATGTAGATAATGTACTGCGGCCGGTGGCAATCCCCTACCTTCAGGGTCTGCCAAATGCAATTTTTCAACATTATAACGCCCGGCCTCACAGTGCTCGAATCAGCCAACATGCTCTACGAGGTGTACAGATGCTTTCCTGGCCACCATACTCTCCTGACTTGTCACCAATCGAACATGTGTGGGACGTGATTGGACGCCGTTTGCAGAACCTGCCACTGCCTCGTTCAGAGGACGAACTGTGGAAAATGGTTGAAAGGGAATGGAGTGCCATCCCTCAGGACACCATCCGCAGGCTTATTGACTCCATGCCTAGACGTGTTTCTTCGTGCATCGCTGTCCGCGGTGGTCCTACTTCTTACTGAACCGACGCCGTCCTCGCTCTAAATTTTGCTTATTTATTTTGAAATAAATATCACTTATTGTTCCATGCTGTCTCTGTCTTCTTACCAAATTTCATCAATTTCTGACCACTCCTTCTTGGTGTTGCATTTTCAATGTCGAGCAGTGTACAAATCTGACCATCGTATGGCATAAACGGTTTAGGAGGGCTATCATTGGGAGTGATGAATTTTTCCCTCGTTTTCGTTTTCGGATCAAAACATCAAAATCAACGTCATCAAAACTCCTTCTGACAAAAAATTTATTCTCTTCAGATTTCCGGTATTGAAACCACACACAAGAATTGAAACTTTTTGGGGTTTTCTTTTTCTCAGCGGTTTCTAGAACAAATTTGTCCTCATAAGGATTAAAATTTAAAAAATCATCATGCTGGAGCCTAGTCACATTGTAAGGTTTGGGTTTTGTACGCGACAATCTGATCAATTGGTCCCAGTCAACTGTCTTAGTGGTTCAACTGTCTTAGTGGTAATGAAAACTAACGAAACTGGCATTTTCGCTAGTTCAGATTATAACGTTTGGGATTTTTTTTAATTTGTTTAACTATGTAAACTGTCGAATATCATATTCGTTAGTATAGCATAACTTTTTCGGGCAAAGCTGCATATTCGTAAAAATGACATTGACTTACGACCATCTAACAGATTCATCATTTTGCCAGTAGGTAGCCCTTTTTTAGTACTACGGGAAACCATTGAACTTGAAAAACGCGATTTTTCACATTCGTTACTTTAGCATGGTGCCGACGATATGTTCAGCATTGAATAACATGTTCTTATCCTCCTCCCCCTGTTTTCTGGTATTTTGTTAAGGACACTGGAGTCCTAATAAGGCCAACTGTGATTTTATTAGCTTGCAATCTTCCTCTTAAATCTATAGTAAACAAGAGAAAGTGTTGTACACAACGATTTCTTTCAGTATTTATCAACTATATAAAAAAGACTTCGAAGAACTAATAAATGTTTTTCATACTAGTAAACTACATTGAACCACGAAGAAACAAAACTTACTATAAAATAAAATTAGATAGGCTCAACGTGTTGTACCTGCGCTCTTCTGAACGTACACTGTTCTCTGGTGATAACAAAATGCTTGTTAATAACGTTGTATCATCAATTAGGCCTTCCATTGACGATGCAGTCCCGATCTAGGGACTTTTTGTAGTACTATATCAAAAAAGGGAGGATGGTTTTATTGGTTTACATTTCTAATTTTGAAAACTCATCTTTAAGTTTTATTTTTAAGTTTGATCGCGTAGAATTGCTACAAATTTCTGACTTCACAGAAATTAAAATGAAGCCATTGACCATTACATGTCTAAAAAATTACCAATATTCGTTCTCTTTTCGTATACCTTGTTTATTTTGTAACGTCTTTGTGTAAATCATCTCTCCTGGTACTTATTCAAGCGTGTATTTTGATACTGTAAAAAAACGTTTACATGTAACACGGTTTAAAGGATAAAAACTTTTTAACATCATAAACTCATTATATGAATAAAACATCTCTGCAATAACAAACCTTATATATCTATAATTTTTTAAATAATTTCATGTAGAAAAACTTGCTATTTTTTGGACTGATGAAATCCGACTTATAAAAAAGAGCGCCAAATCAGGCAGTAACTTGCGACGTCTCGTCTCGAATATATTCACTAGGGGGAACTTTTTTATCTTCTAGTTCTTGAGTTAACTTATAAGCAGATCGGGCTGTTCAGTTCCTATTTTTTCTTCTTTGCTTCCGCATGGAAAACATACCTCCGAAAGGCGTAAAAACCCATCTCATAAAAATAAAACCAGCCAAAAGTGCTTCGTTCTTATGCATTCATTGAATATCCAGCGTTTGAGAAGATGTAATTTGTTTTTGTCTGTTTGCTTCGCTGTCTCTTGAGATAGAATAGGAAAACACATTAAAACCTTTTCCTTTACTCTCTTCCTTTGTTTTAGCAAATATATTGTTTTCTTGTTGTCATTTGTACTTTTGTTGTAGCAATCAGGCTACGAAATGTAAAGTGTTTTTCTATGTTACTTGGTTTGCGAATAGATTTATTTTAATTTTCGAATGAAGTCACTTCGTTCAGCTAGTAAACTCAGTGCAGAACAACTCATAACAGTTAAAAATATTTAGGATTTACCACAATTTCTATGTTAAAAGTAATGACATATGGGATAACTATATGAGTCGTTCATTGTAAATGTGGTGTAAGTTTTTACAAATGATTTTACTTTGCCTCACCATGTAATGCCACTTACAAATTTTTCCTTTGAATAAAATATACTTGCATCCAGCTACGATTAGTGATTAGCTATTTATCTTTCGAAATAAACTTATTTGGTGAAAAAAAAATCGTTTTTTTTTTTTAAATTACAAATACCTCGTATGAAAGAGAGACCCGGTTTAAATTATTTTGAGGAACCGCATTAACATTTTTAAGTGGTGAATTTTATACAGTATTTTACCTAAAAAGATATATGTGAAAAACCGATGAAATACAGAAAAGTGAAAAACCTCCAAAATCCGGTGACAAAGTGAAATACAAATTCAATACCGAAAGTATATAGTAACACGCTTATTAGGTCACACATTATAGTTTTAAATGTTTTTTTAACTTTTTTTTAATGTTACTGAACCATTAAAGAAGACACTGTATCTGCTCTTTGTCTTTAGTGGTAGTCCTAACAAACTCTTCAATAAGGGCCACGATGCGTTTCGCATTGTCGTTTACAACTCTCAGTTTCTTTGCTGGTTTGCAGCCCTGCTGGTGGCTATTTTAAAGTCCCCCAATGCTCATGATCAATTTTCAGGAACTCCCAGTTGCTGCATAGTAGGCATAAAATCATGTCTGTTTTTTCACGAAACTGGATAATTTCTTTGCATCAATTCGTCAATCTCTTGCTTTCGCTGTCTTGCGCGCTTCACCATCGTGTTTAAGAACATTTACCATCTTTCGCTTTTAATCCACTGAGCTAGGTTTTATGGTAATCCAAAATTATATGAAAAAAAAAGTTTAAAATATTGCTGCACATGTTTTACTGAGCATAATAAATTACCAAACCAAAGCTTGTGTGAATTTTACTATGCTAAGGAGTTTCGAAGAATTGAAAGTTTTAAGCTTTTATTGCTCGTTTGTAAAAGCTAACCATTCACTTAAAAGCAAAGCAATTAACTATCACAATTTACCAAAAGTTTTTTGTATATTAATCGGAGAATGCTTTTTAACTCTAAAGAAGGTGGTGGTAATTACTAATGATTTCGTTAAACCTTAGTAAGCAAGAAGAAAATATTGTATGTAATTCTGTACTACTAAAATTACACTAACATGCATTTTGACGTTAATAAGAAAAACATGAGTTTCCACAATACTTATATACTTAACTCTGTCATTAGTAAAACATTTTTACATAAATTTTGGCGTTACAGTAAAATCTCAATTTCTTCCTTGCAACGTCTTTAAGAGCTAAATGTTCGTGTCCCCTAAATATTGACCAATTTACCTTATTTATCTGCCTTAATCCTATAATACCATATGGAATGAGAATAAGCTAGAAGAGTATAGAATTTCCTAAATTTTTATTTTTAACCATTGTTTTATAAATATATTATGAATGTGTTTGACCCCATTGCTAGAAAGGAAAAAATTCTAAAAGCACATCTAAAAGTGTCCTGCGCGTGGAAGGAAAACATCTTAAGGGGCAAAATGAAGAAAAATTACTGAGAGAAGAAACTCGCCAAGTTCCCTCATCTGTTTACTTATTTTATTTGAAGACACCGAAATGTATGACCAAACTTTATATCACTAGCAGCCATGTAAGCCTAGTGAATAATGCAAAAGACCGGTGCTGTTACGAAGCTCGGTCAATCTAAACCGTGTAAGGCATGCCGGAACTTCTCCGCGATATTTCTCAGAGTGACTCATCCACCATACTGCTCTCCACCTCATTGATTCAAAAGGGAAATAAAATAAAAACACATTTTCCTCCTAGTTTTCTTACGAAGAGAATAATGCTGAGATTTTCTTACATTGGAAGATAGATCCTTGCGAATATTTATTCGGTTTGCGATACGGACGGTGGCATTGTGCAGCTCTGCTGTCTCGGGGGATTTGTTAGTGAAATTCTTCTACCAGGGGAGGTATAATTTAAATCGAATATCTTCCGCACCTCTCACGTAGTTTTCTTTTGCATCATGATATACGGACAGGCCCAATTACAGGTGGTATAAAACGTTCTTTTGCATTGCATGAAATGCATCTGTATAGGGTCCTTTTCAAATGTCTAACCGTACCAAACGGATAGCTGTGCTTTTTCACTAAGTTAACTCATCCAGAACGGTCTATTTATATGAAGCACGGAGGGTATTTCTTTTTCTGTTACCTGTTATGTTTTGAAAACCTCAAAGATTTTTGCTGGTAGGTATTGAAGACATTGTAATCTGAGGAAAAGTGAGAAAAATGAAGTTTAACAGTTTTTAAATTTCCTATTAAAATGCA
Source organism: Uloborus plumipes (assembly GCA_038373865.1). Classification (NCBI taxonomy): domain Eukaryota; kingdom Metazoa; phylum Arthropoda; class Arachnida; order Araneae; family Uloboridae; genus Uloborus; species Uloborus plumipes. The sequence continues at coordinate 139,914 of JAXGGA010000055.1, read as the reverse complement.
TATACAGTCGATCCCGCTTACTGGAGTAGCCAATTTGCTATAGAAAGTTATTTTAATAAGCGAGATACTCTATTATTTGGGATCAAAATAACAAGTTACAACCGTTTGGTACATTGAAAATATATTATATTAAGCAGGATATTCTTTTAACAGATAATCCAATACGTGGCAACGACTCTAATTTTTGTTTTCAATTCACTCGACCTTAAAGAGAAAAAGCGTTTGTATTTATTTTTTGTGTATTAAAAGATTTGGTCAGTTCTTTTGAAAGAACTGATAAATAAATAATTATTGCTACAAAAAAATCTGTAAAATATCTTCGAAAGTTGCTACATAAAATTGAAAAAAAAAAACACGCTATTATTTTACTCAATTGACCTCCTATCCAGGTAGCACAAATGACCTTTAAACGTCTTATAAACGTTTCTAAGCGGTTGTTACAAAGTTAATAACCATTTTACAACCTTTAAACAACGAAGTGTGCTACTTGGGTAATTACATTTTGTTTAAGAAGTACATAAGAAATATTTATGCAATAGATTTTTCAATGTAAAAATATTTTTGGGAAAAAAAATAGAACCGACTTTAGTTGGAAATTGCTCTAAAAAGTAAAAAATAATTTTTTTCTTTGAACACCATCGAAACTACTTTTAAACATAAGTTTTGAAGTCGGCGCAAAAACGATAGGTAAAATGATATTTAACCATATTTTTCCAACATTTTTTCGAAGAAACCATTGAAAATTAAAAGCAGAATATTTGTACCATTACACGAATGTGTGGTAATCAATGAAATGAATCCATTAAAATTTATAGTTATAGTTGAATTGTAGTTGCGTATGATTCTATACATTGTTTTTGCGCCGACTTCAAAACTTATGTTTAAAAGTAGTTTCGCTGGTGTTCAAAGAAAAAAAATATTTTTTACTTTTTAGAGCAATTTCCAACTAAAGTCGGTTCTATTTTTTTCCCCAAAATATTTTATTTCATTCCTTTTAGTGTAAATGCACTTAAAATAATCAAAATATAGTTAAAAAACCATGCAGCTGTTCAAAAAACTTGCAGACCTGGACTCGATCTCATTCCATCAGGAACTTCAACCCGACGCTTTTAACCACTTGACCATCGGGTCGCTGATTGAAGTAAGGATTTACGATAGCACATATTGTTCTTAAATAACATGAAATTTTAGTTTTTCGATCATAACTTTTTTTCTAGTGAACAAATATCGTCATATGAATACATGGTACCTAAGTTAACCATCTCCTATCGATTTAAAAAAAATCGTCCAAATCGGTTCAGTAGATCAGATGTTATATGCGAACAAACAGACAAAAAAACATACGCTTTGAATTGAGAACCTCCTCCTTTTTTGAAGTATGTTAAAAATTGAAAGTAAAAGTAAGTAATTTGAATTGTGGGAGAAGGAGTTAGAGCAAGATTTGGAAAATCAGTGCAAGTTTTTGCTTTTCATGGAAAATAATTTTCAACTAAAGTGAACTCTTCAGCTTTTTTCAAACACCACAAATCAAAATCTTTTTTTTTTTTAATGTGTGTCACTTTAATGATCGTTCATACCCCCCCCCCCTCGCAGTGCAAAAAAACATTACACAGCAAATTTTTCCCAATAACTCAACACTCATGGTTTTTGATACATTTTATTTGTTTGTAATGATGTTTTTTGGTCACAACCAATATGAAAATTACAAAAAATAGTTACTTTAATTTTTAACATATATTTATCATCTTCAGAATTTTTGACTTTTAATTTTACCTTGAATTTGACGTAAATGCAAGGTATAAAATACAGAATTTTATAAAGGTACAAAAATTAACATAATATAATTGATTGTGTATATAATTAAAAAATATATATAGGTGCCGCAAATCAAAAACCATTTATTGCCACAATCGATTCAAAGCCCCCAAAAATGGCGCAAACGTCCATAAGAAAATTCTACAGCATCGAAGGACCCCATTGCCAATTTTAACAAAGATCCGATCAAAACTGTCATTTTGTACCATAAAAAAATATGGGGCACATTCCCATGGGAGGATGTACCTGCATAAGGACATTACAATCATTAAAATCATTTAAAAAAAAAACAAACATGCAGCTATTCGAAAAAATCCTTGCAGACCTGGACTCGATCTCAGATCTCATTCCATCAGGAACTTCAACCTGAAGCGCATAACCACTTGACCATCGGGTCGCTCATTGAAGTAAGGATTTACGATAGCAGATATTGTTTTAAATGACATGAAATGTTAGTTTTTCGATCATAACTTTTTTTCTAGTGGACAAATATCGTCATATGAGTACATGGTACCTAAGTTACACCATCTCCTATCGATTAAAAAAAAATGTCCAAATCGGTTCAGTAGATCTGATGTTATGTGCGAACAAACAAAAAAAAAAGTATACGCTTTGAATTGAGAACCTCCTCCTTTTTCGAAGTCGGTTAAAAAGAGGCACGATGGAAATGGACAAGAATTGGGGTAAAATAAATTCTGGTGCAGAGCTTCTTATCTCAGTAAACTATTTTATTTACCGTAAAATGGGGTGAATCGGTACACTTTTCAGCTTTGATTGTAAAAAAAAGTAATTAAAAGATTTTTTTTTTAAATTTGATTTTTTGGGTAAAAATTTCGGTCTTACTTTGCTTTTGATATTCCCAGCAAAGACAAAACATTTCGAACAGTTATTATTTATATATATAGGAATTTAGGAGTGTTCCGAATCACCCCGCTGATAGGGGTCAATCGGAACGCATGTTATTTTTTTTTTTTTCTTTTTCAATTTAACCTGTAATAGGTATCCCAAACATGAGTAATATTGGGGGGAGGGGGGAATAAGAACAGATGGTTATTGTCAAATAAAAATTTATTTTCTATACCAGTAAATGTTTATGATTTGTCAAAACTCAAATTGACTTTGAACTCATGAAAAATTAAACTTAATTTCAAGAAATGATTTTCAATTGAAATACAAAGCTGTAACATAAATTGAAGTCACTCATATCGTTCACAAACATGTACTTGTCCTTAAAACTACCAGTTGTGGCTTGGCTTAAGTTTTTTCATAACGTGTTCTGGGATGAACGCTGCCTTTTCTTTAGTTTCTTTAAATCTCTGGTTTTTGAGGATTGTCGTGTAAGATTTTCCCACTTATTCATCACTGTCAGTGTGCTGGACTTTTGCTACATAAAGTCTGTATGACTTCCCATATGTATTTTAGGTAACAAGAAGTCTCCTGGAGCAAAAGTCTTTTTAAATCTGCTACTTTCTGTCATTCTAAGATTTAGTGGCTCACGAGAATAAAGCCTTGTTCTTGTCTTGATTAGAAGAACTGGCTGGTGTTAGAATCTTGATTTTTCAAACAGTTTCCTATAAATAAGTTTGAATTGGAACAACAGAACCAAGTGTTCCGATACACCCCGCAACTTTTTTTCCTATGCCATTTTTCAGAATTCTTCATTTTTATGACACTATTTAAAACAAATGTAAATTCTAATGTGGTATTTTGTTGTTCAGATAGATGTATAATTGAAAAATACCACTCTTACACCCTTGTGCAAATTAATTGAAACAAACTCGAAATTTTGAGAAAACTAAGAAGAAATGCGATTTTATCTGAATTTGTGTAGAGTCAAGAGATTTTATAATATCATAAGATCTTAACAACTCTTTATTAACATTTGAACACGATTTGGCATGGAATTCACCAATGTTTTACACTCATTTTTAATATTTGTGTCCTTTTCCAGACATGAATTAGAGCAGTGATTAGCTTCTCCTTAGTTGAACAGCACTTATGCAAGAGACGGTTCTTGCATATAGCCCAAAGATTCTCAACTGGACTGATACCAGAAGAGTTCCCAGGTAGTCCATTCTCCATTTGGTTCTCGGACATGAATTTCCTGTTAATTTTGAGCGTATAGCAAGCTGCTAAATCTGGCTGGAAAAGCTCCATTCCGTCTGCGCATCGTTTCTTCAATACTGGTAAAGCATTTTTTTTTTCCAAAATTATAGTAGATTGCTCAGAACGCATCATACCCTCAACAGGTTGCAAAGTACCAACCCCATTTTAACCGAAACAATCCGAACATCTTCTTTTGAGGGTGTAAACAAATCGGTTTACACAAACATGATGCAGTCAGAAAATTCCTTTACCTGAAGGTGTCCGTTCGTTGGCCTTTTACAATTGAATGAATTATGTCACAAAATAGTTCTTTCCTTTCATTTTGACAGCTCAATTCTTACATTTTAATACCCACAAGTAGTGCTTTTTCTTCAATGGTTTTGTCAGAAGTTGTTTCTTCATAGGCCGATTGACTATCCGACCGGCTGCAATAAGGTGCTTCCGAACAGTAAATGAGCTTATATTTATTCCATACCTTTTCAAATCTCTATTAAGTGCTGCACACGTCTTTTTACTTTGCATAAGTAGAAAAGAGTCGTCTCTTGGTGTTGTTTTCAATTTTCGGGAACATTTCCCCTCCTCTTTGGCGATATGGATCCCGCTTCTCTATTTTGTTTTATAACACGGCTCACATTTGCAATACTGACATCAAATATCTTCGAAATCCCTCTACAAGTCTTTGGTGTACGTCTGGAAAGAGTAACAATCTTTGTACGATTTCGTATTGTCACATTTATCGCTGACAACAGTGAAATCTCTACTGACGTGATTATAGATGCAGTTTTAATCTACGGAAGTTCCTGCTCATGCGCCCCTAGAGCCCCTCTGATTAGTGAAAATTGATAATGGAAAAGGATTTATTCATCTAATCCATATTTTTACTACTTTTAGCATGATTAGTGAAACTAGGAATACTAGGATAAATTTCAAAATTAAAGGAAAAAATTATTTGCTTCAACTAATTTGCACAAGGGTCTAGGTTTAAAATATAAGAAGGTTTGTACTTGCATATGAAGTTTTGCACTCTATGAAAACGTGATGTTTTCTAGCATTCCACTTGCTTATAAGCCAGTAGCGTTGCCAGATTGACAAAATTATTTTTTTCCTATTTTCTATGATGTTACCTTTCTAAAAAAAAATAATGGCGAAAAATACCCAATAGTATATTTATGAAGAATTTCTTTGTATGGTCGGGAAGTTTTGTTCCGATACACCCCATTTTACTTTAGCTAAAAAGGAACGATATATATATATATATTCAAAAGTTAAAATTTCAAAAACCTAATTATGCATTAAATTATTGCGTGCATAGAAAAATGCTCATTTTTATCCTCGAGTAATTAATCTCAGTAAATTTCTTAAGATTATTATCTTGGCCCCATATGGAGCCTAATAGGAAAAAAAATGCCATTGCTATATTTTTTTGTCAAAAAAATACTGAAAATTAAATGATTACTAACAGCTAAAAAAAGTGACCGACTGCTTACCGTAGGCTGTAGTTTCCATAAAAATGAGAGCTTTTTTTTAAAAATCAATCATCAGTTTAATTAAAATGATATTACGTTGCATTTAAGCTGCAGAAAAATACAATAGAATCGCGCTACATAGCGATTCGACTAACGCGAAATGACTGTAACTGGAGTTTTTCACGCGTAACGAATTTTAGAGCTGTAGTTTCTCGTCAGTAACAATAACATTTTCGAAAGGGAACTGCGATGCTTAAGGTATCAGCTTCGTTGTATTTTTCTCTCCTATTAAAATGTGTTCGCGTCTGTCTGTTTGTAAGTCTGAAGCTTGAACTCCTCAAAACCCACTGGGAGGGTAGAATCGAACGAGGTACTATTCGTTTCTTCGTTTTCTTTTCTGAGCAAAACGACCAATATCGTAGTTGTACGATTTTCATGAATGGAGATAACAATTAATATTTTTTCCCCCATTGTCATTTCTTTGGAAGCAGGAAGTAAAAGTCGCTATTGCGCAATCCTGTCTCACGCGTAGAATTGGAACCGGACCAAAATCTCTTTTTCTTTATTTCTCTCCATAATTCAAATGACTTGTTGATGAATTGAAAAAGTAAAAGCGTGATGCGCAGCGAGCTGCCTCGGCGGCGATTTTATTGAAAATTTAATCACTACTTCAAAGGTGCGGAGCATACATGGAACATCGCAATAATTCGAATGACTTTTTGATGTGGGAAAAAAAGAAAAAAGCGTGAAGTGCTTCTTAACAAGCCGCCTTGACGGCTGGTAGTTTGTTGAAACTTTCAACTCACTACTTTAATGGAGCAAAGAGCCCGCGCAACGCCGGATCATACAGCTAGTTGGCTACTAAATGTTGTTTCGTGAATGTCTTTGACAGCGGAAGTCCCCTTACCATATTTCTCTAAACAACGCTTTGTTACTTAATACAAATAACACTCAGATTTTTCATTTTTTTTTCATTCTAAATATAAAAGTAGATGATAGATAATGGTACCTAGTCGTATGGCCTTATTTAAAGTTTATTAAGATAGAAAGGAAAAGTCAAGTCTTTGATAATTAAAGAATCTTGATGTGTCTGAATTACTAAAGAGTTCGTCAAACGACTGTTAGGTTTGGGTCAATCTTCCATGCGTACAATTAAAAGTGAATAAAAGGAAATGCGTATAGTTTCAGAACTTACTTTCAATATCAAAGCTCGCACAGCAGTATATAAGCTAAATGCAGACATTATGTAAATGAAAGTTGGTTTTTGCATTGGTGGGATTAAAGAGATTATTTTGAAATGCATTTTATAATAATGATATGATTGCGCAATATAAATCCTCAACTTTATTTTTGACAATATGTTTGTATTCACTGTACTATTACAGTGCAGCATTTTATTGTTACCTGTCACGCTATTTCGTTTTATGTCTTTATTATGCCACTGAGTAATGATTTTGAGCATCATAACATTATTTTCTGCTTACTAAGACAGCTTGAAATGAAGTTCTATATAAACGAATCGGTATTAAATATGTTTGTATTCGCAGCATTTTATTGTTACAACGTACTATTCCTAAAGAGCTATTTTATTTTATGTTTTTTCTGCTACTGGGTAATGATTTTGTGCATCGTAACATTATTTTATGCTTAATGAGATAGCTTAAAAAGAAGTTCTATATGTAAGAATCGGTAATGTATAGCTAAGGAGTGATTTAAAACAACTTAAGAAATGCTTACAGGTGCCTAAAATAATTAGGTATGTCAAAAAAAAAGTGAAGCAAATGTTTTCCCAATGTTTTGGAAAGCACAAGCCGTGCAAAAGTCGAGACTCGTCTCTATTGCACATTGTTTCAGAATGATAATACAACTAACTGTTTAATTATGTTGATTTTCTTTAATATGATTATTTGCTTCTAGCATTGAAAACTTCATTTCAACTATTTTCAGAAATGCTTTTTTTTTTCTTATGATTAGCATATATTTTCTGACACTTAGCACTAAAAAAAGAAATGTACGTGAGTCATACACTATTAAATCGTTTTTTCTGCCAAATTCAAATGCTTGAGTCGGGTAAGTATTATGAAAATAATTAGAAAAAAATGTCTTAAGATCAGTTTCACTTGAGGGCGAATTATGGCACAAAAAAAAAAAAAAAAATCTCAGATACAAAAACTGTCCAAGCTACCTTTTGTGTATAAGAAACAAAGGAATCTGGTAGTAGAAAAGACATAAAAAGGGAACCAATCAATAACTAAGACAGATGAGAAGAAGTTGATAAAAAAATATGGAAGAAAATTCACCGAAGAAGAAAGTCAGACAAAAACTATTGCCAAATCCGGTTTAAAAAACTGTTGGCCTAGTGTAAAAAACTAATTAAACATGTTTGAAAAAATGTAGGAAGAAATAAATCAAATGATTTAGAATTATACTAATAAAAACTAGTCTAAAAAAACATACACGATTTCTAGAAAAATAAGAGAAAATAACAAAATTTGGCTCTTTAAAAGCCTGAAGGAAGATAACAATGTCAGATAATCATTTACAAGGAATAAAATGCTTCGTGTATTGTCTGCAGACTTGCCGTGCTCTACTAATCGACAATGTTTTTTCTTCGACTGTAGTGGTGTTTTTTTCTGTTAATTAGGCCATTAAATTTCATTTGACCATTTACTATTACTTTTTTATTTTCGTTTCCTATCGCAAGTGATTTCATTGGATTATGAAACTTTTTCAGGTGAAGATTTCTTTAATTGATTCTTTAGATCTTCTTATTAGAATTCTGAAATACCGCTGCAGGGAACAAATTTGAATGGAAAATCTGCTAAACAATATAAATATGCGTTGGGTAGATATAAAAGACTTCTATTTTTTGCCAAAATGTCACAAAAAGTGTATTTTGCCTCTTTTGATCAAATGCATTTGGTTACAGAAAAATAATACCTTAGGTTAACTTTCTTTGCTTTGCAATAATATTAGCGATTATACGTTATTTATAAAAGTTAAATATATTAGCTTGTTTGTCAATTTGAAGTCGAAACAACTACAGTCAAAGTTGGAGTACTTCGGGAAGCCATTTCGTCAATTTCTCATCCTTCTAATGCTTCACAAGTTGCAGATATTGATTAATAGCTATACTATTTAAAACATGTGCAGGAGGTTTTTATTCGCTAAGATTCGGGGTGGCGTCAATTCTCAAAGTATATCCAAATTTAGTAAGACATTACTGAATTCTCAGCTATGCAGTGACCAACGAAACAGTGAACGACAATGGAAATCCAATGACGTAGACCTGAAAGGTGCACTATAAAAAATGCATAAGGTTACCGTTGTCAATGGTTGTAATGTTACACAATTTCTAGAATAAGCTGTGCCAATTTTAAGAAAGTGCTTTACACGTGGTATTCTGTGATTGGTGCTTCTTGTGTGGTTAACCCCGTGATTTACTGAAAGTGCATTAACATTTCTCCTCTCTTACAATATCACCAGTATTTCAAAATGCTTTTTCTGCTTTGAATTTTGGTCTGAAATTTATTTTCACTTGTGGTTTCGAAAAACTCTGATCAATTTGAGCAATGAAAAATTCGGTATTTTCATTCTCAATTTTCAAAATTTCTTCACTGTAACATAACCATGAGCTCTGTGTGGGTTAAATTAATTTCAACATTTACCTCATGCCTTCAAAAAGCCACTTCTAAAATTTTGGATCGACTAGCCGAACGGATAGGTATAGAATCGGATTAGGAGCACTTTAGGTTTCTAAGTTCATTAGAATTCTGGGCTTTCATTTTTTTTCTGACTACCTAGTTGTAAGATAACCGAGTTACACTATGACTCAGAAAACATACACTTATTTAAGGTTGCATTTTTTCACCTGAAATGATCCGCCTCACACTTACGTATAACGTTCGCTGGTGCATCGATGCTATTTTACTTCAAATACTATATGCTCTAAGAGTGAAACTGCAGTCATAAAAAACTACGCAAATAGTTCTGTAACATTTTAGCAGTTTTGCTTGATATTCAGTTTTAGAGACGAAAACTGTAATCACATCCATACGTTGCACATTCGCACCAGATTTATGCTAGTAGTGTTGGTATTATCTAATCGCAGGAATCGGCTAAAAATACAGTCAAAGCAAATGGAACAGAAATTCAAAAATTGTATACAACCTAACAATTCAGAGTACACAAATGGATATTGGAAGAATATGCACATCAAAGGTACAAACGCCGAAGGAAAACTACGATTTTAAGTTCTTTTCTAAGAACATCAAAGACAAGGGGTCACAAGGGAAAAACTCAATCATCTTGGTCGATCCAGAAACATTTTTGAAAAAACTTGGAGCACAAATAAGGAGAGGAAGAAGCAAAATCAAGGATGTTGAAGGGCACAAAGTGCACTTTTTACTCTGTTCTCTGCAAATAACTATGCACCATTCTCATATGAAAAAGCATGGTAAAATGTTTTATATTCTTTTTTTAGGTTGCATCTATACAAGAAAATTATTTAAATTTCATTTTTAAGAATAAATATTTCTTTAAGTTAATATTCGAATAAAAACTTTTTAATTTTGTTTTGTGTAATTTCTTGTTACTTTCTAATATTACTTTCCATACAAGAGGGAGTGGGGTGATAAGAAACACCCTTTAAAATGCCTGATTTTTCTCCTGAGTCTAAATTATTTTTCAAATTGGCAAAATTTAATCTGCAATTCCGGGCACTGTTCTAGTTATGTTTATACTTTAAATCGAAAAGTTGCAACTTTTACTTGTCACTATCTAATATGCAAATTTTAACTGCCGAATTAATAAAGACCAAGTGGTTTTGATCCAAAATGTCTTCTGGTCACATTTTTATTGCAGCCTTTTTTTAAAAAAAATTTTGATCGGAATACATAGAAATCATATGAGGTAATGCCGGGTGCGTATAATGGGTGTTGCAACTCACCGTAATTCTTTAATTGTTTCACATGTTTTCGTTCAGAGCATTGTATCTTGCTTTGTCACATTTCAGAACCCTACTTCGCTCAACATTGCAGCACCTGATTGCCCTTTATTCCAGTCATTATGTGAGAAAAACTTGAAAATTATGCTGATATAAAAAATGGCACCTTTAGATATTTTGAGTCAAAGCCGTGTAATTTTTATCGATTTCGGATTTTTTTTTTTTTTTTTTTAACTAAAATAATATACTGAGCTGCCGATTTCACGTATTTCTCTTGTTTGTAAATTCACCTGGATAAAAAAAAAGGCAATGGTGTAGGAAACAAAAGTTGTACCAATTATTAGGATGAAAATGATGCATTTTCCCATATTACTATCGATGGTATAAATTTATACAATATGGTTAAACCCTTTCAAAATTTAACTAATAACCCCGGAAATTCTGAGGAAAATAATATAGGATATCATAAACCTAAATGTTAATGTCAATTATGGGAAATGCAATACATCAAAGAAGTAATAAAAAAATAACTCATTAAAAATAATAAGTTTTTCCATGTCTTGTTATTTTTATTATTTATTTTAATAGATGCGTAGGGTTATTTTTTTCGTACGGTGTTTATAGTGCTGATTCCAGAAAAGATCTTCTTTTTTTTTTTTTCTTGAAAACATTGCGCTGTTTACATGTTTACTATTAAAAGCACAACAGTAATTAAAAATCAACAGTTTTTTCTAACTATGTATGCAAAATGTTTATATTTATTTAAGAAAGAATCAAGAGCAAATGAACAATTCCTTCATGATATATTTAACACTGCATGTTTATTGGTTTTGTCTGCGAAACTTTTTTTTTCCTTTTTTGATACAGTTAAGTCCTTATTTATTGTTGCTGTTTTTTTTTTTTTTTTTTACATTTGTCTTTTTTAAGTATATATTTTACTACTAACCGGGAGGGGGGGTCGAGAAAAGATATAAGTTAAAATGTAAACCAATAGGATCATCGATGCGCTATTTTAATTGACAAAAACAATTCAAGGAAGCAATAGGGCCATTCCAGCCTTACGTGTGTGACTTTTTGACACCATTTTTTTGCAAATAGCAATAAAAACCAGGACGATATTTTTTATATATTTCTTAGTGGTTGCTGTTGGAGTAACAAAAAATATGCAAAAGTTGTAATGCGGCGTTATTTTTTTCATAGGACAATTTTGAATTTTTTAATAAAATTTTAAATACAGCCTTACGTGTGTGATAGGGGTGCGACATCGAAGGCAAAACATCGATGTTTACCAAACATCGATGTTAGATATTACAACATCGATGGTATTGATACATCGACCAAAAAACATCGATGTTCTCAAACATCGATGTTTTAAAACATCGACCTTTTTACAAATATATAGTGTACATTTTTGAATATACTACACTACAGAGTAACACACATGAAAATCTCTAACAAATGTTTTCAAGAGGGTCAGAGAATTATTTTGGCATTGCATCAATGTGTTAAATAAAACTATTATTTCAAAAATGTCAAAGTAAAGCCAGTAATAAATTTTATAAATAATTAATTTAAGTAATACAAAAGAATAAGTACTCAACTAATTTTTGAAAATTCTGAATTTTGAGTCCTTGATACAAATTAATAGGAATAATTTCGCAACATGTATTGATTTGACCCTTGAGTAGTAGAAAAAAAAAAAAAAAACATGCAAAGATTAATACAAACTAGTTATAGAAAAAGGCAGTATTTTTAAATTTGAATAACACTGAAAATTAATCTACCTCGAAAAAAATGTATCATAGCACTTACCGTCAGTTCAATGATGAGAAAGAATTATTTTGATTATATGAAACACATTTTTTTTTTCAAACAATGAACAATTATTATTAGGAGCTAGAAATGTGAATTTACTTATGACTGAAATATCATAACAAACCGCATTTTCCAGACATTGCGGATTTAATACATAACTGAGCTTAATTCGCATGGTGGATCACAGGAGCTCAGCTGTAGCACTTTTCAAATGTAGACGAATTTTTGCATGTTTGATGGGTATCCAGACTATTTACGTGTGAAAATGAGATTCAATAAATGATAACTAAAGGGCTCCTGCACTTTTTTTTGTCAGACATTTATTCCGGGTGCATATCGTATGTATTAGGGTTATGACATTGGTGATGATATTTCCGAAATTGAATGTTGTTGGGTTTATTTTTAATGTCAATGGTTTTTTCAGTTTGAAGATGATGTTTTTCCATCGATGTCACTTCTCTGTGAGAAATTTTGTTACATTTTTAATTCAAAATGAAAAAACATCGACATCGGAAAAAACATCGAACCCAAAACATCGATGTTTCAAAAACATCAACACCAAAGCATCGATGTTAAAAACATCGATGTTTTAACAAAAACATCGATGTTTCCAAAACATCGACATCGATGTCGCAGCCCTAGTGTGTGACTCGGAAAATCTAAAAATAAGCTATACCTCATATTATTTTGTAATTTCTTGTGAAGTTTTAAAAGATAAATGAACGCTGATTTTTGTGCATGTGTCTAAGTGTACTAAGTAAGTATTCCACATTTTTTTTCCTAAACTTCGTAGAGTAGCAGTAAAAAATTTTTAGTTTGCCTTACGTGTGTGACACTAGAGCCTTACGTGTGTGACCGCGTGCAGCATGTCTTCATTTTGAAGTCAATTCAACTTCCACAACTGATAATTATAGCTATCAGCATTATATGTGTGTCTGTATGCCTTTACCCCCCCCCCTCCCCCCCCGCCCCCCCTCTTCTAATATTTTTTGAGTGAGCAGTCCAATTTGAACAAACTTTTTTTTGTTCGAAAGATCTCGGCGAGGAGACCTCATTCTCACATTTAACTTTTAGATTTGAACAATTTTTTGTTCAACTTTGAACCGTTCAAGCAACCTGTCCCCCGTTAACAACTTTTGAGTAAACAGTCCGATTTGAACTTTTTTTTTTGCTCTAATAATCTCGGCGAGGATAAATAATTCTCACATTTAATATTTTGGTTTGAGCACTTTTTTGTTCAACTTTGAACCGCTCAAACAACTGGTCCCCCGCTAATTACTTTTAAATTAAACAGTCAGATTTGAACAAACTTTTTTTGTTAGAAAGATCTCGGCGAGGACAATTCATTCTCATGTTTGACTTTTCGAATTGCCTCCCCCCCCCCCCACACATACCCATTATCTTTCGGATGAATATTTTACCAAATTTGAAATTTGAAATTGGCAAAAGGGAAAGTAGGCTCGTTCAGTTCCGGACGGAACTACTTGTTTAATATTTGATTTTTTGCCCTAAACGAAAGATCTGATTTTGTTGGACAACGCCGCTAGTAAATAATTAAATTGCAAAGATGTGTTCACAAAATAAAGAATGAAGACGAAATTAATTCTCATTTGTATACGACTTATGTGTATAGGTTATTTTAAAATTTATTTATATAACATGTTACATGTAATCAGAGGAGATTAACAAAAAAGTTTAAATTAAAATAATCGGTTCCTGGGAAAGTTTCTCACACAAAGACCTGACTCTTAACTCTTCACTGCACGATTTTTTATATTTTCATGAAAAAAGTCATATGTTACCTATTAATAACTCTGAGTTCAGGAAAAATGAAGAAAAAAAAATTATCTTAAAAATATGCACCAAAAATGATGTTTTAATTGTTTGTTCTACATATGGCACAAAGCACATAGCATATGCTTTGTATACCGATAAGTGTAATAATCTACAATGTGTTTTGTGCCATAAGTGGTACAAACAAATTTGCCACTATGTGTATTAAAACATTTTTAGAACAAAGGAAATAATGACTAAACACACTTCTAACGGAAATGCAGACACTCTTTTTTTCTAAAGCAAGAACTGTAATACCTAGACTAGTGCAACTAACTAGTGCATAAACATCACACTAAACTGTTATAACAATGTTCCAGAAGGGGCGTAAAACTCAATTTAACTGCATTTAAAAAGTCATTGGAATATATGAGGGTTTATTTGGTTTGTGAAAGATCTGGCACACCGTGCAGTGAAGAAGTTAAACCATTCAAAAGCCTTACGTGTGTGACAGCTTTTAAAGAGCCTCGTTAAAACGTTTCTGCCGAATGGATGAAGATGTAAGTCAGGTTACAGGTGTTATGTATCAAGTTAATTTATGATATGAGATAGTTTTCTTTTAGTCCCCTAATTAGACCTTGGGGGGAAACTTTTCTTTCTTTTGCCTTACGTGTGTGACCAAAAAAAAGTAACCTTCATATTTTGAGGGGTTAAAAACTTAGGAAACATTTTATTACAAAAAAATGAGATATAATCATACTAAAGGATCTGAGTTCATGATATTTGATAGTTTTTCCAGAAAAAAATTGATTATTAGGTGAAAAAAAAATTCTTACATTTTTTCACTAACAATGCATTTTTTTTTTTTTTTTTTGAATTTGTCGCAATGTTATTAAACAAGGCTAAAATATGAGAAAAGAAAAATTTTATCTTAAAATTGATGCTGGAATCGAAAAGGGTAGATATTTTTTTGTCAAAAAATAAGGTTTGTTTTTGTATTATGGGGGGAAAATTTTGGTGTGTTAGGACCACTTTTCGTGGAATTGCCCAATAACGAAATATTTTAAAACAAGATAAAGGGAGAACGGGAAGTCTTTTTGTTTTTTTGATAAACCTTTAAGTTTGACCCTTACGTCAGAATGCATCACAAATGTAATTTGATAACGATCCATCATTTGTTTCCACAAAATTCAATTGTGAGTATAACTTATTATTCTGATGTTTACTTAAAGGTTACGAAATTCAATTCTAGTTACGATTGCAAGCAAAAAGCATTTGTGAAGGAAAAAAAATCATTGATCGCGGCAACACAAATACAAGCTGTCTGCCCAATGTTCACTTGCCGTTTTTCCTCTTCGGCTTTATAAAACATCGCAATTAATATCATGTGTCAATAGATATGCCAATATCAATCCAGGACTGCAAACAACGAAGGAAATAACGGATCTTGTGTTGTTACATGAAGGCTTTTCTGTTTCTAGGGTACCTGAAGATATCGATATCGGCTGTCTGGAATGATAACGTGCTTCATCTGGCGAATGTACTAACCTTACACAAAATCATTTCAGCGTACCTTTTTCTCCGCCTATAAAACAAGCAGTAAACATGTTTGTAGAAAAATAAAGGAAAATATTTTCGCTAATAAATAATAGAAAAGCTTTGCTTTACCGCCGTTTTTATTATGGGTAAGCAAACAATAATCGTCTAATGCGTCAATGCGGTAATGTGCAGGTTTCTTTGTATAAGAATGAGGCTTTGTGATGCCGTGCGTTTCTTTAAAAATTTGGTTATTTTCCCCACATTAAAGGAAAAAAAAAAGTATTTTATTAAATCTCAGAATTTTCATTCACAGGGTTTCTCAGAGTGTATGTTAATAACATTCAAACTAAATATTATAATCAAAGTATTATTTCGAGTTCTATTTTGAAAACTAACTTCAGTGCCTGACCGTAATATATCATTTAAGTTTTTTTTTTTTTTTACTGTAATCAAGTTCTTTAAATTAACTCTTACCTCTTTTGATAGTAATATTACGTTTATACACATGTCATCATTTCTTAATATATATTCAGTACAAATGGTTTTGGATGTGTTTTTGAATGAATGTACTTGAATTCATTTTACCAATTAAAAGCTTTTTGAAATATGCAAGTAAGAAGATTGGCCTCGTGCTCCCAAAAATAAAGGTGGAAATGGAATAAAAAATGTTTCATCACATTAATGTCAATATCACTCACTGAGTTGTTTAGTAACAAATCATGTAATTTAAAGCTGAACAGCAAATTCTAAAAATGTGTTGAGATATAACGGTTTATTTTATTTGTTTGTTTTTTGTTTTTAAAATGACTTGAGATGAAAGAGGTATGTACTTAAGTCTAACGGGAAAAATAATTTCTACTCGCACATATGTATGTTGGAAAGTTAGTTTAAAAAAATGAATCTATGTGCTTATGCAATTATGCGCATTGGAAGTTATACTTCTGTGTTCTTTTGAATGTATTTTCAATTTAAAGGTATATTCCATTCAGATAAGAATAGTTTCAGCATGCTATACAAATTGTTCATGCAACGTTTGCCATCAACTATATAAACTTAGCTTCAACCAGACTATATTAACAACGGGAAAGAGAGAGTTGAAAACAAATAGTTAAATATTTATTTATTTCTTTGCTTGTAAATGCCTTATTAGAAAAATGTCGCGGTTAATATAAAGCAGCTATTCCTAATCTTAAACAAGAGCTAATAGTAAAGTAGTATGAAACGTAGAAAAAAAGGATTCTTTGTTCTAATCCAGGCGGCAAGATGCAAATAGTTCTGTGCGACAGTAAATTTAGCTTTAATCAATTAAAGTGAAATAAAATGAAATATTCTCGGATGCTTTCGTTCTTGATAATACTTTATTCAAAAAAGTACAATGAAGTTATTAAAATATGAGCGCGCATTTTAAAATAGAGAAATTATTGCTCAAAGTTACCTTGAACGACTATATGTTCAATGAATAGGAATCAGGTGAGATACCAAACTCAATATCTACAGCCCATCTTCAAGCGAAGCATTATTTCATTTAAAACAACAAAAACACGTCATTGCATACTACGTACATATGTCCATTTCTTAAAACAGGCGGTGTAACCATAAAATATTGCATGGAAAAATTTAAGAAACGTACTAGGTAACATAAAATAAAAAACGGGATTCGGGATATCAAAATAAAATCATATTACGGTTTGAAGCGCCGGTACTCCGCTTGAAAGGTTCCGAGAAAAATTTATAATGCAACATTCTTGCAAAAACAATTTCCATCCTTGCGACACTGTCCTTCGAGAGCGAATTTGACAATCAAAATATGTCTCGAATTCTTTCCGTTCACTGCTCGTCGTGCACTTAGGTGAAAACCCAAAATTAAGTTCAGGAAATTGTATAAAGACTTTTTCGAAATATTTTTCGATGTTTGTCGAATAATAATGTGATACGGGATCACTTAATGTTCGAAGTTGGTAGCTTTTGTTTTGCTCATACGTAAAGTTATGTATTTCATTTTTTTAATTATAAATATATTCGCAATTTCAGGAATTTAAACCAAGTTCTACATTGCTTTGACTGTACTTTAGTTTTATGAAAGAGATATTTCTAATATATTTGTGCAGTTACTTTATTTTCTATTGCATGTTGTTGACGTATAAAATTAGCGACAGTGAAATTGAAGATAAATTTCAAATAAATTTAACTACAAAAATACAAAGAGCTACAACTAACACATTTCTTTCAAACAGTGTTTTGGCGAATCAAGGTCATCTAAAAGGCAACATAATTTTATATTTCAGAATATAAATAGATATCGTTTTCTGATTCCAAGCAAATTCAAAGTTATGAACGTTCCGGATCTGGAAATGTCTGAAAAGTTAAGATTAAACAAGCAGTTAATATTTTTGATATCGGAAAGGAGACAGACATAGTTAATCAGACACATTAGTTACATTTATAATTAATATATTTTTTGTAAAAGGTTGCTATGTAAGGATTATTTAGGGACCTTAATACACTATTGGTAAAGAGGGAACCCTACATCGTGCTAAAAACGGCTGAAGTTAAATTAATGCAATACATCATTCTTGATTGCTTTCATTAAAAAGAGCGATTTTATTTTTCTTTTAAAGTTTTTTTAATAGTGGAAGTTAAAAAACGCAATTAATATTTAAGAGCTCTTGATGTTTACTCAATGTAAAGATTATTAACATTTAATAGTGTGATGATGATGGAAAACATTTGTATAGTCATAGAATTAAATGGCAAGATAAATTTCCCAAATACGGGTACCCCATATAATGTATTTTACGTAGCCTACATTTTGCACTTCTCTAGCTTGATTTTCAATCTCAATTGCATGCATTATTTCTGCTTAAAATCGAATAAATACTGAATAGGCATAAAATTACAGTTGGTGTGGGAAAAAAATAAGTTTTAATTTTCAAAGTATAAAAACGGTTAAACCTGATTACTGTAGCACTAAAAAATGTGATAAAAGGAATACATATAAACCTCCACAACGACAGCTCAGAGCACTCTTTTCTGATCACAACACAAATCATCAACTCACATGCCACTTATTTGTAACATTCGCAGTTGATGTCTAAACCATAAAAAAACAAAACATAGGTACCCCATATTGGGTGATTTTATTTTAACGTTATAACTATGTTATGACCAATATTTGTAAAGATTAAATTTTTATGGAAGTATGTTATTTCAGTTTTTCAACGATTTTCTAAAAATATTTTTAAATTAAATATAATTTAATGAAAACAGTAAGTTTCGATTATTTTGAACTAAAAAAAATCCCCCCTACCCTTAAAAAATATGTTTTTACAAAAAGTCGTAGCACAATAAAAATTGTGATTAAAATCTGAATCAAGTAAAAGAAAAAGCAGATCCCCACTGATATAAGGGCATCTGCATTTCTTGTTATGATTTATTTACACTTCAAAATACATTTTCATTCTTTCTGTAAACGAGCTTTTGTCTTTAGACAATTGACGAAATGTATGTATCAAAAACGAAAGTGTTTCACATTTGGTAATATTTGTAATTCTTAGTAATAATTAACAAATTAAGGAACTCAATTTTAATTCTTTGGTGTTTACATTTGATCAATTTTTCAATTACGGGCTATTTTTCTCATTCACATTGACTTGTAATCATAGTAGATGTAATTTGATTTATGTGTCAGAACTATTCTGATTTTTTCAAGAACTTTCTCTGTTTGGTCTACCGCTTTGGTCTGCTCTGCATGAGACGAAATTCTAAGAAGTAGTTTTCGAAACCATAAAACAAGGTTGCAGTGATTGAAAAATAAGCCTTGTTTGTTCCAAAACCAAATGAATCAAGGTCTTAAACTGCTCTCAAATCCCTCGGATGTACCCAAAATTGATAGAATATCGATTTTTTCCAGCTTGAAGTTATTTTGAGGCATCATTATCAGTGTTGTGGTGAAATGCTTAGCTGGAGAACTTTTATAGCATGATTTTTTTTCATCTTAAAAAAAATTGCCTATAACAGAGTTTTTCTTATATGTCTTCGGATATTTATGGAGTTATTCTAAAAATGATTTATTTTTATCTGTCTTGAAAATACATTTTTAGACTAATAGTTTATTTATTTTTTACTACTCCAGTTTTTGTAGAAATATTTACCGTTGTTAGATAAAAGTTCTTTTAAACTTGTGTCTAGGCATCTGCTGTAAATGAACGCATAATTAATGTCATTTCGTACAAACGCTAAAAATTTTTTTAAAAAAGCTTCATTAAGGCACTATTTTTCGCATAGAAATCTTACTCGGGATAACATCTTTGTTATCTAAAATTTTGGCCGCAAACAATTCTACTAATGTTTCAATTACAAATACATGAAAAACTTATTATTCAAGAATACTTTGTTGATAACAAACATGCTTACTCCAAGTATATGCAGCTGATCTCTGTGTCAATGTATATTATATGAATTCAAATACATTGCTCAGTTGAACGTAGTGAGAACGTTGGTGCTAAATACAATTTTTAATACTGATTGAAAATAGGTTTTTCGTGCATGTTTTCTTAGTTCAGGTTAATAAAGCCTTTCTTAGAGCTTACGAATTACGCGGTGCAATTCACTGGTGTGCTCCCAGTTTTTACCTTCTGTATTTTTCTATATACTTAAGTCTTATGCAATTGCATATTTAATATTTGAATTTGGGTAGCTAAAAGGAAACTTATTTAATTAAAAAATTAAATTTTTCTTAAATCGCGCTCTAAGTTCAAACCATAATAGAAAGGCTCTCATGGCAAAAATGTTTTTTTTTTTTTTTTTTTTTTTTTTTTAATCATGCTGCGTAGTGGTTCCATACCATGTCTGGGCCCAAAACAGATTATATGGGAGTTTCTCCTGCGATTTGTACTAGTTTACTTACAATTTCAATTTCTAGCACCGACGCTCTTTTGCTTATAAATGCATTGATTGTGTTTTTTAAGGTAGATTTGGAAACGATGCCGTAGTTTTGACTTTCTTTTAATATAAAATAGGTCATTGGTTTTATTTTTTAAAAATGAATTTATCCGCAAAACATGGACTCTGTAATTTTCTAGATCTGAGTTTATTATCTGATCATTACTTTCTCTAGTGCGTGTCGAAAAGCTATGGTATCTTCCCCAAACATAATTACGGCCTCTTTGCCAAAGCCTTTTAACAATATTTCGGGTACTCGTCAGAGCTGTAAAAATGACAAAACACTATAAGAACACCCCTTATATTTTCGGTCAATCTAAACTGATTCCTGTATACTGTACAATGTGCATTCTCTTTCGGCCTAATGTTTGTTGATGCTTGTTTGTGAATTACGGAATGTGGCTTATTCGCCAAAATGGCATCTTCCCCCAATCTACCTTACTGTGCATAGGTTTTCTTAAATGCTTTTAGTTTACTTGTAACTGTTCCATACTAAATTTAAGTTAATCAACCATTGCTTGACAAGCTGAATTTGGTGAAATGTAACAAAAGCAACTGAGGAAGCACAAAATATGCATAAGAAATTTTATTATTGCAATCTTCGCTATACTTAAAAAGAAGACAGTTTTTTAACAGATTGTCTAGTCTGCCCCGTTAACTTCGTTCCTTGTGGATAACCGTATGCCAATAACGAATGAAAATGGAAGGTGCAATATTTATATACAACTAATGCAACAATTATTCATTACTATGCCAACGCTTTTTGCAATGAAAAAAGTACCACGTTTGAAGTTATTTTAAATTTGAAGAACACTAAAGAATAATATTTTTGTGTGTGTGTGGGGGGGGGGGGTTGAAAATTAATCCCTTGTGCTTGTATACATTTTAGTGAGGTGCTTAACTTTGCCAAATATTCAAATTAAGATCGGATATTATAGAAAAATTAAGAATTTTTACTTCCAGAAACTTAGAAATTTAAAAGTCTCATAATATAAGTTTTTATAAAATTTACAAGGTTTTACAGCTGAGAGTATACCCCTGCAACTAACAGTTATAGCAAAAGAAAAGTCTGTGTTTATACATATGGCGTGTTAGTGCCAGTTGCGACAATTTTTATTGTGAAATGAAATCATTTTAAGTAATTATTTTTTTTTTGTTGAAATTACAAAATATCAACTAAACTAAACAAATCTTCTTGAGTTGCTTCTTATGTTAAGCACTTTCAAAATGTAGTAATCATATCCATTTCATCACTTTTAACTAGTAAAACTAAGTAAGCCTTTGGAATTTAATCTGCAGTTTACCTTTTTATTTATAAAGGTACGTTATACACATCTGAACGAATGAACTTAATATAAATGTTTTGTGTTAGGCGGTTTTTACTTTGTCTTTTCGCACACTGGTTGTGAAGTGAATATATTTAAAAGGAAATGTCTTCGTTTACGTGTTCTATAAATGGGGAGAATATGTACTGAAAGCTTAATTACGTTGTTTAGAAGACAAGCGAGGTCGCAAGGCCCCTATTAACCATTCCCTCCTTCTTAAGATACTAGACCGTAATTAATTAACCACTTAGAAGGACAACTTTGCTTAACGATGATCGCTTCATTTGAAACACGTGGAAATGAAGCCTTATTCTCTTCTAAGATTTAAGGTTTAGTTCAAGAAAAAAAAATGAGTATTCTTTCTCCAACTTTTGATATTTCCGTTCTTGTTCTTTTTCTGTAGCCTCTTAAGTCCCTGATTACGATCTAGTGTAATATAAATTTCTAATCTGCCAATAAACGACTAATTCTGCGTGTTATTGATTCTGAGCAAAGTGGGGTTGAAATTTTGAAGTAGTCATTATTTAACTAAGGTACATAACTGATGAATGCTGTTTAATTCATCTTCTAAAATATTTATTCAATTTAGTTTCAGAATTGAGGAGTTTTTATAAAAGAGGATACCAACATTCAAGTTTGTTGGTTTTCTTGAACACATAATAAGAGCTTTCTTCTCTTTACTTTGCAATAATTAAAACCACATCACCATAGTAATTTTTCAAATTTCCATGCTGTCTACTGAGTTGTGGTCTAACTCAGACACATTTTGTGATTTCACTGCGCATTGTTTTATTGAAAAGGCTAGCACCAATCATAACCACCCCATGCTTAATGGAATTATAGCACTTTCATTTACAAAACATCTGTATTTCTCGACCATCCATGTGTTCATCTAATAAACTCTTCAAGTATATTAGTTATGTCTAAAAATAATAATGAAACTAATACTCTTTATGATGGAAAGTACCGACTGAATATTACTTTTTGCTGATATGTAACGCATTAGTTATTAAAGTACAAACATTCATGTATTATGAATTCATTCATGTCAATAACTCATTGCATATTCATGTATTATACATGATCGAAATTAATATTTTATTTCTTAGACAGAATAAATATGTACCTTTTGCTCTTTGCATCAATGAAATCAGTTTCCAACAAAATTGGTTTTATGTTTGTATACATAACGCGGATCTGTCGTTAAAGCAAGATTGTGACATAGGTTCCCCGAAAATAAAGAGTAAAGGGACTAAAATATAAATTTTCCTTGAAACTCTGATTCTGAGAGTATGTGTTGATTTTTTAGAATTTTATTCTGGTTCGACAAATTTACTTTAGATTTAGAAGGTAATGTTTAACAAACAATGCTTTAGGAAAAACAGTAATGTGGCAGTTTTCAGGGATTATTGATTTTCCTTATGAAAAAGGAATACATTTTACAATAAACTTTCAGGTAAATTTAAATTGAGGCTGATTGGTTTCTAAAAACCAGCTAGTTATTTTTTCAATACTCATTTTAGCCAGATTTTTTTTTCTTTTATTCTATAGTGTACCCCCTAAAAACGGCTTTGTACAAAATGCTTAAATTTTTCTCCCAAGTAAAAATGATAAAACTTTTCTAAGAAAAAGTATTTTTTAGAGACCTTAAAATATTTTATCAATTTGGTTTTACCTCAAAAAATTTCAAAAAAGTTTTCAATAAGTTTCATTTAGTGTGATTTGTCTTAAAATTTTCTCAAGAAATCTAAAGACTTTTTTTACAGTAAAATTAAATATAAATAAAAATTATTTTATGTAATTGTATAATGCCCAATTGGTATCAAGTAGTAAGCATAAAAAATATTTTTGTTTTGAGAATAAAGCCTATGCACCTGTACCTATGCTTGTACGTTTACCTGTTGCAATTAATTTGCTTAGAGATAAAACCTTTTTTATCTGAATCTAGAGCACTGACACTTTACAACAAGTTGATGAAATGCGACCAGAAAAAGTCGCTCTACAAATAGCACCAAATATTTATGCCTCAATATGTGAATGGTGTAATTTAATAGACTAAACAACAAAATATTAATAGTTTACCAGTACGTTTATTTTTAAGCTTTATTTTTTAAATTATAATCTACTTCTTGGTGTGTTAGCAGTAATAAAAAAGGTAAGCCTTCTACTTTACATATGTGATGTATTTCTTTTTACAGAATTTTATTTATAAATGGCTGTTACACTGCAATGAATAAACTGTTGTTTTTACAGTATAATACAGGCAGCACAGGTTGCAGTTTCAAGCCTTAAAAGTACAGTAATAAACTGTAAAACTAGGTATTTACAGTTTATTACCAAACAATTAGTTGTATTATACCGTAGAAACAACTTTAATACTGGTAGCAGTGTTCCAGTTTAAAGCTGTAAAATGCACGGTAATTAAGGGGTTACAGTACCTCAAAAATGACCAAAAGACCAAAACATTTTTTATTGCTTGTTTCAAACGTATAAGTTATTTAAAATACTCAGAAAAAAATAGCATTATTCTTGCTAAATTATTTAAAAAGTTATGAGTGACTTTAGGGCATGCATGCTGTGTGTTCTAATGGAAAAGTCAAACTTTAAAGTGCTTTTTCTCGGTGATCAGTTTTTAGTGTTTCTATGTTACTGGAAATGCTAAGGAATTTTTTCGATTAAAGATATAACTTTAAAGCAATATTTTTTGCACTTAGGATAATATATTTAAAAAAACTGTGCATTGAATAAACGTTTTATAAGTGACAAAAAATTTTAGAGTTTGTTAAACCTCGAAGAGCAAAATTTTCTAAGAATTTTTTACATAGAAGGTCACAAAATATTTTCTAATCAAAATATAAGAAAATGAATGCACAGATTTGTTGAGGTAATCTTTCTGATCATTTCGCAAAAAGAAATTTTGAAATTAGTGCAGAAACAAAAAAGCCTTGGGGTTTTTAAAAAATTGAAATTTTCCTACATTTTTCAAATTTTCAAAAAAAGTTTTCAAAATTTTTAATGTTTGAAAATAAATTAGTTATTGTTACACAAGTGCAAAAACAAATATTTCAAAGAATTAACTTTTTCACTTAAATTAAAGAAATTTGTTGAAAGGGTACTGTAACCCCTTAACTGTGAAGCTAGCGATTTTACAGCTTATTAATATAAACTAGCAATTTTACAGTTTACTACTGTCAAATAAGTAATTTTGCAGTTGACTACAGTAAAATAAGCAATTTTACTTTATTACTGTAAAATTAGCTGTATTTAACTGCAAAAACTCCATCTATTTTTTGCAGTGTATAAATAACATCTACTGCTACCGAATTACTTTTTTTGGCACTTCTTATTTAACGAGTTCTCAACTCAATTACAAACATAGGTTAGAGTAGAAAGGTATGGGGTACTTAGAATTATACTAAAATAAGCATTGTTTGAATCTAACTGTTATATTTGATGGAGTGATTACAGAATCATATTTGTTGCAGTTAACCATTGAAGCTGCTGGGGTCTGTAAAATGAATTTCGGAAAAGACTTGCACATCACCAAAAGTAAATAGCTACATATTTTTAAACATTATTTTTCAATCTCATACACTAAAGTTAACATAATTACTTTTAATGTTCCTTTACATCTATTAATATGACTTTTATGAAGTAGCAGTTATAAGTTATGCCTAAAGTAAAGCATGTTTCTACTACAAAGCCGTTTTATTGAAATGTTATGTAAATGCAAGAATAAAACATTGTAGCTCAGGAGATCCCGTTTTACTTTTAATGACTGAGAATGAATAATTTTGTTTCATTACTCTAGTTTTTGGTAAAACAGATATTACTACAAAGTTGCCCCCTCCCCCCCCCCTCCTCCAAATAGGTTGGTAGAAGAGGAATGTTTCTCATTTGAAAGGGACATTTTCTTGAAGTTAGATAAATCTATTTTATTAATATTACATAAACCTAATTTCATAAGTGTTAAACTGTCACTTCATAAAATACTTTTGATAAATATACGAATGTAATCACTTTAAAATGCATGTAACAACTTCTTTTTATATAAAAGAGGAATGTGACGTTTAATAGTTATTTAAAATATAGTTTTTTAACTAATATTGTTATTAGTGTCATTAGTTTACACTTTTTAAGCATGTTAAAATGTCTTATGGTCTGAAATTTAGGGCCGTATCGGTAAAAAACAAATGTGAGAAATATTTGTTGCTAAAATGGTTCTATACCTTCCCTATTCTTCCCTCATATTTTAAACCCCGTTCTTTAACTTAGAAATGGGATATTTTAACTTAAAGAAACATAAACATATCTGATTTCACTTTTTAACTTTGTCTGGTATAACTTTATTTACTGTTAAGAACGTACTAATGCCACCTTTAAGACTTGTATAGCCCTTCTAAGACTTTTTAACCAACATTTTGAATGGGAATGTCTCTAACTATGCTTATTAGTACTAATTGAAACTGCGCAATCAGGAAACTTCACAGATTACACATTAATTCAACCGTATTACGAGAATGTATTGACACATATGTTCAAGTGTTTAAATAGAGTGTCAGCGACAATTATTAGGTTCTAGATATTACGCCACGTCAACAATAGTGGTTCGGTCTCGAAAGCTAACTTGATTGCTGATTGGTGCACACAAATCATAGCGTAAATGCCCGTTTCATATTGGAGCTATTCAAAACTGCATCTGCTTTGGTATTACTTCCCTTTCAATGGAAAACTTGGGAAAGTTTTTGTGGAACTTCCCTTTACTAGTCCTAGCGTTTATTCGATACTCCAACTCCGTAACATAACCTTGTATTTAAGATAAGTTTATACATTATAATGTAATAGTACTGAATTGTAGTCTTATTTGGGATATTTATTACAATAATAAAGCAAAAAATATCGAGCAAATTCAATCTAAATTTATTTATTACTTATATGACGAAACCAATTAGCATGTTTTTTTTTTAACTTGTTCATATTCTTCTTTATGAACTATTTACAAAGTTCCCAGACTTAAAACACGGCGTGAACTTTTGTGTCTTCTTTTTTTTTCTATAAGTTTCTTAATAACTTAGTTGAATGCTCTGATAATATTAATTACATCGCATTTTTTCTCACAAATAGGACTCTTAGAAGTCACTCATATTTTAAAATTGCTTTTACAAGATTTAACTATGCTGGTAATTTTTGTCTTTTTAAATTTTACAACATTTTTAATACTTATTGATGACTCATGATTTGGATATTTTATTACGTCACTTTATAATTTAGGGTCTGTATGTTTTAAAATTTTAAATGTATAATTGGTTGTAATTATTATTGTATTTCTTTTACTGGATTTTTGCTACTGTAATTGAATTTATCTCTATTGTGCACTATTTTTTAATAAAATAAAATAAATAAATAAATTACAAAAAATAGTATATTGCAGGCAAAGTGTAATAAAACTAGTGCTACCCAAGTTTTAAGTATCTGAATTTTGATTAATAACAAAAGAAAAAAACAAACTTTTTTTTTTCATATGTTATTGAAAAAAAAAAAAAAACAAGTGCACTCTCTCATTGAAATAACAAATATTGTTGAAGAGCTCGCCAACAAATGGTCAATATATTTCCGACAGTTATGGCAATATGTGTAGGTTGATGCAAATAACTGACTCTGGACTGCTGGATTTTTTTAGATTTTTTTTAATTACAAAATGAAATAGTAAAAATTTGTATTTTATAGAATTTAAAATATTATTACATATGTGCCTCAAAAGTAAGCGCTCTTTCCCAAGTTGGGATAGTTATGATCTGAAAGATCGTAGCAAGAAAAACATAACTGTGAAAACTTCAGACGTCAAAGGATACAGATGTTATGAAGGTTTTTGTTAAAAAGCAAGAGTAAAATCTATGAGAAAGCACGTAGTTGCCATTCATAATCAATTTCGAGTGAATAAAACTTCTGAAACAAGCTTACATTATCACAAACCCAAATATATTATTGTCAATACATTAAAAAGATTTAAACTAAAAACATTTAGAAAGAGATAGCGAAGAACATATTTATGTCAGTTTCAAAGAAAAAAAAATATTTGAAACTCCATCACACCAACAAGTTAATGTATTGAACTGTCAAAAACTTGTCTTGAATGTGTAGCAATTGTGTATTTTCTTGTAGACCGAAGTGCTTGTTATTAATTCTAACTTTTGTCTAGTGTATTTTGGTAGTTCCACGTTTTCACTTTTCCGGATGTACTTTTTGAAAATTTTGGTTGTTTAAAAAATGTTCATCTACCCCGTCCCAGACCTTAGAGAAAATATTTTATGAGTAATTTAACACGTGTATGATGTTAATAAAGCAGGATTTGTAAATACATAAAATTGTGTTGCCACGCATGTGTAATGTCAAAAATACTATCCACTTCAGAAACTATTTGTAACAAACGCATTTTGCCGGCTAGGCAATACACTGCAAATTCCCAGCACACACTGGACGCGCTCTGAACTTTTTGATTCCGAAAAAGTATTTTTTTTTTGCTTAAATATGCACTATAAAGTGCTTCAAATGAGCATCGGTATAAAAAAACTCGATTGAAATTTGATCCGAATTGGTTTTATTAAAAGAAAGTGTTCTAGAAATGCCCTGGATTCGTTGTCTGAAAATTTGCTAAATTCAAACCTTGGATCAAAACTGGGAATATATTGGAGTAAGTTCTAATCGCAAGATTTGGCTAACTGTTTGTATATTTACCATTAGCACTTAAACCCCAAAATTTATCA
This sequence comes from Uloborus plumipes, assembly GCA_038373865.1. Lineage (NCBI taxonomy): Eukaryota > Metazoa > Arthropoda > Arachnida > Araneae > Uloboridae > Uloborus > Uloborus plumipes. The sequence goes on along the minus strand of JAXGGA010000055.1, from coordinate 111,425 downwards.
CATCTACCTTAAACTATGTACTCAAGTTTATGTATGTCATGCTTTTAAAAGTCAATAGTTTTTTTTCTTTCATAGTAAAAATCTCTAGGATATAAAAGAATCTAAGTTTAAAAAAAAACTAAAGAAAACCCTTTAACATAACATATTAGAAAAGTGTATAAGTACCACGGTGAATTTCTAATTTTTGTTTTGAAATAGTATATTCAATCATCCAAGAAGTTTCAACGCTGAAAGAAAGTAGTCATCTCCTTCAATTTGCCTTTGCTGAACTGAAATAATTGGAAATTGCATAAATGCGTTTGTGAAAAACAGCATTATTTCTATGTCAAGAAAGATGTAAATGAAATGACATGAACATACTTCTTTCGATTTTAACTAGAGCGGATAGTATAATGGCTTGGAAAAGCACTTTTGTCATGAAGACCAGAGAGCGTCTTAGAAACATTCGTGACATTTCTAAAGACGTCGCTAATGTTACTCTTTTACGAAATTTTCTTGAAACTATTCTTACTTTAAGATTTCGAACAATATCTTTTGAATAATGACTAAATATTTATTTTGTAATATTTCATTCAATGTGTGGAACGTATTTGAAGTGTATATTAATGTAGTTAAAAGTTTAAATGTACGTACTATTGTTGAACATAAACTTTAATAGTATATTCAGTCAGTCGTGTTTTAATTTTAAATATAACTTTTAATAACCGAGATAAGAAATACAATTCAATCTAACTACGTATCCATCATCAATGTATTTAACCTGCTTATCATTCAGTTCTCAACATTATCATACATTCTGCTTCGGACCGACTTATATTCAACCAATGCTAATCATTTTACGCTTTATTTATTACGTGTTACCTGATGTATTTTAGTTCCAACGTGCTTTTGTTTACCTATTTTATTGCTCAAAACATATTGTCTTTATTTATTTACTCCTTTTAGTTAATGACAGCTTTGCAAAATATCATCAAAGGGTAAACTCTTGAAATATGCTATTTTCTATCAAGAAAGTATTCTAAATAGTTGTAATAGTTGGCCTTAAATGGAAAAGAAAAAGCTGGTTTTGAACAGTTATGTACGTAGATAATAAAAATAAATTGTCTTGTAATTTCTCTCTTACTTTTAAATTAATTCTAGTACATGTGGAACTTCAGTTTGAATAAAATGTTTCTTTAAAGAAAAGAAGAACACATTTGTGTAATGTGGAAATAATTCTTTTATTTCTACCAAAATTACTATTTTTGACATTTTCGTGCAGAAAACAAGAATGTGGCTCGATTCAAAATCCGAAAAGTACTAGAATTAAGCATTGAATCATTGAAAAAATATGGTCACTTATTGATTATTTATTGAGGTAAACTGAAAATATATACACCTGATTTTTTTTTAACTTTCAAGTCGAGCCTAACAGAAGACATTTTTATTTTGCTCCAAAATCAGTAATCTATTTCTGCATTATAGTTCGTCAAATTAGTTAAAATTAGTTATATTTTTATACAGTTGTTCTTAACTAATGGTATAGTTTTCATCTTACTATAAACAAAAGTGAGCTGTAGTCTTAGACAGTCTAGTAATATAGTAATACTGCGACTTTCGCTATCTGGTCTAATGCGAACCTAGTTCTGAGCGATTTTCAAATTTCGGTAGGAAATTCTATTGATAGGAAATGGGTAAGTGGAAATAAGTAGTGTGATTGAAGAATTTTTTAATTCTGCAAAGCAAACAAATTTAGAAGTGGATAATGATATCGTTCAAGAGCTGTTAGATTCCCACAATCAGGAGCTGACAATAGACGAGCCCATAGCTGTGCATGAGAAGACATTTAAACATTTGAGTCTGTAGACTCAGTTCAATCAGAAGATTTAATGATAGTTGGGCTTTTGACGGAAATCCTCGGATTAGTCGAAAAAAGGCTGTATTTGAAAAATGTAGACTAAAACAAAGAGCTGATTTTTTCAAGGAAGCGAGGAATTAAAACACATTGGCATGATACGAGAACATTTTGTTTGAGAAAAAATGTTTTGAGCTTTCACACTGCTTTAGTAAAGCTTTTGTAATCTTCAACAGCAAAATATCTTTAGTTGCGGGGTCATTCCACGTCAAATCGCCTAAGGCCATGTGCCGTCATGTCTCGGATTTTGTTCAATATTTTTTTACGGATAGATACTTATGAGATAAACTCAAATTATTTTTTTTAGATTTTTTGGATAAAAATTTAGGGTTGTAGAATTTTTTGAAAATTCGATTTTTTCAGAATTTTTGCTTTTTTATTTTTGGTATGCATTATGAAAAAGCTCTATAACTTCCTCATTTTTCATTAAATTAAGCCAGTTTACGTGTCATTTTAAAGCTAATTATTTTCTCCTTTAATATTAGTAACAAAAATGAGATTGTGAAAAATAGAATTTTGCCAATGGTCGTCTGAAGTCAGATTTTGTGTTTTTTCAATTGGTATGTTCAATAGGTCATATCTCCGGAGTACCAACTAAGAACTGCCCAATTTTTTTTTCAGTGATGAAAACATCATATACTTTTTATGTATAAAAAATTAGAAGGGTGTTTTTCGTTGTTTTGGAATAAAAAATTCAAGTGTGTTTTTTCAGTTGGTGTGATCAATAGGTCATATCTCCGGACTACCAACTAAAAACTACACGACACTTTTTTTCTGTTATGACAACATCATACCCTTTTTTGTATGAAAAGTTAGGAGGGTGCTTTTTGCAGTTTTGGAATAAAAAAAAATAAAACGTGTTTTTTCAGTTGGTATGATCAATAGGTCATATCTCCGGATTACCAGTTAACAACTGCGCCATTTTTTTTCTATAATGAAAACATCACAATGTTTTTATGACCAAGATATTAGAAGGGTGTTTTTTGTTGTTCTGAAATTTAAAAAATATTGAATTTTTGAAACAAATTTCTTTAAAAATCAAGTTTTCGATTAGTTTAAAAACTCCGTAAAATTAAAAAAAAAACTATGCTATCACAAGGAAGACCACGACATGGCAGCTGAATGGCATTTCTTTGCCACGAGTCATGGCAAGAATGCATGCGATGGAGTAGGGGGCACAAAAAAACGGCTTGCGATAAGAACAAGTCTTCAAAGAACTGTCGAAGGACAGATTTTAAATGCACATGATCTATTTCAATTTGCCTCTCAAAACATAAAGGGGATACAGCTGGTTTTCATTACAGCAGTGGAAGTGGTTGCAAATGAAGATTTTTTAAAGCAAAGATATGAAAGAGCCTGAAGAATAGTAGGCAGCAGAGATAATCACTTCTTCAAGCCATTAGACACGAAGAGTATATTAGTGAAGAAGGTTTCTGTGTTTGAAAAACCTTTTGTTGCCACTGTCGGAACATCGTAGAAATAAAGATTGTTATTCATGAAATATTTATGTCTTCATTCGATAACAAATTATAAAATGTTACGTAGATTTCAGAATAATGGAAACCAAATATAAAATTTTTCCAACCATGAAGAGCTCGCGAGTCTTTCTTTGTCAAACTATGAATGAAAGTATATTTAAAGACGTTTCAGTTTACTTTATCGTAATTCCTATCGGTTGATGGAATGGCTAGCAAATAATTACTGAAGAGTAAAATAATTATGCAGCGACTTTTCACTACCAAAGCATGCAATCAATAGAACAATATAAAACTACCATCAAGTATTTGAATGTAATAAATGGGATACATTTTCATCTGCTTGTGACGTGTGATGCTGAGTGAATCTCAAATTTAAGTTTCAAAAGTTGATTTTAAAGTAAAGTTTTTTGAAAAAAAAAACATGTTATATTTTTATTTCAAAATAACAAAAAAACTTCGTTCTAATTGCTTGATCAAAAAACATCATGATGTTTTCATTATGGAAAAAAAAAATGGCGCAGTTGTTAACTGGTAATCCGGAGATATGACCTATTGATCATACCAACTGAAAAAACACGTTTGATTTTTTTATTCCAAAACTACAAAAAGCACCCTCCTAGTTTTTTATACATAAAAAGGGTATGATGTTGTCATAACAGAAAAAAAGTGTCGTGTAGTTCTTAGTTGATAGTCCGGAGATATGACCTATTGATCACACCAACTAAAAAAACCCACTTGAATTTTTTATTCCAAAACAACGAAAAACACCCTCCTAATTTTTTATACATAAAAAGTATATGATGTTGTCATCACTGGAAAAAAAATTGGGCAGTTCTTAGTTGGTACTCCGGAGATATGACCTATTGAACATACCAATTGAAAAAACACAAAATCTGACTTCAGACGACCCTTGGCAAAATTCTATTTTTTACAATCTCATTTTTGTCACTAATATTGAAGGAGAAAATAATTAGCTTTAAACTGATACGTACACTGGCTTAATTGAATGAAAAATGAGGATGTTATAGAGCTTTTTCAAAATGCATACCAAAAGTAAAAAAAGCAAAAATTCTGAAAAAATCAAAATTTCAAAAAATTTTACAACCCTAAATTTTTATTCAAAAAATCTAAAAAAATTAGTTTGAGTTTATCTCATAGGTATCTCTCCGTAAAAAAATATTCAGCAAAATCCGAGACATGACGGCCCGGCCGACTATTTAAATTTGGCGATTTGACGTGGAATGAGCCTGCGCGCATTTGTGTCATTAAAGATGCTATTAAAATATGTTTGCTTTAACTCCTATTTTCTTTCATCTCCAGCTCTAAAAAGAATTTATATGCGAAATTACACACCAACTTGCACGAACTTGCCTTAATCGGTTATCATCACTCAGATTACATGGTACTTTCACCAATCGTGTGAGTTTGGGGGGTATTACCAAAGATTCTATAGCTTATTACTGTACTTTTAAAATATCACGACGAAAAATTCAGCGACATTTGTGTTACACATTTAGATGAAGCAATAGCAGACTTTGCTGTTTTAAAACTGTAGCTGCATGCTTCTAATCACGAACTGCTACTGCAATATTAAGGTTTTTTTCTATAAATTTTAACTGCTTTTTGCTGTTGTTTTTTGCAGTTATTGATCCTCTAAGCACATTTTAGTGGAAAAATTTTCAAATTGATTTACACATCATATTTGAACAGTTTACTTTCTGCTATTTTTAAGGCACTGTGTTCTCATTGACCATTGGCATACACCGGAGTCGTGTCAATGCAGGCAATGAAACGTCAAATATTTGGTTGTAAAAATATGTCTGCATTTTCTGTATTTTGCCATTTTGGTCGATATTGACATCATTATAATAGCTATTTCGAACCGACACGTAAATCACGAGTTCTGTTTTAAATTTTACGACAGTGTGCAAATCATACAAAGAGATAAATTATGTTAACTACTGAAGAAGTGTATATATATATATATATATATATATATATATATATATATATATATATATATATATATATATATATATATATATATATATATATATATATATATTATATATATATATATATATATATATATATATATATATATATTTATTTATTTATTTATTTATTTATTTATTCGCAAATACAGCCGTACATAAACAATGACGTTAATGAACATTAAAAGCAGAAAACCTTTTCGTAGATTAATCATAATACGCAAAACACTTGAAGCTGATAAAGACGCTTTTCAATAAATAAAATGAATCTCGAATGAATAAATAAACAAATAAGTAGCACCTAATTTTTCATGATAAGTACATCCAGTCTTTCATTTCAGCGAAAAAATATATCACCGCATCTATTCATTTTCCATTTCAAGTTTGAGCCCATTAAAGTACAATTCCTGACAACTTTTGAAACTTAATGTAATGAGAGAGCAGCAGAGGATAAAGTTGGGCAGATCTACAATTAGAAAATGAAATGGAGTGCGAAGATCATTCTGTGCATGAAAAGTCGGGTAATAGCTAATTATGTTGATGATAACGTTGAAGAAGATAAATGGTAAGCGAGATGTCCTTAATTACAAACTTCGAGGCACCCCGCAAGAAAGTATAAGCACATAATTTTGCACCAACGGACATGAAACTAGACGCTGCACAGGATCATTTACTTGTGACTGTGGTAGATAAATTTCCGAGACGAAATAATAAAATGTCAGGTTCATGGTGAACGTTATTTCGCATCTCATTTTGAATTAAATTGTTTTTTCTAGAGATGGGGATATTTTATTTTTAAGTTATGTTTTTAAATTTGTTTTATTTGGACTTTCTTTTGTATTATACATAAAAAGATAAAAAGCGTTGTTTTTTGACTAGAATTAAAAAAAAAAAAAAGAAAAGAAACTAATGCTGATATTTGAGTAAATAATATGTTTATGAACGGAAAATAAAATTAAACTAAAATAAACTCATTTTTCTAAGCTAATGATTTTTTGGTATAAAGCAAACACTATTTTTATGCAACCATGTTTTTTTTTGAAACAATTACAAGCAGAAAAGTTATTTTTATTCTATAATGCCACGCACGAGCAACAAGCAACCCTCTATTTGTAATAATAATAATAATAATTTCTATACTCACATCAAAAACCAAAACAGCAACAATAATAACAGGAAAAAAAATCCCCTATAATGTTTTCAGCTTCCCTCCTCCTAAACATGTCATTTCTGTTCTTTTTTATTTGCGATAGTTTTAATTATACTGAAACCAAATTGTATATTTATATATATATGCATATATATATATGCATATATATATATATATATATATATATATATATATATATATATATATATATATATATATATATATATATATATATATATATAATATATATATATATATATATATATATATATATATACACTGTAAAAACTGAAACAGTCAAAAATGAGTACTTTCATGCTTTCAAATTTTCGTGAATGCTTTTATTTCAAATACGAATCTTTCTGTTTCAAACCTAAGAACCAATGTTTTCAAATCTGAAATTTAAGTGCTCAAATTTGAGTCAAATCACTTTAAATTTGTTAAATGAACTTAATTTTAACGGGGTAATTGAAATTATTCATATTATATTTCATCTGCTGCTATTTCGAACGAATTGCTCTTTCCAGTAATATTTTATCAAATAAATTATGAGGAACTACTTCTTGTCTTTTTCACCGTCATTTTGTCCTGACTGCGGAAGAATAGATAAACATTGAGTCAAGATGGCGGACAAGTGAAAGTTGCACCGAAAGCAAATTTTTCATTTAGAAGGATCCGTTGAAAATTTAAACGTAAGTTCGCTGAATTTTGTATCATTGAAATTATTTTTCCTATTTTTATTGTAAATGCACTTTTATTTCTATATCAATGAGAAAAAATGTGTTTTTGGCAATGAGTACATCATAGTTTCAAAATTTATGACACCGCTTTGTTTCAAATGTGAACACTTGCATGTTTTTACTTGATTCCCCTTATACTACCATAATAACTCTTTTAAGAGTTAAATTAATTTATTTAAGCGAGGTGATTAAATTAATTCATATTTTATTTCATCTGTTGCACTTTTGAGCGAATTACTCCTCTTAGTAATATTTCATTTGACATAATGTAGGGAACTATTTTTTGGGCTCGGATGGTGACGGATATTTGTAATCTGCCATGCGATCCGTCGTGAGTCGTAAATGCCCGCAAGTACGGAACAGCAAAAATTGATGTGTTCAGAATAGTGCGGCGTCATAGAATTCACAGAAAATTTTTAAGGTTAGTGCATCAGAGTTTTAACTACAATAAAGTTTCTGTTATTATTTGTTTCAGTGCATGACAATATTAATTAAAAGATGCGTGGAATGTTCTGTAGAGATAGAACGATTCGACCTGGCCGAGTTATGAGGTTTTGCCTGTGGCTTTAACCTGTAAGCATATATTGTATAGATTCATTAAACAATTGTAATGAAATAAAATATTGTCCTTTAAGTTGCACATAATTATACAGTGGGTGCCTATTAATTGAATCCGTGGTTAATCGAATCATTCGCGTTAATTAATCAAATCGTCTAAAACAAAACAAAATCCATTTTTATTAAATTAGCTGCTTTTTTGAATCGAAACTTCAAAACAAACGTGATTTATGTAAGCTGCGTCCACTGTATCAAAAATTAAATGGGACATTTTTAAATGCTATCAGAAAAAAAAGCTTTTAAATAAACTAATCTAACCTTCACATTATATTGTGCATATACAACTTTACAACCTTAGGTTGGCGACCCCTGTACGTTCATGTAAAACATTTTCCTTCAGTGAGAAGAATTTAAAAAATCATTTGTTTCTTCAAAATTATTCGATTTTACAAGGATCGAAGTTATCCTATATTTCCTATAAATCTTATATTTAAAAAAATCCTTTATTCAGTGTTCATTTGCTCTTGAAAAAAAAATGCTTGAAAAAAGTTAAGTTAATTTTCAAGTGCCAAAGTTTTAAAAAAAGAGATAAATTATTAGTTTCAAAACCATGAAAAAGTTTGAAAAATTTCTTGATGTTTGAATTTTTTAATTGCTTAGTTAAAAAAAATTCTACAGTGCAATTTTCTGAATTGGTGCTTGAAATGCATTTTTGCGAAAAATTGTCTTTTGTATTTGAGATTTCAATACTTTTGCAACTTGCAAATATTTTGCTGATTAAGTATACAGTATTTATGTTTACCTTCATTAAATTATAAAGGAACTTATTTTTAGAATCATGGCAAAATTGAATTTTTCAGACCTAGCCAAAAATCGCGTTTTGTGCTTGATATGTAAGTTTTTTTGCATTTTGTAATTATGTTCAACGTTATGTAATAGCAAATGTATTTTATAGGAAACATACTAACATTGAACGTGCTTCGCTGAAACTTGCTTCGTATGTATAAGATTTCAATTCTTCTGCATCTTGTAAATGTGTTAATATTTTTGATTATTGGAAGTTATTTCGATTTGTGCTACTCCAGATTAGCTTGTTTTAATTTTTACTTTACTAACTAAGAAATTATTAACTTTTGTCTGTTTATATACTTATTTATTTTTGCAAGCTTTATTTTAATCATTTACTTATTTTAGGCTTACTTATTTGTAGTTCAAATTTTTATTCGCAACTTCATGAGCAAAAGAATTTAAAATACTTGGTTTTATTCATGATTATGGCTTTTGCTGCCACCTCTATCTTAAAACTTATACCTGTTATGATAAAAACGCAAAACATAGATTACTCCATAGTGTATATCGAGATTACAAGAAGCACTTTTTTTACTCCGTTGCTCACAAAATTTGTTTCTGAACAGAGGTACAGGTTTCTTACTTAAATTATCATGTTTTAGAACAGGTGTCGTCAACCTTTTTTACTCAAGGGTCACAGGGAATTTTTGGAGGCGAGGCGGGCCAACAATATATCAGTTTAGATGGCTTTGTTAGTCCTAGCCCTCTCTCATATAGCCACTTATTTTTATTTGTTTTTGTGTGTGTGTGTTGGTCAAAAATAAAGTTCGAAACAAAACAAAAGCATCAATGACAAAATTTTTACCGATTTACCTACATTTTCTTTTAAATTTTCAATTATTACCATTTTAATACCCATAAATATGCATTTATGTCATAAAGCTCTAATATGACATTTGGTAAACTTGTAAAAGTTAAATTAATTGAGACAGGGTTATCGTAGTTAAAGATAAAAATAAAATGATTTTTATTAATTTTTTTTTTTAGTTAGCAAGCTTCCAGGGATCCAGACAATCTGTTCACAGGCCGGATCTGGCTGCGGGCCTTAGGTTGGCGACCCCTGTTTAGAAAAATATGATTTTAAATAAAATTTTAAATTGTTTTAAAATTCTTTTTTCTTTAATTTTGATATTTTTTACAATATATTTGAGTAAAAATACGTACATTGTATAGCCTTATGTACAGTAGAACCCAGTGTAATAATAAATTGGCAAAAAAAGAAATAGGCAAACCTATGTGCTGAAAGAACTTAAAATGTTATGTTTTAACATTTTGGTGCATCTGTTATTAATAAATAATTTATTCAATATGTATAAACATTTTCTAGATTGATGCTGTATTCAACTTGCTCTACAGCAATAGAGGGAGGAATTTACGCTTTGGACCACTGCCTGCATCGATAGTTCAAGCAAGACATTCTGGAAGTTCTGCAGCAGAGCAGTTGACTCGACAGTTAGTTCCACAACAATCGATCCTTCAAATGAAAGTATGCTATGAACATTTAGCCTGGTGAGCTCTTTGTCACTTTTTAAAATTTTGGTTACTTATAGTTACCCCTTGAAATTTTTGTCGTCTTTCAATAACTTTCTTGAAATTTGTTTTATTAAAATCTCTTTCTAAGAAATTAAGGAAATCATCAAACTTTAGCTGTCGAGGGTACATTGCGAGGATATTTTAGTTTTGGGTTCATCTTTGTTTATAAGTTATAGCTAACATAATGACTGTTAAAGCAAAGGAATCCAATCTTTGTCAAAGAAAAGAATCTTTTAAACTACCTTTGAAAATTTCTTAAATTAAAAAACATAAAGAATATATTATTTCATTAATTTTCCACAATTTATGCCTCACAAACATTCAAATTATCAATTTTGGATTAACATTCTATGGTACAAGCATTTCTCTTGCTTACTAATTTCGTTTAAACTACTTTTCCGCTTTGTAATGTTGGCAAGTTTGTAACATGAAAAGTGTTTTTGTTTTTGAATATAGTCAGAGCCCGATCATTCTGACATTGGACATGGAGTACATTTCTATTTCAGGCCCCCCCCCCCCCCACTATCCTTCTCATCATATTAGTTACGTGTTACGAATTCTTGCAATACAAGAATGAAATAAAAGTATTGTGCGCCGAAAAGATTGAACTTAAAAAAACAATAATGCTATCAAATTATTAGGAGACAAATATACGTCGACATATGCAGTAGGTTTTTAATATTAATAGCAAAATATACCGTAGGCATTTTGTATTTAGGAGGAATTGGATAAAGTAAGGAGATTTTGGGCCCCCCCCCCTGAAATCTAAGAGGAGGGGCCTGTGCCCCGCATCCCCATGTGGTAATCAGGCTCTGAATATAGTGTGTTCGGAAAAATTGGAGAATCATCATTGAAAAATTGTCAACATTCTAAAAATTGCATAAGAAGTTCAAAAGAAAGTTTTTTGCATCCTGAGAACATTTCAAATATTTTTTAAGTTGGAAGTTATTGTAATTTATACCACTTTATTATTTCGTACTTTATTAAGAAATTATCGTATTTTGCTATATTAAAATAATTCTTGATTCAGATATAAACTGTTAACTTAATTTTTTTTCTCTTTAACATGTTGACTGCTCAGCTACGAAATTATGCGTTTTCATGTCATTTTGCTGAAGAATTGAATTTGAGTTAGCTTTTAGGTGATAGATTTGCTCTTTTGATTTGCTCTTTTGGTCCAGATTAGAATTACTCTGTAGTACATTGGCATTAATAGGGATATTTGGCGACTGAGGCGATGCTAGTAAATCAAAAGTAGTTGACAAGTGCAGTTTTTTTGCCCAGCTCATATGATATGATTTTTTTGTAACTTAGCAGTCAACGTGTTAATGCTATACGACAAATTCAAATGATTTTTATTAATAAACAGCAGACATAAAGCTTTGCATGCAAAATTTTGAAGATTTTTCAAGCCCTGACCCATACTATCTGTAGCAGTTTTCTGAAAGTTCTACCCGTTTAACCGGGCTCAAGAATTATATTGCCCGACATTCCCGGGACATGTAAAATTTCTGATTGTGCATGAATCTTCTACCCTTACATGCGCAGCTGAGCATGTAATTTTTTAATAAAATATTTCTTTCCAAACCTTACTATTTCATATTTTACTTACAAAATTGTATTACAATGATTCAGATCGAAAGCTATTAATATTCTCGTTTGTATGATTAACATGTTGACTGTTTAACAACGAGGTAGTTTGTTGCTGGGAGAATCGAAATTCAGTTAGCTTGTGATTGATTTGTTGTATTCGTCCATATTAGAATTTATGCGTTGTACATTGACACGAATTGGATATTTGGCTTCTGAGAAGATGCCAGTAAATCGAAACTAGTTGGCAGGTACACAAGCTTTTAGCACAGCGCTACGAATTTTTGTAGTTTAGAAGGTCAACATATTAATGCAATATACGACAAATTGAAATGTAAACCTGCCCAGCAGGCATGTAAAATTTTAAAGATAGAGTAACTTCCAAATTAAATAATACTGTTAACTATATGGTCTGGACCATGGTAATTGCACTCGTCATTTATTAATTTTAATAGGACTCCTGGACTGTCTTCAAAAATTCGAAAAGGTCGTCCTACTCTCGGACTCGCAGGCAGCCGTACAGGCTATTGGCTCCGTTGAAGCTCCTATATCTGTTGAGATCCTACAATGCCAAGAATTAATGCGTTGTATTAGAGATTTAAATAGAGCTCATCTGCGTTGATGCGGGGCACTGCGCGGTTCTTCCGACTCCGAGACTACCCTGTTCCTGTATTGGAGAGCTAGAGAACGCCTGAGGCAATGACTTTGGTCAAATGTTACTTTTGTTAATTGTTCGGTTGTTTCACAATTGATGTTTTTATAATTGTAAACTGCCTTGCCATTAGAAAAAAAATTTAGTGGGTTGGGCCGCAAAGAATCCGTACTTCTCGGTGTTACAAGAATACCTGGAATGAAAAAATAGTTGGACTTAAAAAAATTTGCAGTAATGCTTTGTACCTATCTGTTCCTATATGTTTAGTGCAAACCGTATGCTTTTATCTTCATTCGTTTTGGAATTGTTCAATAAGGAAATTCATCCTGACTTATGAGTCACCCTGTATAAATTTTTACCACAAGCAACATGTGTTGCGATTTTATACTTATCAATGACTAATATTTTGTAAACTTTGCAATTTTGCATTTATTTCTCATTGTATTTCTTAAGCAATCTCTATACACTTGTGGACATAATTCTGGGCACTTTTCTTCATTTTTTATAAAATGTCATCATTGTATAATAAATTATTAGATCTATGTTTTAATTCACTTACTCCTTCTGCAATTTGTAAGAATTCATTTCATGTGAATACATGATTTTATTTTTTAATGAAACAATTTAAGGTTAAAAAACAATATCAGTTTTGTGAAAAAAAAAAAAGATAATTAATACTCAATTATAAAGTCAATATTTTGTAGGAAAACCCATTACCTTTTGTACTAAATTTCGTTGACAGAGTTAATTACCAATCTAAATCACAATTCATTTAAAAAGTTTTGCTTACAGTTTGCATTAAAATTAAAAAAATAAAATAAAGGTAATATATTCACATCAAATGAATACACACATATTAGACACACATTAGAGTAATTATAAGTTAGTAATTTAAATTAAGTAAATAAATCTAATAACATTTTATGTACAGGCTAAAATCTTTAAAAGATTGAAATGTGTCCAGAATTTAGTCGGAGTGAAATTTTTCTCTTTCTGTTAAGGTACACTTGTCGAAACTTAATGTTGTGTTGTAATGTTAATGAGATGAAGCTATCTCTGTTTTCAACGGATTGGAAAATAATGTAGAACATTTTGTTGTTAAAGCTATGAAAATTTTAACGCAATGTTTTGCTCACAAAGCAAAAAAATATATTTTCATGTATTTATATTTTTACTGAAAGCAAAAATTGTTGCAATTTAATGATGAAAATACTACAAGTTTTGCAATAAAAATATTTTGACATTACATTAGTTTTGTTTTTGTTTCATGATACATTCATATTAAAATGGAATGTAATAATTTTAAGCTCTTAATTTAGCATTTTTAATTAAAAAGCAATTATTAATTCAAAATGCATTTCACATGTTCTATGAATTTCATAAATTGTTTCAGCAGTGTAAGTACTCGTTTGTGATTGCATTGCTTTTGTTTTATTTCAGGATGTTCATCTTTTCTTATCATTGGCTTTACAGTTGGGCCATTCCATGAAAAGTGAAACCAATTGGTCGAAAATTCATATTGAAGTTATGTTGCTATGTTATACATCATTTTAAAGCTTAAGATGTATATTTTAAGAATCTTGCATTGGTTTTTTAGTGAGAGTTAGAATAATACTTGTTTTCTTAGTTGAAAGTACGATATTCACGAACTTGTAAAAATTAGAAAAAAGAACACATTTTCAAATGCATATTTCTCATCGAAAAATAAAAACAAAAATAACTACTTGTAGCACAATTTTAACTACTAAGACGGTACTATAATAATATGCATTCATTAGTTTCTTTTGAATTGATCTAAATGGTGTAATTGAAGTTTGAAAAAAAGAAGTTTGATGTTACGTCTGTAACAAAAAAGAAGCAAAAGTTGTCATTACGTCCTAAAAAATCAAAATTAAAAAAAACCCTTAATGGTCCTTTTGGCAAATTCTTAGAGTAATTGCCTACCATAGTTAAAAATATTGCAACTGATTTAGTTTTTAAATTAATGCTGTTACAGACGTAACATTTCGGACATAAAAAATGGCTCTATGTTACATCCGTAGCAAAAGTAAATTTCCAATTAAATAGGTAAAAAGCACAGGATGAGCAATACATGTATATAGCATAATATGGTACGAGTACTAAAGTTTCTGGTATTCTGATTTTGAAATTTTTAATTATGTCGGCATGTAATTGAAATTTATTTCTTAAGATTAATAAAATACACATATGGTATAACTGATTATAATTTATACCTCAACTGGCATTTTTTGCTACGTCACATGGAAAGGGAGCTGTGGATGGAGTTGGGGGTATGGTCAAGCACCAGGTTTGGCAGAGAGTAAGATCTAGAGCAGCATTTGTCAACGACGCTCTTTCCTTTTTTCAGTGTGCAAACTCCATTGCAGAAAAAGTTAAAATTATTTATATGCCCCAGGAAAATGGTTTAAAGCTGACGCCAAAATTGGAAGAACGGTGGGCTAACATCGCGAATTTGCCAAAAGCCCGCGAAATGCATTGTTTTCGAACAGAATACGAAAATGCCGTTCGAATTTCGAGAACGTCGGACGAAAAAGGACACATTTTTTCATTCAAAAAAAAAAAAAATTATCAAAATTGACCAACTGTCACCAAGAAGGTTAAATTTTAGTTTGGTACTAGTATTCTGCTATATGATCCAACATTTTCAAATTTTTAAGTTCTCCTAAGATCAATCACTGATTCCAGGGAGGAATTTACTTTTCTCGATTTTTTTATATAGCAGTCCCATTATGCATTAATTTTAAGAACACAAATAAATAAATTTGTGTGAAGGTCCTTCTAAACTTTTCTTGTGTCAATCTTTCTTGGAAATAATTGTCTTAAGATGCATTAATTTATTGTTACATATTGACATATCGGCATATGCTCTCAACTCCCCCAGACTTACCCAAATTTTCTAAAACTGTTACAGTATAACTTAAAATATTCAGATAATGTGTTAATTAATGCTACTGTATTGTTTTAGCACAAAAATCTTTGTTTATTCCTGCTTTACAATACTGTTTCTTGCTTTCAAATCAGAGATGTTACGTCTGTAACACCACTTTGTTTCGTCCGTAACAAGTTTATGAATTTTTTTCACAAATTCGGCAGTCAAAATCCACACAATCTTTATGGTTTTAGAAAGCTTGAAGTCTCTAGAACACGTATTAAAAAAAAAAGTTAAAAATTTCCGTATAATTCAGAGGAATATTGTAAGTTGTATGACATAGTCGAGTTTTTGCTGTTTTGTGAATTACGTCTGTAACAGGCAGTTTTTAATTTCTGTATTTTTTTGTAATTAAGCAATCTGCACGCAAATTTAATGTAGCATAAACATCATCAAGTTACACTACAGGAAAAAAAATTGAAGACTTTCATCAGCCCAAACCAGAATTATTTGTGTTCAAAGTCTGCGATTGTTACGTCTGTAACGATGGAATTGCCCAGTTGTAAAAGTTATGAGTATTTTTAGCTGGCACGGGTGGAATTGCATCTCTTGGGTAAGACGATGAGAGATGCTACTCCACCTGTGCCTGCCACTTACAAAAAGAAAATAATAACATTCTGCCAACTGTAAATACAATAATCAGAAAAAGGAAACATCATAGAGTAAGACAAAAGCAGTGCACTCCAAAAAGTACTTACAGCTCATTATCGAAACTGTGATCTGCACAAAAATGAGTATATGTAGCTCAACCAATACTCATACATGAAGTAAAGATAAATTCAAAAGCGAGTACGTATAGTGAAGTTCATACTCGTCTTTGAAATTGCTGTATACTCGAAAACGGGCACATGCAGCTCAGTAAATATTCATATTTGAAATTACGGTACACTCAGAAATGAGTACAAAGATCTCGGGTATTACTCAGTATTGAAAGTAGTACATGCTCCAAATTGAGTACATTCAGATCGGTTTACACTCATTTTTGAAACTCGTTACATACTCACAAATGAGTACGTAACTACTCATGTTAATACTCATTTTTGAAAATATTACTTGCTCATAAATGAACACACAACTTGTTATATACTCATTTTTGAACCCATTACATGCTCAATAACGAGTTTCTATTACTCAAAACTGAGCACATTTGCTTCACTTCCGAGTAGGTGAAAGGTTTCAAACCCGAGTACTAGTGTGTTTCAATTCTGAACACCAAGTCGTCGGAGCCATATTGAAGGGTGCATGCTGTCAAAAATGAGCATTTTTTCGTCAATTTTGAAATTGTTGTTTTAACAGTGTATAGGACTTAATTAAATAAGCGCTAAAGGTATGATTTTTTTTTGTTTTGTTAAAACTCAAAGCTAAGAATTTTGTAGCATCAACATTAGCGTGTAACAAAATAAGGTTCTGAAGTCGCATAAGACATCGGCTTACGCATTTAAAATCATGAAATGAATATCAACCAAATGACTAGCTACACTAACTTGCAACAATCCTTATTATTTTTTTTAATTTATTTTTTCTACTTCAAGAAGGATACAGTCTGTCTACATTAATAGGCAAATCAGTAGCTAATTTTACACCGTCAGTTAAAAATGTACCAGAAGGCATTATGAAACAGCGGGATTTCATAGAATACCGATGCCCCCATTAAGTGCTGCTGCTTGTCGAAATTATTATAAAATACTTCTAAATTCAGCAATAATGCTCTGTAGTAGGGAGGGATTTTTTTTTAATTTCAATGATGGGTAATGCAAAAAAGGTGCCATTTCTGGAACAAAGTGCTTTTCTTTTTTTTTTTGGTTTATTTTTTAGAACAATTTCTTGATCGGCTGGAATTGCGTTTAAAGTTTGATCAAAATGCTGTTCCTTAATCTTTTTAGCAAAATCAGTACGAAAAAAAAGAAATTTTTATTTTCGATTTGGGTACTGTGGAAAAGATGTTACTCGTGGTACTAAATTCCCATAAAAAAAGCTGGAAACATGTGGTAAAATTCCTTTCTTTTACCGCATATGCATAGATATTATATTTTTAGATGCTTTGTGTGCAAACACTTAGCTATCTATTGTTGTTAAATTTTAAATGTAAATATACTATTAGAACTGTTTGCCTTGCTTTTAAAACGAACGTAAAAAAAGAAAAACCTTTATGAAGAAAATTAAAATTAAAATAACAACATTTTCTTGCACCAAACTTGCAGATTACTGCATACTATTGTTTCGGCATTATAAATAACAAGGAAAGCCTTTTTCAATCAAAGAAAGTGAGCTTATGAATGAAACGACAAAAAAGATTTGCTACATCTCTAAACGAATTTTTTACCCCAATATGGAAGATATATTGTGAACATAAAACCAACCAAATTCAAATTACTGAATGTAATAACCTAAATTTATTTTGATTCAATAGTAGACTTTAAAAGTTAGAGAAAAGAATATTGAGACAGCACTTGTAAACATAGTTCTTGTCGCAAAATGTCTAATTTGGTACTAACTAATAATTGAGATCAGCCTATTTTTAGTAAATTTAAGACATTAGAACATTTAATCCAGCAGAATATGTTTATCTGATGCATGAAAAGCAAAAACAAACTAAAAAGAGGAGTGAGGGGGGGGGGATAAAAGAAAAAAAAAAGATTTTAAATGTTTTCTCAAATCTGATTATGGTATGAAAGGAATTTTACTACAAACAAATATTCACGGAAAGATTTACACCATATCCAAGCGAATATTTTCCCCCAATATAGAAGATATATAGTGAACATAAAAAAAACCAAATTCAAATTACTGAATGTAATAATATAAATTTAATTTGATTCAATAGTGGACTGAAAAAGCAAAAGAAAGATAAATATAGACAGCACTTGTAAACACAGTTCTTGTCACAAAATTTCTAATTTCGCACTAACTTATAATAGAGACCAGCCTTTTTTAGCAGATTTAAGACATTAAGAACATTAGAACATTAAATCCAGCAGGATATGTTTCTCCGATGCAATTTTTCACTTTTGTTTCTTTCACGTGAATTGTAGGAGTCTGTCAAATCTAGGTAAATAATAATACATAAATCTTTCTTTAATGAATTTATCGCCTGTCTGTGGGAAATGTGTTCTCTCACGACATTGACTAGAAGCTAAAATCTCCTTATTGTTCTAAGATGTACCATTCGTTGGTGAATGGAAGGTAAAGTATCTTAAGGGATTTTGCAGAACTAATCAGAATCTGAAAGAAAGTTTCCCAAAGCCAGACAGATGTCTTGATAAGCAATAAAAGTTTGCTTTAATGAAATTTTGCTTCTGTTCTGTTCTTACTCTTATTTCGTTGTCATTTATCAATGGATGGGACTGTATTCAAAATAATTTGGCAACTTCAAGGAGTTACGTTCCTTCGTTTTGCTTTAAAGTTAATTATTAAATCTACGAGAAAAGCTTGCAGCCCTCAAAAATCTGTTCGTTATTATTCTGAAAAAAATGTAATGCGACTTAACCAAATAACTACTGGTACAGTATTTCATTGAAAATAATTATTAGAATAGTATTAAGATTTAATGCAGGTGATTCCTTAGTTAATAGCTTACAAGTAACCCTGCCTGAATGTCACTCTTGGTTTGAAATAAAACTTCTCAACAGAACACTTAAAAATATTGATTCATATTGGAAATATGTATCTTTTATCAGTAACAACCACATTGAATGGGGTGAAATTAGCCCCTAAAATTTCGAGTATTGAACCAGAGGAGGAGGGGGGTGTCTGTTTCGTTTTTTTTTTTTTTTTTTTTTCAATTTTAGGCACGAAAAATCAAGAAATAATTCGAAAACTTTTAATTTTACGAAAATAAACTAAAACTAAAGTTGATGTGTTTTAGAATTTTTCCAAAAGAGTTTTTTCAACTCTTGACAATGACTGACTGAGGGATGGTTTGCCTCTATCCCTTTTCCGAGGTTTTTCCGAAAAATACTAATGAACGTCAACTTTAGTTTGTTTTCTTTTCGTAAAAAAAAAAAAAAAAAAAAAAAAAAACATTGAAACAAGAAAAAAACATTGTACCTTTTAATACCTTAACCTAAGCACCCCATTTGCACCCTTTTGTACCTAAATAACTAATCTATTTAGGGGTTAGTTCCTTGTTTTAAAAGTGATTATTTCCAATTAAAAAAAAAAGAAAAAGAAAAAAAAAACACGGGTTCAACATTTTTAAGTGCTTTGTCTATGTGAAATTTTAATCCAACCGGTGAGTGACACTTAAGCCAATTTACTTGTTAGTGACCAGAATACGTACTAGCAAAGTGCATATTTTTGTTAAATACAAATAAAATATTTCCATTCCTGAAAATATGTTTATATTCTAGTAAGCTGCCTCAAAAATATAGTGAAAAAGTTTTGTCCGAAGGTGGAAAACATCTAAAACGATATTTCCGGAGGAAAAAAAATGGCACAAATTTTAGGGGAAGTGGTAAATTCATTTTTTAGTGTACTGAAAAATCTATAAGAACTACTTGGGGATTTAGTTGTGTACCTCTAAAAATCAAAGTTACATACTACCCCATTATTACATTTATTCCAATAAAAATACTTTCTGCAACTCTTATGAGAAAATGATAAATCTGTAGTTTTAAGTTGCTATTAATGATAGTTAGATATATACTGTAGTCTAATTGTCAAGCGAAAGTTTATTTTACAAATGATCATCATTATGTAAATGCAATGGAAACTTATTACTGACCTAAACAATGTCAGTGTACTTTGCCAGTTCCATCAAAACAGCAATACTCAGTATCTGTTCAAGTAACTGCAATGTCTTTAGAAGCTCTGTTATGAAAATGAGCGTAGTGATTAAACATTTATGATATGCTTTTTCTAATTTATAAAATGCATTTAAACTACAGTAACAATTATCTGAATAATAGCAATGCTAATAAAAATTATAAATTGAACAGAACCACGCATAATAGTAATTTATTTTTTGTTTGTTGTATTTTTTGTTAATCACTAATATATAAAGCTATGGTTAAAATCCTTAAAAAAATTGAAAACGGCAGACATTCGGTTATTATGGTTGATTTTTTTTTAATAAATGATAGCCATAGAAAAATACAGGTACACACCAATATTTAAAACGTGAATGAAGCTGTATTAAAAAAGAACTGAAATACAACTCTTAATTAAAATTAAAGGAGTAATTAGCAGTTTAAAGCATTTTAATTTAGAAAAAGGAAGGTTTGAAATATGTCCTTTCATTATTTTTGAAACAATTGAAGAAATATTTCTCCCCATTCATTAGAGGTATTTTAAACCCCCATGAAAATGCAAGTCTTAATATCGATAAAATGATCACTTGCGGAGGTTATTTTCAGAAGGAAAAAAAAAGTCAATTCTTCCATACCATATTCCAAAGGAAAATGACAATTATTTCCGCACTGGTAAGCTTTGCCAAAACTCCTGAAAAGACCGATGACATAAAAGTAAAGGAAAAATGCCCCAAACTTTCAACGTTATTGATTACTCCATGAAGATTTTATTAATGGCGATGCCTAAAAAATGCCTGGAAGATATGCATGTGTGCTTAACAACGGATTAGAATCCCGTCGACTTATATAACAAGCGCTTTTAACTACAGCAAGCCCGTAAGGCACACTGAAGCAAGATCAAAGTGCTGAAAACCACGTGATCAGATGGCGGCAAGTGCAAAAGGTGGGGGGAAGGGGGGTGAGCGTTTGAGAGGGGGGGAGGGGAACGATCTCTAGCTTTGGACAATCATTAATCAACCTTGCGGTCTCTTTTAATGAATTTCTTGGTAGCAAATGGTGGAAGGTGCCCCCCATTCATAGAGATGAGGAAGAAAGGCCACACCGTAGGCTAAAGCTGTTGTCAACAAGTGGAGGGGAAGATATTTTAGGGGAGAAAATAAATAACAAATGAAGCAGAAAGTGGAATTTTTAAGTTTTTCCCGGAAATGGTTAGGTGGAAAGTTCTTATCGGCGCGTTGACTGATATCGAATGCAATGCAAGGATTTCAAGTTGAATGAAAAATGAGAAATCGTTACAGCCTCTTTTTTAAATCTTTGTTGGCCAAGAAATGTTGAGAGAAGGCATTTCTTCTGCTTTTTTATTTTATTTCCTTAGTGCTACTTTACTTCTTATGTTTGAGCTTCTAGTCTTCTTTTATTTAACAAAAATCATGAACTAAAAATCTGAAATCTATTAAGTGTTTAATTGCACTTCAAAAATATTTATTGGAGGAGGAATATTTTAGTAAGCTGATGGTTTCTCCATATATATTAATAATCATAATATTAATACTAATAACATTAACACAAATAATAATAACAACCTCAACAGCAACAACAATATCCCCAATACTATTCATAATAATAATATATTATTATTGTTATTATTAGTTTAGACAATTAACACAGTTCTGTATTATTATCAAATCATTTGTAAACTAGTATTTCGTACTTTAACCACATTTAAAATACTATTAATTCCAAAGCGGACACATACAATCGCAATAGAGCTCTGCCCGTAATACCTTCAAATAAAGCCTCTAAGCTCGAAAGCCGCAAAATGTAACAATAATCACGTCTTTTAAGTAAATTATTAAATGAATATCTTCGTTAGTTTATTTTAAACACACATAGATGAACTAATTTTAATGGAGTTTTCGATCTTTAAATACTTAAAGAGATTAAATATGGTAAAGCTGCAAAACAAGAATACGAATAAATGAACAAGCTTAAGTTATTATCCTGCGATGAATACACTCGGTTTTAAACACAAACCTTTTCTTTTCCGTCTGGGAAAAGATGTACAAACATATACTACTGTAACAATTCGTTAGAAATATATGCTTTAAGTTGTGACAATTTAATCTTAATTTGAAATCATTTTAAATACTGTGCGATGTCGTTGCTCTTGAAAAGAAACCGGAGAAGTAATTTCATAGTTTTTTTTTTTTTATATATTGAGCCAGAAACTGGGTGTCTCTTTTTCCTATCGAAATACAAGCATGTCAATAGGGGGAACACTAACAAATTTCAATGAAAATAAATTGACCGTATAGAATACACAACATTCATATACCTTACATGACAAATAATACTTCAAGCGGAATATAATATTAAGTCAATTAAAATGAAAGTATGATTTTAAAAAGACATTTGCAGGCTGTAATTATGGTCCAAATTTGAGAAATAATCAGTGTTTAATCATTGTAGCTATATGTTCATGAATTTCAGCCAACACATTTTCTAGGACCAGAGTTGCCATTTGAACGTTAAATCCAGCATAACAGAAAAATTATGTAGTTTCAGTTGCATACAAAGTCTAAAAAGTAACCACATTTTGATTTCAAAAGACATTCTTTTATAATCGAAGAAAAAATATATATACATATTTTTGCGGTGTTTTTTTTTTTTTTTTTTAATTTCAAGTTAAATAAATTCATTACAAGTTACCGGTATCTGTGTTATTTGTTTAATAAATTATAGGTTTTTAAAATTAACTACTATAATAAAATGAAAAAAAAAAAAAAAAACATTATTTACTACTGCTCATTTGTGCATACAGATAATTGAAAAGCTCGGTATTTTAAAATTTTACAGAGAGAAATTTTACAGATAATAGTGATGCTATTAGCAAAAAATAAACTAAGTGCTCATCTTAAAAGTGTATTATGTAGGTTACAAAGAGATCAATCCATGTAAAACCATCAAGGCCATACAATTTAAGATTTCTAGAAAACTTAGAAATTTAAAATAGAAACACGATGTTTTAAAAAAGGTATAATTCATAGTTGATGAATTACTATCATATGAAAAACACTTTTTCACTTGTTAGCAATGTGCGCGTAGATCCCGTAATTTCCAAATTTCAAATCCACTACTCCAGAACTGAGTCAACCATTCAGATGAGACCACAGTTTTGTTTTTCCTACATTGCACAAGTTACCGTACTTAAGTTACTGTTGGACTTGAGCATTCTTGAACCAACCATTTAAACTGTCTAAGTGGTATATTAATATGTCTTAGTGGTATATAAAAAGTGCTTGTGTAAATATTCAGATCCGTAAGGTTTAAGCATTTAGCTTGAGTTAAAGTTACGCTGATTAGCCTTAAATAAATAAATGACACAAAGACAACTCTGTATCAGCTGCCGATTTTTAAACCGTGCAAGCTTCAATACGTTTTATTTTTATCAATGACTTAATAAATGGTTTAACATACATGATACGTTTACAATCGCTTATTTTACACGTTTTTTTCCTGAGAAATATGAACATCCCCAATCAGTCAGCACACTTTTGCCGCAATATACACTTTACTGCCACAGCTATCACGAGATAACGACTCTGGAATTTAGTAGCAGCAAGAACACAAGTGATTTAAATCCGTCATTTAAAAATGACCTCGTTTTCTGTTTTGAATCACTGCCTCGTTTACTTACTACTTTTTTTTTAAAGTTCATTTGCATTTAATCTTTAACGAAGTTAAGCTCTTTTCAACCTCTTTTCTTTCATACCAAAAAGATAGACACGCATAACACAGCTGTAACAAAAGTTATAAAATACCTAACAAATTTAGATTCTTAGGAATTTTATGACTTTCGTTACAGCAGTATAGGTGTCTATCTGGAGCAAAAAAAAAGTATTAATGCATCTTTGTCTCTCATTATGAAAACAACCTGCAAAAAACGATCGCATGAATTTTTTATCTTTGAGAAAAAACTAGAGCAAAATCTATCTCCAAATTATGTTTTCCTTTCGCATAATCTCTCATCAAGCTTATTAATGATCTAGAGCAAATGCTAAAAAATACTATCCTACATAAAAACAAAAGATTTCGAATGAATAAATTTCGCTGCTCAGAAACAATTTACTGCGCCAAAATTTATTATTAAATCCTTTATGTTAAGATTTTTTTCTTAATCCCTCAAAGCAGGTAGGAATTAGAGATGTTCAAAAAATGTTTTCGGTATCATTATGGATTAGTGTAGTTATTTATTGCTAATGGAAGAGTGTAAAGTATTATTTTCTTTTAAGCTCATTTTCATTAATGATGCGAAGGTTTTTAGAGCAAAACATTTTTTAGAGGCAATTCAAATGATATTATTCTATTGACATCTTTCCAGAAACAGTGTCAAAATAATTTATATTTTAGCTTCAGTTTTAAATTATAGGTAAATTAAATAACATGAATAGATCATTTATCCGAAATTCCCTTTTGCTAATTGAATTACTCGCAAAGTGACGTTAAAAAAAAGATTTTATATATATATATATATATATATATATATATATATATATATATATATATATATAATATATATATATATATATATATATATATATATATACAATTATACTTATTTTTCTATAAGTGAAAAGAATACAGATAAGTTTTTACGGTGAAATAACCAAAGGAAAACTTTCTTAACTTAAACATTACGTTCAGACGTTTTTTACGTGTTTTTTGCACACAATTCATTTGTTTCATTTAAAAATGTGACGAAAAAGAAGCTTTGTGCAAAAAAAGTGCAAAAATTAAAATTGAATTTGGCATTCACTCAAGAGTGTTTTTAAATCAGGCTTGATTCCATCACTATCCAGAATTAGCACTATCAACATTCATTTTCTTCAAAACAGATTGGTGTATCTGCTATCGTTTGTATTTTGTTATTTCCAAGATTTCATTTTTGTCACATACACCTTTGCTTATATAAGACCAACATGATTCTGGTGAAAATGATGAAAATGTTTACCACATGTGATATCATTTATTACGCATTAAAATGTTTCAATAAAATTTGGATTTGTATCCTGAAAAATTTATCATTGTATAGATCAATGATTTAATATTTTTTCATATCAAACCATTTTTAAACTAAAACTATACATTCATTAGATAAGTACATATTCTACATATGCAATGAAATATTCAATTTTCGCATTACAAATTGTGGTCTGGCAGTTAAATTTCAATCCGATCTGAATACGATATTTCTTCATCCCGGCTGCTTTTCTTTATTTCAAAATTCAGAGAATGCTATCTATTGGAAGGCGTAAATCATTCGATTTCTTTTACGTTATGCGTTGACTTAACAGGAAGAGAAAATTGCCGTTTCACATTAAACTACGCGAAATCTTTTTTCGCTAACATCCTCTCCTGGTGCATTTCGTTTCCATTCTTGAATTCTCCCTTTCTCCAATCCTCCCATGCTTATTCCGATAGAAAAGCTTCCTGAATAAAGGGGAGGTAACGATCGACTTCTTGTTACGCAAAAACCTCTGTACCATATAATGTTCGAAATAGGAAATTCGGCTACATTTTTTTCTTCATGCCCCTTCGAGGTAAGGTTTTTTTTTATAAAAATTCGGTAAAAGTCTCAAAATTTGCATTTTTTTTTTCTTTAAGCTAAAATTACAGTAAACTCCGGATTATCGGCGGCCAGATTATCCGCGATTCAGATTATCCTCGGATTTTTCACACTTTAGTTTTACGGTGATGATTTACTGAATAAAAAAAAAAAAAACTTTTTTAAAAAGTACAAAAAAATGAACTGCTGTTTTTACAGTATAATACTGGCAGCCGAGGTTTCAATTCAAAGCTGTAAAATGCACAGAAATAAACTGTAAAACTAGCAATTTTAGTTTCTAACTGCACAGTTAGAAATTTTACAGTTTATAGCAGTAAAATGTAACTGTATTATACTGTAAATCAACAGTATAATATTGGCAGCAGAGATTCCGGTTTAACCCTACACTGCATAGCGTTGCCAGTTAGATACATGGACTATTTTTCCTTATGACCATGCTTAAGGCAACTCAAACATAAAAAGCAAGTATTAGGTATCTTTAAAACAAATATAACCATCTATCCTCAAAATTATTATTATTTTTAAATGTGTTTCAATGTTTTGTTATTACATTAAATAAAAAAATATACGGCTTTCGCAGAGCAAAAAATCATGCAGTGTAGGGTTAAAACTGTAAAATGCACGGTACTAAACTGTAAAATTAGCGAGTTTACGGTTGATTACTGTAAAATTAGTAATTTTACAGTTTAGTACTGTAAAATTAGTTAATTTTATAGTTTAGTACTCTAAAATTGGCACTTTTACAGTTTATTACTGTAAAATTAGCAATTTGTACAGTTTATTACTATAAAGTTAGCTGTATTCTACTGCAAAACAACATTCATTTTTATAGTGTACGTAATAGGTCGTTTTTAGCTTTTCAAGACATTTTTAACATTCAATGTTTTCATTTTAGGTATAATTTGAAGGTATGTATTGTGTTGTTGACTTCCATTCCCCTATTGCAGACATTCATATCATTTTTTACATATTGTTAGATTATCCGCGGCTACCGTGCAACCTATTCCGCGGATATATATTAGGGAATTTATTGTACTTAAAATACTTAATATCGTACGTCGCCTTTCTCGCTTTAGTCCTTAAAGTAGATATATTTCTTTTGGGTTGAATAGAAAGCAATCTTTTAATGAAATTAAACGGTACTTTTTTAATTGAAACCACCGTCTGCTGAAAATTATTAACTTTATTCATCACGGTCTAGCTTTAGAAAGGATAAATATTTAAGATTTATTTTAGCAAGGTAAACGTAAGCAGCTTTTTTAATGAAATTCTCTACTGTTAAATTAAAAATTAAAACTAATGCTATCACGCTCACTTCATGAGTTAAAGATTCATAAACTAGGCGAAAAGGTTATTAATTAAAATTTTAGAGACACCTTAAAGTTTTCAAATCCCGTTATCCACTAGATTTTTTTTCTAGCGAATGCAATTTATTATAAAGTAGTAGCTCTGTGTATTACGCTGGACGAATAATTTTTATTTTCTTGTTTATAAAAATGTATAAAAAAAATTAAAATTAAAAAAAAACGTTAAACTTGATTCTTTTAAAGTGATTCATTTTGAAAAATATATTAATATATTACTAAATAAATTTATTAGTCACATAATAAATATTAAAAGAATGCAATGTCTGCTTAAACTAAGTGTTTATTTTACTATAAAATTCATACATAGTGCCAATATCAAATATTGAATATGAATGGAAATATTGAAGCGTCATTTCGAATTCCCTAACAGGTTGCTGCATTATTACGTAAGTCAGTCCGCTGAGACATCACACAGTGACTTCCAGTGATATCTTCACATATGTCATAAAGTGAGATGCGATAAATTATTTGTTACAGTAACGTGGCAGTGAAGTCACATGAAACACGTCAGAAATGTATCACAAGTGGATTTTTTTTAACCATGACAATTTTGGCACTGTTTGATTGGGACTATTGTGATTCGTAGTGATGTCCCTCAAGTCTCGCCGCGACATTTTGTGCTATCAGGAAAATTGCAAATTTTTATTGTTGACTATCACGGCAAATCGTATATATCAAAAGTTGGCCTCAACCCAGGGCCGTCATTTCAAGTTTTTCCAGGGGGGGGGGGGCAAAGGGTCCAAGCACAATGCAGTTTCATCGAAAAACATCAAAAGCTACTCCTATTTATATGTAAATGCAATGATTTCCCAAAGTCAGGGGGGGCAATTGACCCCCCTGACCCCCCTAAATGACGGGCCTGCTTAAGGCGACAAGGGACTATAATTTTTTTCTTTAGCAATTTTCAATGATTTTTTTTTAATTTGCAGCATAGCTATATGTTGCTAACACTAACACATATAAAAATTTTCATTGAAATATTTTAAAATTATTTTTTTTAATTTAAAATTTGAATTTTAACACTTTTTCTATATTAATCCTCGCGCCTGAAATTTCATCGATATGACAAAATACAAGCAACATGTGGAACATAAAATACCAGAAAAGAAAATGTTGGGAGTACTTTTTCTATATATTGTGGCAAAAATTAAAGAAAAAAGAAAAAACTAAAATCTACATTTTTTTTTGTAAAAGGTATCCATATTTCAATAAAACATAGCAAATATATTCGACACAGCTAATAAAATAGAAAATTCCTTCCCAAAAAAATGTTAACAAACTTCTTAAGTACATGGCAAAAATTTTTTAGCAAATTTAAATAATAATTTTTTACACTAGAGTAGTATGAAATTCGTAAATACGCGTAAAATTATGTTTTGAGAAAAACATTTACTGTTGTATATTTCATTATTAAATTAGTTTTTAATACAAATTCACCACAAATAAGGTAAAACTATTTATTTACAATAGCATTAACATGTATTTCAATCCTATAGTTTTTAGAAATATCATCAAAGGAAAACCGATTTTTTGACCATTTTTTTCTCATCTGAAAGTACCTTCTCACCTTAAACCGCTTATCTCAGAATACCGAGTTACAATTTCTGATGACATTTTAATTGGAAAAACGAAGTTATTTATTGTTTTATTAAACTTGTTTTATTCTTGCTCTTTGAACTATGACAGAATATGATACAAAATTTTTGTTAACACTGATATTGGCTTTCCAGTTTTTTTGTGGTCAAAGTAGTAAAAAATGTGTCGCAATCCAAATGTTAAACTGTTAAGAGAAATAAATTAAACTTAGTATTTCTGTTTAACTACTATTCGTATGATAATATTTTTTTCTAACAATGTTTGCACTGATATTGCATTTAGTGCTATATTGTTACACAATTCTTTTTATATACAGTATATAAAACATGTTTTGAATCTTGTATCCTACAGTAATTGTGCCTACACATATCACTTCATATCTCGTGACTGCGTAGTAAATTTCAATCTACATATTTTTAATTACAGTAACTTCAGTGTTTCTAGAAATAAGCAGGGATTAATATATGACGAAAGAAGTGTAGAAGCAGTACGATCCTCCAAATTACCGTAAAGTCGGGTTACTTGGACCCACAAGGAGGTTACTTGAGATCACAGTAAAATGATAAAATCTGGGTTTGGTACTAGCATTAGAGACTGCAGAGTGCTTCTACCTAGAGGAGAAACGAGGAACTACGTGCAAGTCTTCAACTAATAAGTACCAAACCTAGATTTTATTATTTTACTGTAATGGGCTCAAGTAACCCCTTAGGGTCCAAGTAACCCGACTTTACGGTACATTTTAAAGGTAAAAATTCTAAATTTCCGTCATGTGCGATAATTTACTAGCATTGAAAGTAATAGCGGAAGCTGAGCTCCATTAAGCTCTCATGCATTTAAGCCCTCACTGTAAAAAAAAGATGTTTTTACGATATAATACAGCTAATTTTACAGTAATTTTACAGTTTAGTAATTTCATTAAGTAATTTCCTTTTATTACCGTTCATTTTACAGTTTTAAACTGGAACCTCTGCTGCCAGTATTATACTGTTGTTTTTACAGTATGATACAGCTAATTGTATGGTGAAATTGCTTATTTTGCCGTAAGAAACTAAGATAGGAGCTAGTTATACAGATGATTACTGTGCTTTACTGTTTTAAACTGGAACCTCTGCTGCCAGTATTGTACTATAAAAACAACAGCGTTTCTGTGCAGTGCTGGAAACAGAAATCATCAGATAATTTTCTTTACCTAAAACTTGTAGAAAGCTAAAACGTAGAGCAAATTCAAACAAATCTTTAGTAAGAATAAAGTGCTCGAAAATAAATTGCAACTGCGAAACTTTTAATTTTTAACAATGCATGTATGCAGTAGTTAAACCATCAGGGCGACTAGAAACACGCTAAAGAAAATGAAAGGTTGTAAGTGGGAGATAGCTAGAAGACTTCTTAGATTTTGTGTGCCATAATCCTGTGATACAACTTGAGTACAACATAGATCCTCTTAGAAAGAAAAGAATCTACTTTTATACCAGAATTCAGTATCTTACTGTAATCCAACCTTCTGTAAAGAAACCTTCTGCTATCAATTTCTCAATGTGTTCCTGGCAGTTTCTGCTAGTAATGTGTTCTTTATTTTACAGTTCATTTAAATTATAATAAAAGGAATTCTAATAAATTGAAAAACGCTCTAAATTAAAAGATAATGTACGCACAAATATTGTAAAATAGTACGAACTATTGTGCATTTAATATTAGTTACCTAGAAATGTGAAGTAATTTAAATTCATCAAATTATATGGAATTATTTTTAATTTATTTACTGACATTAGTATAAAAAAAAGTTTTTTGAACTGAATTCTATAAACTAAAGATTGAAATCTTTCAAACTATATGTCTTATAATACTCTAATAAGAGATCAGATCGAAACACATTCGAGGGAAATTATTTGTTCGTTCAAAACAAATAAAAAATAATAATTTAGAATGCTACCACTGTTTTCAAAAGAAAAATTTACAATAAATGAGTTAACTAAAGCTACGTTTTAAAAAATTCTACTTGTACTAATTCGGCAGTAAAATAAATCCCTTTATTGTAGATTGTTATTAAAATGTAAAAATCAGAATATGCTATTCATGTTGCAATCATCAGCTTACATATATGAGCTAACCTTTTCCGCATCTAGATGCTTTAGCAGAAGTTCATGCAGTATAATTTTCTGTAAGTGGCAAACCCAATTTCGCCGAATTTCTTCTACCACGTGCTCTACTTTCATTATAATATAGAGTACAAAGAAACTCTTGAATGTATCTGTAATCTAGTATTTAATTAAATACAAAAGTTTGCTTTGCCTCCCAACTTCTGTCTTCAAACACAGCTGCTGTATTCATCCATATGACAATCTTAATCTACAGAATGAACCTACAGTTGGAGCGGTACTCAGAATACCACAAAAGAAAACTAAATGAGAAAACATAATTTTTACTTAACTTACTCAATGGTAGCCTATATAAAACACTGAACAGCTGAAAATCAGCTCTGTTTTTTCGTGTGAGGAAAAATTTAGAAAATAAGTATAATCATAAAAGAATTTTTATGCATTTACTTTACTTCGTTTTTATTGCTTTAGATGATAATTCCCAAGTAATTTTTAATAAAAAAAACTCCTACTCTAGTTATTTGACTCTCTTAAGATAAGCAACATTGTAACCTTTAATATTTTGTACTTTAAAACTTAAAAGTAAATTTAGGAGTATTCTTGTATAGTAATGCTTTAGGTTTTTGTTTCAGATCATTCAAAATCTACTTTTGTGTTAATGCTTTAAATACAATTTCCTATGAATAGCTGATTTTTTTCCTCAGAATAATCACTTTTTAAATGGCTGCCTTTTTATCAACTCTATAGCTTAAAAAAGCAACATTGCAAGTCACAAATTTTGCGATATTTAAATATTGCCTGCGCATTTTTCGATATAAGCATATTGAAAATGTGCAGCTTACAACATAAGTTTTTTAATTCAACTTTTTTAAACTAACAGTTTTCCAACCATTATCACCCTCTTATTACCGCTTATAGGTACATAAAAATCCTAAATAAACTAAATTTTGAATGAAATATAAAAATGACAATGAAATTCAAACACTAATGAAAATTTCTCACACGAGCTTTGGAGTTGCAATGAGCCGTGTTTTTATTTGCGAAAGATGTGGAATAATTATTGAAAAGTATTTTGTCGAATGATTTTTCACCTTTAAGCTAGCTTTTTAGAGATAAAAAAAAGTTTCATTGTAACTTGTGTCTGCACTCTTTATTGGTAAATGTGCATTTTTGCGTTATTTTTATAATTTTTCTTAAAGGTTAACTTTTTATTCACATTTTTAATTCTATTTTGTATTAGTAATCTTCGTTGCCTCTGCTTTATATTGCACGTGTTGGAAATATACAAATAAACTAATGGACTACAAACACGTAACACAAATGTATAAAATTAGCTTCCATAAACTGCATCCAAAAAGATTTTGTCAAATATGTGAAAGTTTAACAGTTCCAATTTCATTTACATGAATGGCTTTTCATGACCATTATTAAGTCGTAGATAAATAGTAGAGAGAAACTAGTGGATTAAATGTATTTTATATGCGTCTATAAGGGATAAAAGTATTAAAATGAATAAAAATAGTCAAGCAGAAACTCTATGAATCTGTATGTAATGAACAATTTATTAAAACAATAGGGTAGAATGGGGCAGCTGAATTTATATCTAAATTACATGAAAATATATTTCCAATTCCTGTTACATATATATTAGCTTTTGATTCATGATTTATTTGCATTCTCGCACAAGTCACATTAGTGTTTTTTCGTTGAAAACAGTCACTTATTTTTATACCTCAGAAGAATTTACAATTTCTGACTTTTTCAATATTTTTTCCATCTCTTTATTTGGTACAGAAAACAGTATATATAATAAATTCAACCGCAAACTAGTGGTCAAATTAAGTCTAAATTTAGCCTTCTTTATGCAATATATATACAGTCAAACCTCGATGTTTCGAATTCGAAGGGAGCAGTGAAAAAATTCGAGTTATCAAAAATTCGAGCTGTCTAAATTCCGTGATTAGTGTGCGAAGGGAGGGGGTACTGCGAGTATATGCGAAAAAATAGTGCATGTATCGTTGAAAGTTTAAATTAAACACGTACTTTTTCATTTCTTCATTCACAAAAAAAAAAAAAAAAAAACTGAATCAATGCTGGTTTGCATTGAATTCAAATCTTTTTTACGCTCAACTACAATTTCTAAATGAGAAAGTATTCTAAAAGTATCTTTCTTCATACCTGAACGAGATTCATGAAATCTTCGTAACAAATAAGGCTTCTTTGCTCTTTGATTTTTCGTAAGTTTTGCAGATATCTTCTTCATCCTCTTTAGAAACTGGATCGCAGCTGTAATTTGAGACAGAATTTCGTGTTCTTCCCCCTCCTTGACGACACACTGCAACTTCTTCATCAACTTTTAGTAAGTTAAAATTCCATTTCATTCAGATTTATCAGTTAACAAAGCCGTCCCCTATCTCCCCTTAACATAATCCTTTCAATTTCATCATTTATGTCACATACGGGGCATGCTCTTCATTCTCCACAAACCCAGCTTTCTTAAAGCAATTCTGATCGGTAAGGAAGTGACATCTGAATTGGTTGCCCATAAAATAGAATGAAACAAAACATGCACTGTTACACACATTATGGGACAAGGAAAGAGAAAATGGAATCCGAGTGAAAATAAAATATTTCGAATTATCGAGGATTTCAAACTCGAAATTTCGACTTAACAAGGTAATTTTAGCATTGACAATATAGGATGCATGAAGGGAAAGAAAAATTCTTCGAGATGTCGAAAAAGTCGAGTTATCAAGGTTCGAGTTATGGAGGTTCGACTGTATATGTGATGCCGGGATGATCGCCCCTTCAGAACTTGACCCCTCGATACCTTCTTTTCATCATATACGTCGTAACACGCCAACCTGAAGATAAAGGTAGCCAAGTGGCCAACCTTTGGCAGAGTACGCGTAAGCAGTAATAGAACGAGAGACAAACTGGAGATGGTGGTAAAGATCAGACGCTACGCAAGGAGCTATTATGACGGACTTGGTGGTCAAAGACGTAATACTACACGACGCTAAGACTGACTGCATTTCTCCATTTAATATGTTTGATGAATATTTACAAAAACTATTTACATAACTCAATAAATGAAACATATTAAAAGAGAAATGCAGCGTTGAAAGGTGAATGAATAAGACATTAATGCAAAACAATACTGCCTCCTCTAAGTGATCTATCAATATGGTTAACTTCAGTTGAAAACACATACTTATAATTCACATACCATACTTATCGTTTTCCCAATTGTGTTTAACGATTTAATGTAATGTGTAACGAGTTTGAAATATCACTTCACTAAGTTAAACGCTACTTTTATGAGTATTCGATATAATAACCATTTTCTACATCATCTAAATTAATGATTCTGACTCTAAGTCGTCTACTAAAATATTTTCAAGTCTGTTATGTACATTAGTCGTAAGAATTGCTTGATTATAATAATTCTAAGCAACATGCAAACATAAAGTAACAATATGTTATGTTGCTGAAATTTCGAGTTTTCACTCGCTAGTTAATAAGATGACATAATAGAAATGACAGTTATATTTTTGGAATTTATTAAAGCAATCTACAATTGCGCAGGTATATTAAGATAACTTACTGACATACCATACAATTATTTAAACTGCAAGACATTAAGTCTTTCTACTTGAAATAATATTGCTCAAAATGCATTTAACTAAAGATTTACGAAAAGAGTTTTCCCATGGAAAATCGCGTTGATATTTTGAACTTTTTAAATAACAAATATTTTGTAGTTTAATGCAGTAAGTATGTAAATATTTTTTTGTATTTTTTAGTTTTTTAAATTTATTTATTTGTTTTTATTTATTGGTTTATTCTTTTTTTTTTTCTTTTTTCAGCTTCACTCATAAACTCATGTTTGTGAAAATTGCAATACCATGAAGGAATCGTCATAATTGAATGAAATTTAATACACAGCTAAGTGATAGTGGTACAAATAGATGATTAAACTTAGAAAGACAACAAACAATAACAAAAAATATTGAAATCAGTTTTTTGTGTAGCCACCACGCGCTGCAATAAGTGCTGCTACGCGACGTGGCACGGAGTCAAACAAATTTTTAATGTTTGCCTGATCAAGAGCATTCCATACTGTTTGCATGCGTACCCAAAGCTCGTCTGTAGAAGCAACAAGACAAGGATCACGGACGAGACGCCGACCAACAAAATCCCAGACATGTTCAATTGGCGACATATCCGGGGAATACGCTGGCCAGGGAAGAAGCTGTAACTGCTACGATGTAAGGGAGGATTGAACAGCTCTAGCGACGTGAGAGGGACATTATACTGCTGAAATACAGCGAAAGGCAAGCCTTGAAGGATGAGGACTGCTTGGGGCTGTAAAACTTCACTGATATACCGGTTGCTGTTCAGGTTACCCACAATTCGTAGCAATTGAGATCGTCCGTGATATGATATGGCACCCCAGACCATGACTCCAGGTGTTCGTCCACTGTAACGTTCGATAATGCACTCTGGAAGGTGGCGTTCACTGGCATAGCGTCAGATGCAAATGCAGCCATCATGGTACCACAAATTAAAGCGGGATTCGTCAGAAAACACAACATACTGCTAATCAGCAAGCCAGTCCTTATACTGATTGGCCCATTGTAGCCGCAGGCGGCGATGGTTTAGCGTGAAGGGGATCCTGTATAAAGGAGTCTTGCGCGCAGTCCACGCTGCAGCAGACGTCTACGAATTGATGAAGCACGCAATGAAATACCTGTAGCTGTTGACCACTGTGCTGCCAGTTGTCTAGAGGAAGCTGTACGGTCCGTTAGCACCATGCGGATCAGGTGTCTATCATCGAGCGTTGACGTTACATTTTGGGGTCCATTCCCGGATTTCCGAGTTGTCCGACACTCGTTCGTCCACTGCTTCCAAATACGCATCACTGTGCTGCTGTTACGCTGCACACGGGCGGCAACTTCACAATAAGACAATCCAACTTCACGAAGGCCGATGATCCTCCCCCGTTCAAACTCCGTAAGTTGTTGAAACCTCACTCTTTTTCGTCGAAGAGGCATCAGCAACGTCTGAGCTAACGTTTATCACAAGCAGATAACCACGTGTAACCGTACACGCCTTGCTGCAGCCGTCTTTATTCGGATAAATCCGGCGTTCAGAGGGCGCTACTCAGCGTACGCATGCGCTACGAGTCAAAAATTCTAATCATTTGCCTATCATGCCCTACTTTGCGTTTGCTGAAAATTTCAGCCCATTCGCGCAAGTCCTTCATGGTATTGCAATATTCACAAACATAAGTTTATATACACATTATGCCTGATCAGCTCATTATGTTTCCTCTCAGAAAGAAATTTTCTCGTAATTCCATTTAATTAAATACTAAAACGCTCTAGAAATCTTGGATTTATGTAAAAATATGAGATCTGAAATTTTTACAACTCCCTTACATTTAACATAAACGTTTACCTCTTTAAACTCGAAAATCAGTAAATATTTTTATAATTTAATAATTATAAAGACGGTCTACGTGAGATGAGCGTAAAAATAAATTGCAAATACTGCTTTACCAATATCTGAAACAAAAATTTGAAACAATTTATGCAATGCAAAATAAATATCGATACAGTACAAAATAAAACATGACAGAACAACTCCCAGTTAACTTCACGCCAACAAAATTTCCGATTGCAGAAATCACTATTTTGAAACTAAGCACGGAGAATTTCCCAATAAACTTCCCCAGAAACTAAAAGAATACTTTCGAGTTTGTTAATATAAACTAAACAAATGTGTCATATTTCGTTTCTAAATCTGAGTTCGCCATTACCATTAACATCGGCTGATTCCGAATAATAATCACATTCCTTGTTTCGCAATGGCCCGAACAGCGTGAATGATTTCTGCAATTTTCTCCGAACACACGCAATTCAAACAATTGCTTTTCGTTGTACATGCTGTTCCTTAAACCATAGTAATTTGCATTCGTGCAATATTCTGACCACACTTAAGGAGTCCAATTAATCACGTAATCATGCATACTGCGGTCAATATGTAGGAGTTTAGCCCCACATCGTTTATGATACGATATTCAGTTATGCTGAAATAAATTTTATTTCTTTTGGAAGTATGCAGACAGATTAATTAGTGTATGTGTTTTAAGACTAGAATCAATGTTAATCAGTCTTTGAATTTATTGAAAGTTAGAGAGTAATAAAAAGTCTGATAAAATGCTGACGCAATCAAACAAAGTATCAATGAAGAAATAGAACAAAGTTTTACGTCATAGACGCAGTGAGGAGGGAGGGGGGTATTGCGAGTTAAGACCTAGAACCCTTGGTTTTAAGCAATATTTCTAATATTAATATGTTATTACCAATACGTGTAAGTATTGAATGATCAACGGGGCTTGTAGTCTTGACATCTTTTCAAAGAGTTAGGAGGAGTTTGAGGAAGCGTATTAAAGAAGCTTATTATTATTTTTTACACAGACACGGATGCAAGAGATGCGTGTCTCTTGGCTGCTATTTTATTATCTTTTATTTCAACTTTTTTTAACTCAATTATTCTGTTAAAATTGCCAAGCAAAATTATAGTGAAAAACCATTTTACTATTGCGCACAAGTAAGACCATGTAAAAGTAAAGTCATAGCATGTCAGTGAAGCAGTTAAAGAATGCGCGAAACTCAGATTTCCGGTAGATGACTTTTTTAAAGCACTCATTTTACCGAGACTTGTTATAATTCCATTTAACTAAAACATACTTTCACGTTTAATATGAACTATTTGTTATGTATACTACCTTTCGTACCTTTACTTTTTTTGGTAAAAGTCAACCTATGTTTAATTAAGAAATCGTAACTTCCAAAGATAATAAAAGGTCCGCAAGAAACCGTGAGCGCATCAGGAAGAGAATGGAAATTTCAAAATGCCTTTAATGATTTTTTGGAAAATATTTTAACAAAAATTTGCTTTCCATGTGATTATTGTTCGTACATAATATCTTAGCGAAACATCTGTTTATTTCTGACCTGGTATTTACTGTAAAAATAAAAACAGCTTTCCCCACCATAATCACGGATTTGATTCATGAGTTTCGTTTGAAATATATAGTAAAAGGTGTTTCAACACATACCAACATATATATATATATATATATATATATATATATATATATATATATATATTATATATATATATATATATATATATATATATATATATATATATATATATATATATATATATATATATATATATATATATATATAAAGCATCCCTATCTCAATTCGTTATAGCAAAAAACATAATCTAAATTCAAACTCATTTTCTTTTTTGTTTCTGTGACTGGATCAGAATGATCTTGTACTACTTTTGCTTTGTTTTAGATTTGATGTATGAATTGCATCGCCCACTAATGACATGCAGAATAGATCGTATATATCGTTTCTTGAAAGGGATCCTAAAAGAACACGTTGATGCCAATCTCTGTTCATATCAACATATAGTTCTTCTACATTTCATCATTTTTGTCTACATTGTTATGCATAGCGTGCAGACAGTTTACTATTAACTTACTATGATCATGCTTCTAAACACTTCTGCTATCTTTTTTTTTTTCTACGGATCGAAACATCTCTAAAAAATATGTAAATAAATAAAACTGTTCAATATTGCGTATTTTCAATTGGAATAGCAAGAGCAAAACAATACCGATGTTTTGAAGCAAAATAAAAGCGAATAGTAATTTTTTTTTAATGATTAAAGCTGAAACGTGTAGCAGATCACCCCATTTTACTCTACATCTTATCTCTAAAAACCCTTGAAGCTTAAATGTCAGCTTCTGCACAAACAAAAATAATTCGCCAACATCTATCTTGGAAACTCAACCTGCAACAGTGACAAAACGAATAAAACTGTCACAAAAGTGGTTAAGCGTACAACCTATGTCAGCTGATTGACTGAATACGGTAAATATTTTCTTCAGTGAAGAAGCTCAAGAAGCGGGGAGAAACTTAATTTGTGGACGACTGTACGGCCACCTCTGCCGTTTCTCCGTTACAAAAAGTAAAACGATCCTTCACTTAAAGAATAAGAATCGAATATGGTGTATATGTTGCTCTTGTCACTTACAGTAAAATTATTTAGAAAAGAATAACACTATTAAGGGTAAAATTATATCATATGTTTCACTTCTTCTCATTTTAAGGCCTAAACCAAACGTTTTAGCTTTAAGTTTTAATTTAAAAAAAATCTTCAGGATGTCCTCTATTATTAGGTACGAGAAAACCACAGGAAAACAGCTGCTTGCATGCCTTACATCAATTATTTTCACTTCAAACAATTGATATTCTTTTCTTGATTGAAGTGCGGTTTAGAGGAGTCTTCTGAGGCACGTTTATCACCGACCCTACTGTTCACCTCCTTATTGCTTGAAAATAACCATGCGCAATCACATGCACAGCATCATTCAGATCTTCACTTTGCTCTTTCATCTCCATGTGTTTCCTTTTCTGAAGAAAAAAAAAGAAAGTTGCATAGCTCATACATTTTGATCGATATTGTTCGTTCCCTATATTCCGTCTGTTTTCAAACTGATTTTCATTCTTAATCACATACATTGACGATACTCAAAGACATTCTTAAGTTTGATACAGAAGAAGAAATAACTTATAAATCTTTCATTTTAAACGTAAAATAACAGTGCTGCCTTATAACTGTAGTACAGTATAAAAGAATTAAAAAGTTAAAAAAAAATAAACATAAATACGAAACATTGAAACTAGAAAACCCCTACAACCTTCTCAACTGCAGCCTAGATCTCACTATTTCATTACTGAAAGACTAATAGTTATGATATTCTTTATAGATGTTGGATGCAAATAGGGAAATTTCATTGCAACAAACTTCAAAGGACCACAAACTTTGTTCGCTGTAACGGGAGTTTTGCTGTAATGGAATTCAGGCAATGTAATGGGAAATAAATTGAGATAAAAATATTTCATTGAAACGGATTTTTAATTTCTTTTTTTTTTATATTGTTATTTGTTGTAACGGGATCTCACTGCATGATAAAGCATAAGTGCTCCATATTAATTCCGCCATTTTAAGTGAATTTACACTATTATTTGCACTATTATTGGGTTGAATCCTTTTTTAATAGGAGATATAGGTAAACTGACATGCTGATTAATTTGTAAATTGATTTCTCTGCCTGTATTTTAATTGAGCTAAAAAATGCCTTTGATTTCTTTCTATTTTTTTCATAGTACATGCTTGTAATATTATTCATCACAACTATAGTGACAGCTGCTGACGGTTTATATACTTTTATTTAGAAATATGTAATTAGTGAGGCTTTTAAATTGAATCTTAGCTCAAAATATAAAATATTACTGTGGTAAAAACAAATTCGAAGAACAAGATATGTCTAGTACATGTGCTGCTAATTTTCCACTTATGTTCTTTGTTATATTTGTGTTCATGAAATTTAATAATGAGTATATGTTCTTTATAAGAATGGTTACCACGTTTCGCGGCCAGTTTGACTTTTGTAACAGTATGCTAACTTTTTGTTTGCGAATAATTATTCTTTTTATATGGCAAATAACAAGGGTTTGTAACAAAGTGCTCTAAAAAGGAGACATATGTCACTGCTCCAAAAATGTTCTCAAATGCATTCCCAAACGTGTTCAAAAAGTGATATTAAGGTTTAATAAGCAGTCTGAAAAGTGCTGTCTGAAGTGATCTAAAAACTGTTCCAGAACGCCTACTTCTGACTGTTATAAAAAAGGGACAATTGTCGGCGTTAAGTGTTCAAAACGTAAAATTATTTAAAGGTTTTCAGTCTAATATTTACTCTTTAATATCTAGAAAATACATCAACTCTGAGGTTCTTAAATGACTTTAATTTCAACATTACTTTCCAATTCAGTGTCAAGAGCTTCGAAGCCAAATTCTTAATATTTAAGTGAGGTTTGAGACACACAATTTCTTTCACCTGTGCTTGAGACGAATTTTTGCTGTAAATCGTCTTTGTATTGATATAGCCAGTGTTGAAATATTACAAAACAAAAGTTAGATTTATATTAGATACAATTTAGAATAATCGAGTTTAATAAAAAAATAATAAGTTCATCACGTTTGTACCTTACGATTATCTGTATCATATGTAATTGCATATCAAGTTCATAAAAATATATATGGACAATTCTCTAATTATGGATACATTTTCGATGTATTTCATCAAAAAAAAAACTGACTCAGTTCGATTTAAAAATTATGTACTATGGTAGAGGCAAACTTTTCATCCATTGTAAAAGCATTATTTTCCCGTATGATTGCTAAATTTGAAACCGATGGTTTATAAAGAATTTTTTTGACTTTATTATGTAACGTGAGTTACACTTAAAGTATTTGGACAACTAATTAAGCTCAACACTTTTCCTACTTTCAATTTGTCGCAACTCGGAGGCGTTTTTAACAATTTAGGACCGAAAAGGGATCCGAAAGAAATTATTTGCTTTGGGTTATGAGCATAACATATTCCCAAATTCTTAATAGTGAATTAGTATAAATACTCTTTTAAAAAACACTCTGATGGTTTTAATATACTATGAAAGCTGTTGCGTTAAAAACTGGTGCCATTTCTTTTAAAATGTAAGTTTCGTGCAATTGCATTTACGCAGTTATAAGTATTAGTTCAGTAGTATAACCCCCCCCCCCCCAAAAAAAAAAGGTTCAATAGTCCTCCGGTAAAAAAAAAAAAAAAATCAACTGGTTTACTACGTTTTCTTTCTTTCTTTTTTTTTTAAAATCTTTTTTAACATCCATTTTGTTAACCAAAAAAGTTTAGGATAATGTAAAAAAAAAAAAAACTTGCTGTTAATAAAAAAAGACCGTAAAGAAATACTTGCGCGTTTTCAGCATCAAGCAATCTTGAAATTTTGAATGTCACCTAAGTAGGGGAGAGTGGTAATGAATGGGCCATGGTGATGAATGGGCCACTAACAAAATATGAAAAAGTATTCGCGTGAATTTTTTTTTGATGCCATCAATAGATGTAGCTATTTGTTCTACTAAACTCATCCAATTTTCATTCTTTTGCGCTGAGCCATTTTCCAACTAGAGTGGCATGGTCAAGAATCTGACTGAAAAGTAAGTTTTTCCCTTTTTAGTAAAACATTTCCTAGCTAAAATGTACCAAGTATTTCACTGCATACATATGTATAAGTTAGTCTTTCCATATCTATAAACTAATTTTAAGATGTATTTTGATGTTATTTAAATTCAATGTACTCAAAAAACCTAAATGTATTCCAAAAGTATAGGTGGGGCTGAATGGGCCACTATGTCATGGTAATGAATGGGCCACCTAAATATTGTTTTTCTTCCTTTTCTTTGGATTTTCGCATTAATATGAAACACAACTGACTGTCATAGATAAAGATTACTGTAGTCAAAATAGGTTTGTAGTAACTTCTAAATATAATTTGCAGATCTATATTATATTCCTATAGTACAATAGACCTCTGGTCGCATTCCGTGGCTTGAAAAAACCCCCCTCTCTCCTTCATATTATATTCCTCACAGTACAATTTCATTTTCTTTCTTGGTAACTTAAGTTAGATATTTCTTATTCCCGATGTCTAGTAAATTTAAAAAAATGAATGAATTTTGAATTTTGACAAGTTTGAAAACGAAGATGAAGTTTTTGAAAGTGATTTTTAATATTATTTTTGAAATATATAAATTTTGTTAAATCATAGTGTGTATTATCTGTTTTTTTTAATATATATTTCATGTTATTTATTTCTTACAATCTCATTATTTAGTCATTTTTCTGCTACAATTGGTATGCATCAGTTTTATTTTAATTGCATCAGTTTTGATATTTATATAATTTTAAATCAGTATGATTTTGTATCATCATGTCAAGTGCAACATTTATTTTGTCATATTCAGCAAATAAAAGATTAAATCCACATATTTTCATTGAATTTATTTAGTGGCCCACTCATTACCTTCGATGGCCCATTCAACCCCATAGGTGGGGTTGAATGGGTCAAATTTCAAAATTTTTATTTTCTATTATAATTCATTATAGACAGGTGCTAATCCAACTTTTATGACTTTTTTAAATAGCCAGATAAGTAAAGTAACTAAAACACCAATTTAGAGTTAAAACAAAGTGTTAGAAAAAATTACAAAAATTCAAAACCAAAAAGTGGCCCATTCATTACCACTCTCCCCTACTCCATTCTTTTATATTATTATCTCTTTTGCCTTATTCCTTTGACAGTCTTATAAAAGAAACTAGAGCGAGTTTATTTGCATTACGGTTTAACGTTCGAAAAAGCAGTCGCGTCTCAAATAAAAGAAAATCCAATAACAATATACTTCCATTTTCTTTTGTGTTTTTGTTATTCTAAGAATTTCTTTCATTGTTTACAACCGAAATAGAATACTTTTAGACAGAATTAAATGGTAATATTTCCGTTTCAAGCTGAGCTAAGCATGTTTAGTACATGCATGTTCAATACCAACAATAACATGGATAGCTTAAACAGTAATGTAAAGATAACTTTTTTTTTGATTGATTTAGCTGAAGTATTTGTGATGAAATGAAGCGATGCGAGATTTGTTTTACGTTTAAAGAAGACTTTATTTGCTTCATTGCTATTTATGCAAATGAAATATGTAACAAAGTTTTTTTCTTTAATCTGGTCAACTTACTAAATTTTACGAGCTGTGAAAAATTAAACTGTCCAGAAATTTATGATAAATAATGACAAATGTCGCTAGATTAATGCTTGAAAATAAAGAAGTCTCCTTTTTTAATACTAAATTTAAGATTAAGTTAATGCAATGTACATCATTTAAATTGCACATTGTGGGAGGTGTGCAAAAACGAACATAAAAAAAATCGAAAAATACTAAAAATGTTCTTTTCTTCAAAATTATAAGGTTTAGAGCATACACTGAAGTGACAAAAGTCATGGGATAGCAATATGCAAATTTTCAGATGGCAGTAGCATCGCATAGAACAGGTATAAATGCGCAGTGCTTTTACAGAGCTTTCATTTCTGTTCAAGTTATTCATGTGAAGAGGTTTTAACGTGATGATGACCGCACGACGTGAATTAACAGACTTTGAACGCGGAATGTTAGTTGGAGCTAG
Source organism: Uloborus plumipes (assembly GCA_038373865.1). NCBI lineage: Eukaryota > Metazoa > Arthropoda > Arachnida > Araneae > Uloboridae > Uloborus > Uloborus plumipes. Next base: position 67,430 of record JAXGGA010000055.1, on the reverse strand, counting down.
ACGCATGGGTCATGCCATTTCGGAAATCGTTAGAGAATTCAACATTCCCAGATCCACTGTGTCAAGAGTGTGCCGAGAGTATGAAATTTCAGGCATAACATCCCACCATGGACAGCGCAGTGGTCGACCGCCTGCACTTAAAGATCGAGACCGGCGACGTCTGCAAAGAGTCGTAAATTCTAACAGACAAGCAACACTGCGTCAAATCACCGTAGAAATCAATGTGGGACGTACAATGGACGTGTCTGCTAGAACTGTGCGGAGAAATTTGGATTTCTTGGGCTATTCCAGCAGAAGACCGACTCGAGTGCCTTTACTGACAGAACGACATCGCTTGCAGCGACTCTCGTGGGCACGTGAGCATATCGGTTGGTCCCTAGATGAATGGAAAACCGTGGCCTGGTCCGATGAGTCACGATTTCAGCTGGTAAGAGCCGATGGTAGGGTTCGAGTGTGGCACAGACCCCACGAAGCCATGGACCCAAACTGTCAGCAAGGCACTGTTCAAGCTGGTGGTGGCTCCGTAATGGTGTGGGCTGTTTTTTCATGGCATGGACTTGGTCCTCTAGTGCGACTGGACCGAACATTGACTGGAAATGCTTATGTGCAGCTACTTGGAGATCACTTGCAGCCATTCATGGACTTCATGTACCCAAACAACGATGGGATTTTTATGGATGACAATGCGCCATGTCACCGGGCCACAACTGTTCGCAATTGGTTTGAAGAAAATTCTGGACAATTCCAACGAATGATTTGGCCACCTAGATCGCCCGACATGAATCCCATTGAGCATTTATGGGACACCATCGAGAGGTCTGTTCGTGCCCAAAATCCTGCCCCATCAACGCTTTCACAATTATGGACGTCTATCGAGACAGCATGGCTCAATATTCCTGCAGAAGACTTCCAACGACTTGTTGAGTCCATGCCACGTCGAGTTGTTGCACTTCGCCGGGCAAAAGGAGGGCCGACACGATATTAAGAGGTATCCCATGACTTTTGTCACTTCAGTGTATTTCGTACACATTTACTCCGAGCAAAATATTCTCCATTCGTTTATACCTTTATATAAATTGAAAGGTGAAAATTTTCCTTGAAAGAAGAATTTTGCTTGAACTTTGTAAGTCAAGCAGAACTTCTGTATTTAGTGTTAAATTGCAGTAAGTGAAACTCTTTTACGTTTTGGCAGTCATTTATTTATTTTTTTTTTTAATTTAATTTTTGCGTTGTTGAAGAAAATGATTTTTTTTTTCTTTTTTCACCTGAGGGGTTTTTTTTCTTTTTTTGCTCTCTTCTGTCTTGTTTTTGACGCACTTAAAATCGTTAATTCCGATTTATTTGATGGGTTAAATTTAATGTCCTTTAGGTGCATATTTTTTTCTTTATTATCTGAGCCATATGCTCTAGCACATCACTTAGTATTTTTCATAAGCTAGGTATGATAGGCAAAAATGACTCCAGCATAAAAATATACACATAATAAACAGTTCAATCTTACCGATCGCCGGCAATTGATTGTAATGTGTAGTTCAACAAATTCGAATAATCTCGTTAAAAAAAAAAAAGAAATGGGTTTTCTATGCTACTTACTAACAGATTTTGAAGATTTTCATAAGCTAGATTACAGCAAACATGTAAACATAGCTTTGACTTAAAGTATATGCAGACAATGTTTTAGGTTTAATTTGCTAGAAAAATATACTTAATGTGGAAAAAAGAGATCATAATTGAAGAAAAAAAAATCTTAATGTTTCCAAAGCCATGTACTGTACTAAAAAAAGAAGCTTTAAACAACGGAAAATAATTAAAAAGGAAAATGAACCTTTTTTTTCATTACTTCTTATACCCGGACTGCAATATTTTTCCAGGAATGAGAAGACAAGAATTTAAGTGCGCAAAAACTTCAAAGTGCTTTAGAAAATTTAATTTAATTATACCTAAACAAGACAATGCTTTATACATTGCCTCAGAAGTAATTAAATACCTGTATTGTATTCTTAATGCATGTTCATTTGTCTTCCTAGGTAACTAAATGTTTATGTTTTAAGTAAAATAAAGCGTAACATATTACGTATGAGACTAATTTTCTTTGAAAAAGTAGAATCTCTGTTAAGTGAAATAACGCTGAATGCTGAGCTTCAAATTATAACTGAGTAGTTATGTGGTAAAGCTGAACTTTTCAAAAAGTAAAATATTTAAAATTCCTGATTTTGTAAATGCAACTGCATGATTATATATTTTTTAACATCATACATATTGCCTCAAACATTATAAAATATGGTTTTTTTTTATCATTTTGAAGTTGTTCAAAGTTTCAGAAACACTTTTTTTTAATAAGCAAAATATGTTTCGAACCGCTTATGTTTCGAACTTGTCTAATAGATCTCTCTCTCTTTTTTTTTTACTTTCATTAAGCATCATAACCAATGCTGACAAAATACTATACAATCATTTCAGTTGCTTTGGCATCAGAAAACTATTCATTATCTTAAGACTATTGACTTCTTTCGCACACTAATTTGTTTAAAAGCTAAAACAAGGGTGAGTTTCTCATTTTAAGTTTATTATTTCCAAAAAAAAATAATAATAATAATGCAAAAATATAAATATCAGGATTCCTAAGTAATTGTGAAAGATTCATTTTAAATAAATTGGTAAATTGGGTTTGATAAATTAAAAAAAATAACGTTTGATGATCCGTTTCTTTTTTTTTTTACTGTTACATTTGTGAACATAAAAAGGTGAATGAAATTCGGATTTTCACGACAAAACTTTCAAAATTATTTTGATAATTTCAGCAAAAGAGATGCTGCTAAAATCCCTTTTGCTTCGAATTGCCGATTTTTTTCCAAAACACGGGGGAATGTATAACTAAGGTTTGACAATTAATTAACCAACAATTGGATGTTTCTCCCTCCCCCAAAGTGTGCTTTAACAGACCCTCCTTTTTTTTCGAGCTTTCTTTACTGAGTATATTTCATTGACTTAGAAAACAATGTTTAGATGCTATAAATTAATCACTTATACGCAGGCTGTATGCATTGAAAATATAATTTTGTATTGCAAAAAACTTGGCTCATGCATTTTCAACAATCAGAAAAAACGTGAGCCTGTAGCAAAGAAAATAAGCTGTGCAGATAAAAGTGCCAATTTTTTTCGCATTACTCTACAATCTAAATATCTATTTAATAAAAAAAATAAAACTTTGGCTCGTCAGTATGTGTGTTTGGAACTACTCTTAAAATTCTAATATGATTTGCTTTTAATTAAGTATTTGAATAGCACCATTTGAAAATAATTCAAAGATTCACTAGAGAAAAGTTTTTTAAAAAAATGTAGACATGTTCAGTGAATTTGACAAAACTATGTCATCCGTATGAAAAAAATAATCTCTACCATATCTTATGCTATATATACTTTCGCAAAGCTTTCGCGAAAAAAAATTAAAATGTCATTTTGCAAAAGCGTTTCACTTTTACTATGAGAAAAAATCTCCTTAGACCATTTTTTATTACAGGTTCATTACATAAGAGTTTTTTTCATTATCCTAAGCATTAATGGCATTTCATCGGAGCTTCTTATAATTACAATTATAAATAATGATTAAACACAACATGTTAAATCGAATTTGCCGTGAGTATTATTTTCAGTGATGAGCAGTTGATACATTGCCTCATTAACGTTCACCAATAACTTCTCAAAATAATTAACGTTCCGCATTTTTCGCATAACATACGGATATTAATCAGTATTAGTATTCACAGCGTCTTCGAAAAGTAATTAATAATCTGAATTTTTATCGAGGAATATGGATATTAATCAGCGTTAATTAAGCAATGACTGCAGTAGATTTGGATCTGCTTTCAGTGACAATATATATTTCGCTTCAACGCAACACTGTATAAATGTGTCATTTTTTGTTTTACCTTTCCGCTTCTTGACTAACGCGTCAGTGATTTCTTTTAACTTTAATCAAAGCTCTTTCTAATACATTTTTGATGCTACAATCAATGAAATGAATGATCTATTCTGATGGAACGAGATATGCTGTGGATCATTGCATAGAAATTTTAAAGAATAATAATTTATGGATTGTGTTTAATAGGTTATTACACTACTGGCCAAAGTATTGCAAGTTTAACTAATCTACTACTTTATCAATAAAAAATAAATAAATAAGTAAAAAATAAAAATATTTGTTTCTGTTCAACCAATATTTTTTAATGCTAATATGTTAAATTAATTTAAAGACAAGATTAACCTAAGTTATTAGAGGGAAAAAATCTAAATTTATTTTTTAATAAACATTTCCAAACAATTTTCTGTTAAGGAGAAACTGGATTCCATCTTGATTTGCCTAAGAAAAAAGATTAAAAAAGAAATTTTAAGCTTTTTCAGTAGTTAAGTTGAGAACAAAACATTTTAAATGTGCGCAATCAACTGAAAATCATTTTATTTATTTTTAACGTGCCACTAGCTTTTACATGAGAAGCCATTCTTCCAAATATTCCACAAGATCTCCCAACCCTTCTTTTAGTATTTCATGATGGTAAATTTCACTATAATCACTTTCTTAAAGTTTTTGACCAAATTTACATTAAAATTTAGTTTAATTGGAAAAAAAAGGCAACTGTGTGTTAAAAATTGTTAGATTTCCTATACTTACAATATTAAAAACCAGTACTGCTGTATGTAATGGTATTGCACGGAGTAGAGCTATACACATCCTGACAAGATGAAATAAATGCAAATTAGTAAATGGTTAAACTTACTTACTTAATACTTCTGCACACTAGTAAATCCAAGATTAATTTAAAGTAAAATTTGCATTGTAAGCTTTACAAAAGTTTTTAAAGTACAATCAAACCTTTTATAAGTTACGTAAATGGAGCTAAGCAAGAAGAATAATCTAAACCACTGGTAACATTAATATGTAACGCATTGAATTATTTTATAGTTATTATTTCAAATGAAGAAACTTTCAAAAGAAAACAACTCACAAAGGCAAAACAAATGTACAGAACTTTCAGTAAACATTAAGACAGACAAACCTAGTGATCGAATGTCATTACAATATTGTATTACAATCTCTTGAGGTTGTCGAACTAATTTCTTGTTATTATTCTCCGTAACCGCAATGTGTCACGTAAGCAGTAAAGGATATGATTTATGATGACGTAGTGAGTGTTTTTGTCACTTTATATAAGTATAAACGTGGGATTGGTGGAAGTGCGGTTCAATGATTTGTTTCATTTTCTAATAATTGGTATAAAATGCAGTTGTAAGTTTACAAAAAACAGCGAATGTATTTTACCAAATCATAACTTCAAAAATACAAAATATAAAAACTATTTAGCTCATGATGAAAAACTTTAAACCATCGAGGTATATTAGTTCAATCCAAGGAATGGCAGACATACCTATGAAATTTTTACACATTCAAAAGTTATAATTCTATAGAACATGCTCTTCGGGTGTTAATGATGCTCATTATTGAGTCTAATTTTTATTTGTACGTATCTTTATTTCTCTCTGTCTCTATGTGTGTGTGTTTTTTTTTATTTCTTTCAACTAAGAGTAATTGTTAAAAAATTAGTTGGGATTGAAATTGTAAGCATTTTTTTTTTAAATACTAATCTTTACTATCGTAATTATGAAACTATATAACGGTGCAAAATATTTCCTAAAAGCGCATTCAAAAAGCTTGAGCAAAAAAACAATATATTTGAAGCCACAAAAAAAAAAAAAAAAGAAAAGAAAAAATGTCGAAGAATCGCATAGGCATACTTAGGTAAGCATAACTTCGCAGATGTATACTAAGATAAACTTTACATGAACCATTAGAATCTCCCAAGTAGTAAAATCAATCGAAAGCTACGAAATGTACTTGAAAATGTTCTTTTAAAATTACTTCATTTTAATAGGTAACTTATTAGCAGTGTTGGAAGCTTGCGATAATTTTATGAAATAAAAATTCATTATTTTTTTAAATTTAGAAATTAAAAGTTACTAAAAATCAAATAAATGATTTTGGTTTTATTCAATAGTTAATAACATTATTGAACTTTTTTTTAATGCAAAAAAATATCCAGAATAAAAACGGATTTCAATTATCAACAGAAACTACGAGAATAAATGTTTCGCACTATTTGTAGCTCTTAAAGTATTTGACAAAAGTGAAATATGTTCTTAATCCAATTCAATTTATATATTTAGAAAAAAAAAAACTGTTGTAAGAAGAGTAAAAAAAAAAAAAAAAAAAAAAAAAAAAACAAGGAATGTTTTCGGGGGAAAAAAATCCTAAACTGCTTTCGATTCGCTGTTTGTCGAAGAAACGAGAAATTGAGTACTTTCTGCCCATAGTTTACGATTCTGCTTTTTCCTTCAAACCGAGACTGAATTTTACTTATGCATGCACGATAGTGAAAATGCGATCGCGGTGGTGAAACAAAAACTGTGAAAAGCAGAGGGGGGGGGGGCGAGAAAAAGCCCTTTCATTTAATGAGAAGAAGAAAAGGTGTGCTATTTATTTCGCCTGTGACAAATTTGGCGCTGAAGACAATACATCATCTCGCTTCCTCCGTTCGGCAAATGAAGGTTTTGCATGCTTCTCTCAAATTAGCAAACCTACTGTTATCTCGGAAAAAGGGAACGGTTTATCCCTCCCGTCTTAACAACCTGTTTCTCTGAGCTGTAATTGAAAGGAGGGGGAAAATGCAATTCCTATGTCCCAGCGTGTTGAACAATACTTAAACTGATAACTATTCTTCTTCGTTCCACACGAAAAGTCGCCGCTGGTAATTATATTTCTGAAATTCTTTGTTTGGCCATTAATTGGGCCATAAATTTGGCTTATGACACCTGCAACGGAAAAGCGCAGCTGCGCCAGGCAGATATCGATTGCAAAGCCCCTGCGTTGCGATGGCTTATTTGCCGCTTAACACAAACGTAAACACGCCCGCAACCAGGTACTAATAACCTCCCATTAAAGTCCGAACAGCCCGTAATAGCGAGCTCGTTCACCACACACGGTTTTTCCCTTTATGGGGGAAACAATCAGACTTAGAGGCGTCATCTATACGAAATCATTACCTCAGAAGAGGCTTTCAGAAATTGCTACTAATTCCTCTCGCACTTTTGCTGCTTGTTTTTCGCCCAAACATCTTCTAATTTCCCACTTTCAATAATGCTTCGGAAACTAATCGAATGAGCAATAAGCTTACATTGTACTTCAGAAATAGTCATTTCAAAAAAATGTTAATTTTTTCACGAATAATTTAAAAATATGTCTTTTTTAACTTCTAATTTTTATCATGTAAAAAAAGATTTTTTTTAACCAAGTTATGTACTTCGAGAAATGTTTAGAACAAGCGTGTCCACATCTTATGATAGTTTGATAAACTGTCAACTCATTATTATTTTTATTTTTAAAACAAGGTGATAGTAAAAAAATAAACGATTAAATTATGATTGTTTTAGTCAATAGGCGATGCTAATATTTTTAATATTTTGCTGCAAGTTTTCTGAATTGAAAGCTGATTTCAATTATCTACGAAAACTAGAAGGCTAAATTCGTATTAATTGAACTAAATATAATATTTAACAAACGTGGAATGCATTTTTAATATGATGAAATTTCACGGAAAACACACACACACATTGAAGAAAAGAGAGAAAAAGCATAATTCCAAATACTAATTTTAAAAAAAGTCGCGCTAAGGATAATTAAAATAAAAATTGTTTGGAGCAAATTCTTAATTTTAAAAACAGTCGAAACCTAAAACATCAACAATGGAATGATACGAGGCAAAAAAGTGATAAAAATAGTTTAAGAGATTAACAGTGAGTTGTTCGAGCACAGACAAGATAAAGCATTTTCTAAATTTTTTCATGTAACTGAAGTTCTCATTTCTTCATTTTTGTTGCATTTACTCGTGCATGCACGATGCATTTTTGTTATAATTTTATTTCATCTAAAGTATACATTCAAATAAGCTTACATTTATATTTTTATGAACGAGACCAAATTCTACCTGCTGTAAATTCGTATATCTCACTCATGGTTTATAATAAATATCGACCTTTTAATTTCAACCAGTGAAAAAATTCAATTAGCCTACGAAATACATAAAATACTGTGTTACTCTCTTATAATTAAAGAATTTAATAAAACGTTTAAAAATGCTAACGGTTAGAACTGTAAGGACGCATTCATGCTTTTTTCTCCCAATTGAAATGCGTATTTTACTTGAATTATTTTGACTTGCAGGGTAGGGGGAGATTACACACAGAGAGGGTAGGGGGGAATTACAGGGTAGGGGCAATTGTGTTTGCCCTAAGAGGGATTTTTGAATACGTTTGGAGCTAATGGGCAATTCCATGCAAGTGTGGAAAAGCGTTAAAAAAATTAAACTCGAGTAATGTGACTGTTCTGCATATTTTTTGGTTTAGAAATGTTAGAAGTTTCTTATTTATAACAATTTTTTGTTAGGAATGTAGTTTTTTAGATTCGGCAATACTTTGAAGTTGGTATTAGAGCATTTAATTTTCAGTGAAGCAAATGGTCAAACTGTCAACATTGATAAGTTTCAATTTTTTCCATTAGATAAATGTGACAAAGGAAGATTGTTGTTTATTACATTTTAAATTAATATTGTGAATTGATGAAACAAGTGTTTTCAATTTAATTAAGTGATTTATGTCAATTTCAAAAAGGCACTGTTCTATGCAACGTAAGTTACCAAAAACATGTTAAAGTTTTTACAGCAAATAAAGAAAGGGCAATACAATGTTAACTATGTTATATTTTCTATCTTATAAATGTGTACTAAGCAAATAACAGTACTTTTCTTTTGAATATTGTTTATTTAATTTTTGTGCTACAATCAAAACGTGCAACGTAAGTTACCCACATATGCAGATAACATAAGTTACCTTAATAGAACTTCAATACTTGTGTTTCGAAATAAAGTAAATTGTAAATAAAACCTATGTGGTTAATAGAAGTAATTTATTCAATAGTTCTTTTAATTGTACTACTGTATTTACTTAATTTAGATTACTCATATTTCTTAAAATGTATGTTTTTAATAAGATTACAATACACCTTTATTATAAATTACATGCTTCTTTTTGGCTATTAAGATATTAATTCTCTTTAAACAATATCACTGCATTTAGAATATTTAGCAGGTAATGTACTATGAATTATTCAAAAATGACTTCTGTTATGATTTAAAGTTATCGAATATGTTTTGGAAAAAACAAATATAAAAATAGTTTATCTCTTTCAATTGTAATATATTCTGTTTTGCATTAAAATGCCACTGAACTGGGCAGAAAAGATGCGCTGTAGAAGGGGTATGAGAAAAGTCATGTGGATATTACAGATTCATAAATAAAAGTCACTCTTGATAGTATTGAAATATGTTAGAAAAAGCAAAATGTATCAAAAAAATTTCTGAAGATCCGCACATTCACAATGACCATTTTAGAACCAGAAATGAACAAAATGTAGGGTTTCGTTTAGTTAGTACTTTAAGAAACAAGAAGAAAAAACAGGGATAAAAGCTGGTGACTGGTATGTGGTGAAGTACGAAAATACATTGTATCCTTGAGTTGTGACGATTATTGAAGAAAACGAGTTTAAAGTAAAAGTAATGGTTGCTGTTGGAACCAATCAGAAATGGCCAGAAACGACAGAGGAAATTTATTAAAAGAGAAAACATGATTCGAAAATAGAATTACCTGAACTTGTTAATACCAGCGGCCACTATGCATTTAAAAGTCTTATGTTTTGTAATATTTTTGATTTATCATTGAGTTTGGCATTAAATTTCTGTAAATTTAACTCATAATTGTTAATTTTCAGTATTTTGATCTAAACTAAGCTGTAATTTTCATTCATTAGTTTTTGTAATAAATATATGCTTGTAAGTGAATTTTGTAACGTAAGTTACCGTAACGTAAGTTACCCAGTTAAAAAATCTCATAAAATTCAATTTTTAAAATAAAATTTTAAATTTATGAAAATTAATTCCTAAATATTATAAGAAACTGATAAATTATACTTCAAACAAGAAAACGGATGTAATAGAGCAGAAATTTGCTTTAGAACCAATTTTCATATTATGCCGTTCCCTTTTTGTGTAACGTAAGTTACTGCCTTATTTTTGACTGCTAAATTTTGCAAAATTTAAGTGCATCAAATATTTTTGCATTTTAATTTTGCTTTTGACTGGCATTTTCACTGAATGCTTTTGTACAAGGTTTTTATAACAATATTTGTCTGTACTAAGGAGCTAACTGCATAAGAGTTGGTCAAAATGTAATGTAAGTTACCGTGGAATTGCCCTAATGTTAAATTGTGTGTAAGTATTTTATAGTTAAAAGCAGTGGTCGGAAGTAGCACGCTACAAGTAGCGAAACTACTGTAGTAGCTACATTTTTTAGTAGTTTGTAGTGTAGCGCACTACTTTAAATAAAAAAGTAGAGTAGTGAGTAGCGCGATATAAAAAATGGTAGTTTGTAGCGATTTCTGGAAACCATTTTTTTATTAAAAAATCAATAAATAAATGAAGAAAAAACAGGGTTTGATTGACTCTGACTGGTGCAAATCTTGCACGAGTATACGCCAGCGGACGCAATGAGAAATAATGAGCTAATTCTCAGATGCATAATTTTTACGAAATACATTCTACCTGTTTAATGTCATTGGTTTATTTGACATCATAATTTTTATATTCCTTCAAATAATTTTTATGTTCCTAAATATTCCTTGGCAAGAAATTAAAAAAAAATTGAAAATTGAATTCTTTCAATCTTTCAACTTTTAAATTCTTTCTTGTAGCGAATATTCGTAAAAAAAGATAAAAAGGACAAATTTTGGCGAAAAAAAAAAGGAACACAAATTTTAAAGTAACAATTAAATTCAAAGACAATTTCTAGTTCTATTCCACATTCAAATGAGTTAATTTATTAATTTAAAAACTCTTTCTGAATTTTTTCGGTCAAACCTCAAACGGTGTTTGCTTTTTATTTACTTATTTTTTAAAAAGTAGCGAAGTAGCGACTACAATTCAAAAGTAGTTTGTAGTCGCTACATTTAAAAAAAAGTAGTTGTAGTTAACTACATTTATAACACAGTAGTTGTAGTTGTAGTTCGCTACAAAATAAATGTAGTTTTTCCAACCACTGGTTAAAAGTGATTTTTTTCGCTTGAGTGAGCGAATGAAGATTTCAATTTACTTAAGGGGCTCCGTATTAACTTTAGCAGTTACCTTACGGGTACAGCTAGTGGAGAAAAAAAGCACTATAGCTTATTCTATGAGAAGTGAAAGCAAAAGTACACAAAGCTACGAGACACTAAGAAAGTGTCAGGTGTTTTAGTTATATACCTCCCTCATACTGTTTGTTAGAGTGTTACGTATCTTCAATACACTCACATTTTCGTATAAAATATTACATTAGTTTATGTCTATTTATATTGTATACTATGTCGATTTATTATTATTATTAAATAAATAATATTTTCATATTTATTTGCGTTTTGCATTACCGTTGGAAAACAGATCGATCTACATTTGATGATATGTATCGAATATTTCCTATTAAAAAGTATCCAAAATGCATTAGGGTTACGTGTATGTACTTAATATAATTGTCCTTCCATTCCTCCCCCCCCCTAATGACAAATGACAGTAATCAGAAAAATTCTGAAGTGTATCATCTTAAAGAAAAAAATCCTATGATATGCTTATGTCACTTTGCTCCAATCTTTGGTAAGTTCTTACCACTAACCATAATCTTAGAATCCAGCATGCGTATTTATGTATGTAACACTTTTAATGATGTCTAACAAAGAAAAATAAGTTTTAACAAGTGACCTAATGTAAACAAGTGTATACACAAATGAGTGAAACAAACCCTACATATATAGCAAAATATATCTTGATTGTACGTTAGCTATGGTCTCAATTAATTTTTTTTAACGTTGTATCGAATTGACCAAGCGTAATAAATTTTAACTGCCTGAATGAACAAAAGAGGGACTTAACGCAAACAAGTGTCTTTTTACATTATTTTAAACTAATTTTGGCATAAAATAGTTAAGTAAATCTTGATTGCATTTAAGATTAGTTGTACTTGAAAGTTTTATGCATATTTATGAGCATAACAGACTTAAAATACCTTTTGAATGCATACACAATCATACCAGGCTTTAAAGAAATGCTAAATTAGTTTGGTGATACGCTTAGCATGTGTATAGAATTTTGTATCTAATTCAACGGTAAATCATTTTGAAGATTTATAGTGTGGAATGAACGTAATGAATTTTCAATACTCTGGAGAATTAATTATAATAAATCGATAGAAGAGTAGAATTTCGATTAAAATATGAGATCATTACGTGACTGAATAGAATAGATCGTTGTTTTTCAAAATCAGAATTATATTTGTGGACTAAATTAATAGCGATATGAGAAATTGAAATACAAAATTTTTTGATCACTAAAGATTTAAAAACGAACTGATTTAACATGCAAATTGGAATTAATAACTTAATTGGAATAATACACATGTACAGCAGTTCAATAACATCTTTGCAAAACAAAATATCATTATTTTTTGATTAGTTGTATGAGATTAATTGTAATCAAAATTGATTACTTGTGAGTGCTACTTAAGCGGTCAATTATTTTACCAGAAATGCTTCCAAAAAAGGCATATTTTTTTATTGCATAAAGTTAAGTACCATACTTAACAGAATAAGAATATTAAGATTTCTTTTTTCATTTTCAATGCTTTTACAACATTTTTTATTTTACAATTTTGGTCAAAAAACCCCGAAATGTTTGCTTTTTTAAAATACATTCTGCATGCAGTAAAGAATGGTTTACAAATTATGCAAAAATTTCTCTTACACTTACTGTGAATTTTGAGGTTTACGGTTTTCCAAACAGTTCGGGCAAACCAAAAAAGGAAATCTGAAAATATCGATGCCCGTACGCCGTACGGGCAAACCAGATGAGGCCAATTTCGGGTTGTACGTACACTGTACGGGCAAATCGCTTAAAGGGTTAAAAAACTTCAACAATTTTACATAAAAATCTATTTGACTAAGTGCATTCCAAAAGCTGCAGCGTTTCTAGAGTGTAACCACTGTGTTTGAAAGTCAAATTTGAATAGCTAATAACATAATAAAATCTATGAAATAAGGTATTTTAAATTGTTATTTGCATTAAGATAAGCTTCAATTGGTACTGCTGCTTCATAAATTATGCTCGAGCTCTAACACTTGAACATTAACATCATCAAACTGCAAATTTCTAGTTTTAACAGCAATATTGAAAAAGGGAATGTCAAATTGCAAGAAATTTTCACACTTATGCTCTATATAAAAAGGAACTTACTGTACAGAGCTGAAATACATACGAAGCTATTTGATTAACTTTAGTTCACAGCTTCATTCTTTTCTAGCAAATACAAATATGTTTTTTATAAGTGTGAAATAAGTGTATTGAATATGTTTTCCCTTTTCATCAGTATTAGATAAAATACAAACTATGTATTAAGTCAAAAATAAGAATTCTAGTATACTAAATGGGCACCAACATTTTACTTTCTGACTACAAAAAGCTATAGTTAAATAATTTATAGTTTAGAAATAAACGTACTAAAAAAATCGGTACAATGCCGATGCTTTTGAGGCAAAAAGTAAGTCCTCTACAGCGCTAATGAAATTGTCATTAAAACAAAACTCAACTGTCGCAAGTAATTAGTATATTTAGTCTTGGACTTACAAAGTAACATATATATGGGTTATTTTCAAAATTTGCTTACATTTGCTGTCCGGAGGTTAAAAAGACGATTTTGATGCATAACTTATATTTTAAATTCAATGCGAACAATTATTTTATGCAACAAATAGGGGAGAGTGGTAATGAATGGGCCACTTTTTGTTTTTGAATTTTTGTAATTTTTTCTAACACTTTGTTTTAACTCTAAATTGGTGTTTTAGTTACTTTACTTATCTGGCTATCTAAAAAAGTCATAAAAGTTGGATTAGCACCTGTCTATAATGAATTATAATAGAAAATAAAAATTTTGAAATTTGGCCCATTCAACCCCACCTATGGGGTTGAATGGGCCATCGAAGGTAATGAATGGGCCACTAAATGAATTCAATGAAAACATGTGGATTTAATCTTTTATTTGCTGAATATGACAAAATAAATGTGGCACTTGACATGATGATACAAAATCATACTGATTTAAAATTATATAAACATCAAAACTGATGCAATGAAAATAAAACTGATGCATACCAATTGTAGCAGAAAAATGACTAAATAATGAGATTGTAAGAAATAAATAACATCAAATATATATAAAAAAAATAACAGATAATACATACTATGATTTAACAAAATTTATATATTTCAAAAATAATATTAAAAATCACTTTCAGAAACTTCATCTTCATTTTCAAACTTATCAAAATTCAAAAATTTTTTTTTAAATTTACTAGACATCGGGAATAAGAAATATCTAACTTAAGTTACCAAGAAAGAAAATGAAATTGTACTGTGAGGAATATAATATGAAGGAGAGAGGGGGGCTTTTTCAAGCCACGCACTGCGACCAGAGGTTCATTGCACTATAGGAATATAATATAGATCTGCAAATTATATTTAGAAGTTACTACAAACCTATTTTGACGACAGTAATCTTAATCTATCTATGACAGTCAATTGTGTTTCATATTAATGCGAAAATCCAAAGAAAAGGAAGAAAAACAATATTTAGGTGGCCCATTCATTACCATGACATAGTGGCCCATTCAGCCCCACCTATACTTTTGGAATACATTTAGGTTTTTTGAGTACATTGAATTTAGATAACATCAAAATACATCTTAAGATTAGTTTATAGATATGGAAAGACTAGCTTATACATATGTATGCAGCGAAATACTTGGTACATTTTAGCTAGGAAATGTTTTACTAAAAAGGGAAAAACTTACTTTTCAGTCAGATTCTTAACCATGCCACTCTAGTTTGAAAATGGCTCAGTGCAAACGAATGAAAATTGGATGAGTTTAGTAGAACAAATAGCTACATCTATTGGTGGCATCAAAAAAAATTCATGCAAATACTTTTTCATATTTTGTTAGTGGCCCATTCATCACATTGGCCCATTCATTACCACTCTCCCCTACATACAAAAAAATTCTATCACTTAAAAAATTCTTGAAATTTATTTGTTTATTTTTATATAAGTCTTTAAAAATGAGAATCAAGGCAAAAACACTTGTCCATTTCCAATTTTCGCAAGTTCAACTATTGTTTTATATATTTAATTGTGTAAAAAAGTATATAAAACAAATTATTTTTATATATTGACTATTAGTGTATGATATTCATAATAAATATTGACAATAGTATTTTTTTTCATTGAGAAATGTATGACTATATTTTGTCCGGCAGTTCTTGTCAAGTCCGTTACCCTAAGATTATTTTAGCTAAAAAAGGTATTCATTGCAGTCAAAAGATGGTAACACGTATTAAGTTAAATTAACAAACTAGTTACGTAACTATTTCGCACCATTTTGTTTTCCTGAGTCGAGAAGTATTGTCGTGGCGTTTCGCACAAGATTTCTTCCGGGAGCGTATTTTTATTCTTTGTCAAGTCTGTTACCAAAGATTTTAGTATTAATTTTTACTTTTTCTTAACTTTTACCCCGAAATATTGTTTATTATACAACTCTAAGAAAATGCATATTGTTCAATTTTTAAATTCGACAACCTAGCCATAATTTGACAATTTGGTTGAAATGTCAAGTCCGTTACTGGTCAAATCAGCTACCAAATGTCAAGACCGTTACCATAGATTTTTTGATCAATATTTTCAGGATCACAAACATCGTTTTAAACTTCAGGGATGAAAATAATTTCAAATGAAATTGGTTCTAGGCGCTATGATTCAGTTTAAAAGTGAGATTTTATATTAATTTTGTATAGTAACGGACGACAATATTCCTTGCAACTTAAAGTTTTACAACATCATTTGAATATAATTATTCATCAAAGTGTACAACCAATTACTTTTTCATACACCTAAAATATGTGTCAAAACATCTGTTAGTGTTTCTAAAAGAAAATACCAAATTAAAAAAAATATTTAAAAATTCTGAAATGTAAGCATATGGTGAAAATGCTTACATATATATATTTTTTTTACCCCTGATCTCCATCACTACAGGCATTTTAACAAAGGAACAGATTCTTAGTTTTGAAAATAATATGGTTTCTAGCAATGAAGCTCATTCAATAATATTTAAATATTTTCTCAAACTTGCGCATATCTGAAATCACTTATTTATTAATAACCTATAGGTTAATGCCTTAAAATCAACAGAATGATATGCGGTAGGTTTCTGTTTTAGCAGTTTCTAAATAAAACTGAAACACCGTAATATTCATAATCAACACACAAAACAGCGCATAAGATATTTCGACGCAAAAATAAAAATAAAATTATTTTTACCCAACTAAGGAATCAGTAATGTAAGTGAGCAGGTTTTTTTTTCAGCAAGTTAACTTTGACTGCATCCCAATCCCAATTTTAATTCAATTTAAATAGCTATCTTGAATTTTCTTTGTCGAAAAATGTACCTGTTTTTATTTTTATTTTTTCGCGGCAATAAACGAATATCAATTCAGATTTTCAATCGATTAAGAGAAATTGTGTGTTAAAAGGTGAAAAAAACATAGAATATGATGAAAAAAAAAGGAAGAATGTTTTTGACAGATTTTACTGTTCCATAGAGTACTCGAGGACTCGCAGTAAACTATTATTATTAGTATTTTTTTTTTTTTTTTGTAAATTATATGATAAATGTGTATTTACGTTATTTATGAAACAAAAGGAATGCGTAAGTTGCTCGTATTTCGTGCAAGATAAACTATGAAATGTATAAGTAAACTAGTTAATAAATTAACAAAATATTGAAATAATTTCACCGCAGAATACGGAAAATATATGAGTAAATTATTTACAAGGTAAAACAAATTATTTAAGTAACTTCGTTAATTTGAAAGGAGAAATGAACAAACCGTTACTAACTAATTATTACTGAAACCCGATACTTCAATAATAACGTCTGCAGCAAGAACTCCTGTTACGTGTTCCTAAGATGAAAAAATATATTTTTTAATTTTCCTCTTATGCACCTCTTTGCTTTTGATGCAACTCATTTTTAACAGGGTGCAAAATTGGGAAGTACTTATGAACTATCGAATACTTCTTTAACATTCTTTTTTTTCCGGTTTAGAAGTTTGTGTGAATTTAAAAAAGTTTGCCGTACGTAAGGTTTTAATTCTATACTTGCTTATCGCGGACAGTCATCTACAAAATAAGATATTCTTTAAAATTTTAAAAAATGATTTTATATGAGTGTATCATTAGAACAACAACTTCATTCGATCGAAAACAATCAACAATTCTTGATTTCAACTAGAATGTTTACCTTCGTGATGCCGAAAGCCCAATTACAACGTTAAAGTTTCCAAACATCAGATAAAGTTGTAGACACCTTTTTAGGATTTAGATTTTTTTTTTTGTTTGTTTTGTTTTATTAATCCCACATACGCGTTTTTCTCTCTCCTCGCTATATATAACGGGTTCCCAGTAATTTCTGAACACGTATTTGCTACTTCTATTGCTATTTAGGTAATTTTAGCCTTATTAACACGCATTTATTTATTTATTTTTTAGAAAAAAAGAAGTCTACACGAAACTAAAAATTAAAACAATCTTACAAATGTTTGCAATGTCTATTGCTACTCATGCAATACTTACTACATGTTTATTTTTTATTGCTTAGATTAAAAAAATAAAAAATAAAATCAAACAAATTAAACGAGAGCACAAAATTAAAGAATGAACTAATAATACAGAAGTATTCACTGTTTTAATATTTATTCTAACTAGACGTATTGTCTTAGAAACCAACGAAGAGAGAATTTTGTGTAGCAATGCCCATTTTTGTTAATCCTTTTGAAGCACATCCTGTCAGCAATACAAAAGAAACATTCCTCTCTCAAAACCAGAAAACGGCTCGTTAAAGGGGCTTTTATGAAAGCAAGGAAAGCATATCCTATTCTCGCGCATCCCATCTTGTTGGGATATAAAATATCCACCACTTTAGGGAAGACTGAGGACGGTTGTGACACGGGGCGGTTGTGACAGTCGTCATATTATCTGAACCATAATTAATACCTGGTTGAAGCAAAGAGAGAGAGTATCAGCATGTTTGAAATGTACACTTTGACATAAAAACAACTTTAAACCAGCTCACAGGCTTTACTAAGGGATCTATTGGGGAGCAAATGAAAATTGTCACAACCGTCCCCAGTCTCCCCTACCCTCGTCCCAGTCCTATTGATATTTACGCCATGTTTGCCTGATTTCTACGTATTTATTGTTTATTTGCTGCTATATGAAGATTGAAAGTGCGATAAATTCGAAATGCAACTGAGTCAACAGTTTCGGGATGAAGCCAGGAATGCTGTGAATGAACTAAAGCTTTTAATTCCCATGAATTTCGAGCGTGTAAAGTCTCACACTTATCGGGAAGCTTGCAAAGACACCTTAAGTGAGTTTTTATCTGTTAAGAAACCGTCTTTTGCTAGTGTCGTTGCGCCATCAGTGGATAGTGTCCCCGTAGTTTCCTCCAAGCCTGCTGACTTAACTGGTACCAACAAACAAGTTGATGTGCCCTTTGATGGCAAACAGATGAAAACCAAGATCGTCATAAATGGTGCTAACAAGTCTGCTGGCTTAAAAATTATCCCCAAGTTACCGAAAAGGAAATCTTTATTTTTATCGAGGTTAAGTCCGGATTCGACAGCTAAGCAAGTGCTCGATTTTTTAACACCTCTGAATCTGGATTACGGGCAATGCAAAAAATTGGCAACCAAGTATGACACTTACTCCTCTTTTCACATTGAGGTATGTGAAAACGATTTTTCTAGCTTAATGAATCCAACAGTGTGGCCTGAAGGATCCCTTGTTACCGAATTCTTTGGTCGTTTACGCAGCGATCGTGTGATACCGGACGAGATTGCTAGTTGTGGGATTCTGACCCCTTATAACGATACTGAGAAATGACTTCATATTTACTACCAAAACGTCCGCGGCCTGAGAACGAAAATTCCCGATTTCTATAGCTCGGTTTCATCAGATAATTTTGATATAAGTTGCCTCACTGAGACTTGGCTTTGCAATGATATTGACTCAGATGATTTATTTGATAAGAGATATATTGTTTTTAGGAGGGATCGTGATTTTGTTGCCAATGACTGTAAGCGTGGAGGTGGTGTAGTTATTGCTGTCAAGAACTGTTTTTCTGCTGTTCGTATTGATATGCCGGACTTAGACCTTGAGTCTTTGTGGGTTTTAGTTAATCTAAGGTTCTCCCGTAAAGTATTGTTGTGTGTTATTTATTGTCCACCTGGTTTCAATAGTGATAAATATCTCAAGTTTTTTGACTGTTTTGATCGTTTTATTTCTTACGATAATTTTTTTATATGTGATGATTTTAACCTGCCTAGTATCGGTGATGTGGACAATGTTCATACCATGGATTCTTCTGGAAGAAATTTATTTAATTTTATGAATCTGTATGACCTTAAACAATTTAATAATGTTCTCAATTATAATAACAAATACTTAGACTTAATTTTATCTAATATTCAGTATTGTGATATTTCTGTTGATCGTTGTGATATTCCTCTTGTCTCAGAAGATCTGCATCATCCGGCTCTTGTAATTGATGGTAAATTTATGCTTGAGCGTTATAGAAAATGTGCTAAAAATACTAGTTATGACTTTAAGAGAGCTGATTTTTTACAAATGTTTTGTATGTTTTCTGAAATTGACTGGAACTTTTTAAACGCTTTTAATGATGTTAATTTGGCAGTCTCTGGGTTTTATAATATTTCATTCAATGTTTTTAATAAAACTATTCCCATGAAAATTAATAACAGGAAATTTCCTTTCTGGTACTCTACTGAAACCAGGAGGTTGATAAAGCATAAGAAAAAAGTTCGCAATTTGGCTTTAAGAAGCGACGATCCCAGTATGCTTAGCGAATTCAGAACTCTCAGATCTATTCTTAAGAGCAGCATTAAGGATGATTACAGTAAATATTTGCGTATAACCGAAAATAATCTTATTTCTGATCCTAAGAAGTTTTGGTCCTATTTTAATAAAAACTACTCCCCGCCTAACAAAATGTTTTACAACAATATGAGCTTTGATAATGATCGTGATATTGCTGGGTCGTTCGCTAACTATTGTTTATCAAACTAGTACTAGTTATGACAGGAATTTTAGTCTTTATGACAATAATGTGACCTAATTAAGATTGATAAAATTACCTATGATGATGTTATATTTGCCATTGGTGCTTTAAAGTCCTCTTCAACCGTTGGGGTTGATAATGTGCCTTCTTTTATTGTTAAAGGTTGTGCTGATGGGCTGATCTGTCCTCTTCTTATTTTGTTTAACCTTTCTTTAAAGACAAACAATTTTCCTGATGCTTGGAAGCATACTAAAATTATTCCTGTTTTTAAAGCAGGAAATAAAAATGATTGCAGAAATTATCGCCCTATTGCTATTTTGAGCCCTTTTCCTAAAGTTTTTGAAACAATTATATATAAAAAGCTCTTTTGTCAAGTTAAAAATTTAATCTCACCTGCTCAGCATGGTTTTTTCCCCAAACGTTCTACGAGTACCAATTTGTTTTGTTTAACTAATAAAATAATTTCTTCATTTGAAAGTGGTGGTCAACTTGATGTTGTTTATACTGATTTCGCAAAAGCGTTTGATGTGGTTGACTTCGGTATTCTTTTGCGGAAATTGAACTACATTGACTTTCACATTAATCTTACTGACTGGTTTTTTTCTTATTTAAGTTGTCGTATGTTATGTGTTTATATTAATGGTGCTATTTCAAATGATTTTACTAATACTTCTGGCGTGCCGCAAGGCTCTAATTTAGGACCTTTGCTTTTTATTTTATTCATTAACGATATATGTAATATTTTTCAACATTGTGATTACCTTCTTTTTGCCGATGATTTGAAACTTTTCAGAGACATTCGTACTGCCGCAGATGTTACTCTTTTACAAATCGATTTGGATAATTTGCGCCAGTGGTGCATTCAAAATAAGCTTTTTTTGAATATTAGTAAATGCAATGTTATGAGTTATAGTCGTAGATCTGAGCCATTCATTCATTCGTATCAAATAGATAAACAGTGTTTGTCGCGTCTTGACTTTATTAAGGATCTGGGGGTCACTTTTAGTACTAAGCTTGATTTTGCACTACACATCAACAACATCGTTTCAAATGCTTATAGGGTTCTTGGTTTTCTTAAACGAAAGACTAAAGATTTTTCTAATGAGCAAGCAATTAAAACACTTTATTTTTGCCTTGTGCGCTCCAAACTGGAATACTGTAGTCTTATTTGGGATCCCTACTACAATAACAAAATTAAAATTATTGAGCAAATTCAATCCAAATTTATTTTTTATTTGTGTTACAGAACCCATAACCATGATTTTTTGACGTATTCATACTCTAATTTATGCAATATTTATCATGTTCCAAACCTTAAGTCACGCCGTGAACTTTTGTGTCTTCTTTTTTTTTATAAAGTACTTAACAATCTAATTGACTGCTCAGATATTATTAATTCCATCCGTTTTGCTGTTCCAAATAGAACTCTTAGGAGTCATCTGTGTTTTACAAATATTTTTACAAAGTTTAATTATGTTGATAATTTTTGCCTTTTTAATATTAAACTTTTTAACTCTCATTGTCGCGTTTTGGATATTTTTAATATGTCTTTTAATAATTTTAAGTCTATTTGTTTTAATATTTTAAATGTGTAATTTGTTTGAATTCGTTTATTGTCTTTAAAATGTTTACAAAATTTTAACTCCTTGTCGTGTGTCAGATATTTTTAACCTGCCTTTTAATTGTTTTAAGTCTATATGTTTCAATATTTTTAGTGGATGATTTGTTTTATATGTACTTGTTTTACTTGCCACTGTAATTGGATTTATCTGTAATGCGCAATACTTTGAATAAATAAATAAATAAAAATTACTTGGATAAAAAAAAATCAAACAAAATAAACGAGAGCACAAAACTAAAAAATAAACTCATATTACAAAAATATTCACCGATTCAATATTCATTCTAACTAAAAGTATTGTTTTAGAAACCAACGAAGAGATAATTTTGTGGAACAATAAACATTTACGTTAAGTCTTTTGAAGCACATCCTGTCAGCAATACAAAAGAAACATTCTTCTCTCAAAACCAGAAAACGGCTCGTTAAAGGGGTTCTTATGAAATCGAGGAAAGCATATCCCATTCTCGCGCATTAAGAAAGCAAGATCTCGTTGGGATATAAAATATCCACCACATTACCCGCGTCCATTTCAGCAGCCACAAATCAAATCGAAGCACAAAGCAAAAACCTCACTGACCGGCCCTTACTGTAAATCAGAACTTTTATCAAAGCATTGAAGAAAACGTGGGATTCTTGTTGCTTGGTATGAAAACAATGCTTTACTCTCCCATAAATTATTAAAATTTATTTTTTTTCTCCTCCCCGTTGGAGAGAAAAAGTTAAGCGCAAAAACCTTTAGTTCTCCCAAAACTGATGTGAGGTGATTTTCTGCAGCTGCAAGAGCTCTCAGCATTTGAGGGAATGTTAAATAAGCGACGCATTGATTTTCGAGTAAAATATTCGCGCTTCAAATGCAACCGTCGCATTCCTTACCCAGTAACTAGGAACGCTTAGAATAAAGCGCTTAGTAGGAGAATGTATGAGCTAGTCATGGCATGTGAAGTCTGAAATGCAGAAAACTTCTGCATTTTAAACTCAGATTTTAATACCAGATAAATACCAAACTTATCTTATTGCTTGTAGTCTTAATATTGAAAGGACAGTAAAACGAGGTGTAGAGGCTTAAATTTGAGAGTGTGGATAAAACTGAATTGCACTAAGCGCTAACATTGCATTGATATATGCATATTAGCATACGTCATAAAACTTTCAGGTCAAATGCGTGAACTATGTTAATTTTATTTATAAGGAACTTGTTTGATGACTTTTTATATACTTTTATGAACAATATATGTTTTATTAACATTTATTCGTTATTTTCATTCATTTCATTTCGAGCTGTATATTTGGTTAATAGTGTATTTCGTTTCAATTACTATTTAAAACAAAGCGTTATGTTCGCAATCAGCATTTGAATTCACATTTTAAAATTATGTATCTTAGATCTAAAAATATAGGTCTCAAAATAGACTCCTCCAGAGTCAATATATTCATATAGTCATACTCATATAGGTCATATAGTCATATGGTCAGAGTCATATAGTCTCTAGCGAGAGTTCTGACCAGCAGAGAGTTAGGACAGGCATTTTTAAGAACCTTGTTTTTCCTCTCCCGTGAAAGCCGCCCTTGACTGAATAAAATAATGCCAATCACATTTTGAATGAAACTCAACTTGTCCGAAGCCTTAACTTGTTCCGTGATTAATTTGGTAGTGATTGTTTAATGGAACGGTGAGTCTTCCAATCGGTTTCAAGGGATTTTGAAACTCAAAAGCAATTTTTGAAAGCCATAAAGTGGTTAGCTATGAATCCCGTTCTAGAAGGCCACCAATAACCTTACAGACTAAACTGTGTAACTGAAACCTTTAAATCATGGTGTCTTTTGAGTATTTCTGGAATGGTGCATACATTAAATATTTAAAAAAACTACTGTTCAAGGCTCTGTGATGCATTATTTGCAAATGAGAAAAATGCACGAAATTGTTTACCAATCGTTGGGCGGATATTTAAGATATCAAACATTTTCCTGTTACCCTACAGTTCTAACATGACTTTCCTTGACTTGAAAACCTTAACTTCCGTTACTTGAAAACTAACGTAAAATAACATTTTGATAATGTTAACATGATCAAAGAGACTTGTACCAAGACTCCGAAGGTCATTAGAAAAAAGACAGAACAGTGACTCCTCCAATGCTCGGAAATCTGGCTGGAAGTGATACATAAAGTTCGGAGTTGTCTATTTTGAAACATTTAAACATATTTTAACCCTCAGATCAATAAATATATTGTAACATACTTACTTTTCAAGCAGACCAATATTCAAATGATCAATGTTTGAAAATTCACGTCTAATTGAAATTTCAGCCGACTTTTATCAGGTTTCTTCAGAGTACAAGTGAATGTAAAAGAGAAACCTGTATATGGCGCTCTATATGGTTATTAATTGTAATTAACAATGCACCAAATTATTGATTTAGAAATTTAAAGCTATTTTCAAGCTTAAATCAGTACTATAGCACGTTTTCATTTAAATAATATGAGCATGAAAGACGCAATAGCTGGCAACATTTTCGGAAGACAACCATTACTGAGCATTCCATGTCTAATGGTCATCAACCCCTTTACAAGCAAACTCAAGTGCTTTCTAAAATTCTTAATCAACTCGTCAATTCTTAGGGAAAGCTATACAAATATATAAAAGTACAAGTATCAATAATGGATTTTTTTGTTATTTTTAAACTAAACATATTTTGGATTCCAGTACTTCAGAATATACCAATCAAGCGTAATCTCAAGGTTAAAGATAATGATCTAATCAGATCTTTTTTTCAAGAACAAGGAAATGAGATTTTCATGAGCAGCTTCATCATCAAGTCTGAAATTGGTGCCCTGTCAAATGAGAATGAGAATAAGAACCTTATTGCTCGTCGCCATTGATAAGGACTTGAAGAGTATAAATATCAAAATAATTTAGCATCAAAGAAGTTTCAAAAGGCAACAAATTGTAGGTCGTAGTGAAAGGCACGAATCAAATGCGATTTCAAAACCAAAGAGGATAAGCCTTTCATATGTCCGCTCAAGAGTAATGCTTTTAGGCCAATCAGAAGTTGTACTATCAAATCTGAGATTGATATTCTATCCATTAATGATTATGCTATATGTCTAAATATATATTTTTCGTACAAGCTTCTCTTTTGAATTCATTTATGTTCTTAGAGCTAAATATAGATCAATGGATTAATATGATTAATAATGCCTTAATCATCAATAACCTTGTTTAAGAAAACTGTAGATGGATTCTGTTCATTAAATAATCAAAATTGTATGTGCTCCATGTTTACCATGTGCGCTGAAAATACATTTTTAAGCATTTTTTGATGTATGCTTAGTCAGTCAGATAACTATGAAATGCCAAAAATAAACATGGCACTAAGCTGTTTTTCCCCTCTCTCTTTAAGCTGAATTTTATTTAATTTATGTGATAAAAAATGATTTCTTCCCCCATAAACGAGTAAGTAGTAGGATCAAAATTCATTAAAATAAAAATGAATGAAATGCAATGATTAATATATTTGAACCGTATTTATTGTTTAACTTTTTTTAATGATCACTTAAATTGTACATCTAAAGTAACTGAACTGTAAGCTACGTCAGATACAGCTAATTAAACCGAAACGTTCTTATAACAATTTTTAGCTCCCAATGACAATTTAAGCTGCGGGAATTAAAGTGGTTACATTGCTTTTATTTTAAGACAATTAATTATTTCGAAAACGCATGAAATAAAAGGATAATGCGATTAAAATTAGAAGAGATCTCAGTTTTGATCTCTCTCCCTTTTTTTTTCTTTTCAATTATTTCTATAATCATCAAAGTTTCTTGTGAATAACGTACTTTCTTGATCAAAAGTTGCATTTTATTAAACTTCTTTCAGTTATTTTCTAATTTAATTTGCCTTCAAACTTCTGTGCGCCAGAGAGGATTAAATGTAATTAATAAAATAGCATTAGTGTTATCTGTTCACAATGATTGAACGACAACTGTCGCAAAAATAATTTGATGGAATGTACAAAGATTTAAGGCTTAGTTTTCAATTTAAATGGATTTTTCAAAAGAATTGATTTTTGTTTTCTCTCATAGCACTTATAAATAAGCACAGAGTTAAGCATATAAAAGGTAATTGATCTTTTCAAGTTCTAAAATAAAATCATTTAATGCGTATATTTTAATTTCTCCCAGCAATAATTTTATTGAACTCATATTTATATATCTACCTAAGTCATAGGTAAATTAAACATAATTTTGTTTTTCCATGACTATTTTAGTAGCTTCTTTTGTTTTTTTGTTGAAAATTAGTATGGAATATCAAATATGTATATCAGCTAGAATGTTAAGTAAATAATTTGATGATTAACATTATAATACGTTGAATTTGTAAGAAAAGCAGTCGAAAACTTTGTACAATAAATGAAGTTAAAAATACAAGACAACGTGTCTAAAAGTACAAATAAAATATTAAAAAGGAGTTTGAAAACTCATAGCAAATAGCTATTTCGGGGCTATTACAAATGAAGCCCCATTATCAGTGCGAAAAGATGAAAGGTTCAACTGACCACAGTCAAGTGAACAAGGAATGCGAGACAAGCGAAGGTAAATACACCGAACAGAAAGAGTAAGTCCGCAGAAACGTTACGGGTCAAAGAGGACAACTGTGCAACAAGGATTGCGTCACAGACGAAAAAGTTAAAAAAAAAAAAAAATATTTCCAAATATTAGGGAAAGGAGAGGTGCTAGACAGATCGTTGACAACTAAATCAGAATTTTTCCAGATATAATAGAATTCCCAAAAATCTAAATCAAAAATCGAAGAACAACTATAGATAATTTTTGCAGAGGAAAAATCAAAAATATGACCACATGACCAATAGTGTTAGACAATGGAAGAGCGTTTAAAATCTATTTTTTAACGCAATGTTCATGTTCTTTAACTCGGAATTTTAGAGCCCGTCGTGTCTGTCCTATATAAGTTAACTTGCACTGGCATGAAATATTATAAATCCCCCATCTATCAAGACCCTGAACTGGATGTTTGAGTTGCGAAAATTGAGACTTATTCAATGGAGAAAAGGCTGTTGCCTTTTCATCAGCTTTCAGCTAGCCAGAATTTTAAAAAAGTTCAATTTTTCTGTCGCCATTTCTCCAGTAAATAAATTGCAATTATCGCAACTCAAACATCCAGTTCAGGGTCTTGATAGATGGGGGATTTATAATAATTCATGTCAGAGCAAGATAACTTATATAGGACAGACAGGACGGGCTCTAAAATTCCGAGTTAAAGAACATGAAAATTGTGGTAAAAAACAAGATTTTAAACGCTCTTCCATTGACCAACACTGTTAGTCATGTGGTCATATTTTTTTTTTTCCTCTGTAAAAATTATCTATAGTTGTTCTTCGATTTTTGATTTAGATTTTTGGGAATCCTATTATATCTGGAAAAATTCTGATTTAGTTGTCAATGATCTATCTAGCACCCCCCCTTTCCCTAATATTTGAAATTTTTTATTAAAAAACTTTTTCGTCTGTGACGTAATCCTTGTTGCGCAGTTGTCCTCTTTGACCCGTAACGTTTCTGCGGACCTACTTTCTGTTCGGTGTATTTACCTTCGCTTGTCTCGCATTCCTTGTTCACTTGACTGTGGTCAGTTGAACCTTTCATCTTTTCGCACTGATAATGGGGCTTCATTTGTAATAGCCCCGAAATAGCTATTTGCTATGAGTTTTCAAACTCTTTCTTAATATTTTATTTATACTTTTGGACACGTTGTCTTGTATTTTTAACTTCATTATAATGCGTTGTACAAATGCATGAATTTTGCTTTTAAGTTAAACTCACATGTTCTAATTTTCCAAACCACTTGTAAAGTTGCTTTAATACATTTTATTACTTAAAAAAAAAGACACACACTGAAACGATAAATCGTATTCTCTGAAAAAAGGAGAATTCGTATTTACCATGGCAAATATATTGTGGTAAGAATCTTACTGCATTAAAAATTGGTTTACTTTTCAAAAGGTTTTTTAACAAAATTAAACAAGTAGCAGAACAAACACATTATCTCTTCCTGAAAGCATTATCGCAGGAATGTATAAGCAAAGCTTTGTTCAAGAACTCCAACAATGATGTTTAATTTTATTCGTCACCTCTTTATGATACACATACTGAGTTTTGTTTCGAGTCTTACTACACATTTCTCGAATTCTTGAACGTATTTTCTAATTATTATTATTATTTTTTTTTTTTTTTGTATTTTAATCGAAAAATCAAATTAATCTGTTATTTTTATTTCAAAGAATATCAGTTTTTAGTCGGATCCATATTTTGCAGCTAACCAACTGCTTTACCACGAATCAATTATAAGCAGTTATCAGAAAAAATAAATCTTTAAATAATGTTTAATTGAAATGCGCAACATCTTCAAAAATTATAAGCTATTAAAAAAATTCCTAAAGTAAGAAATGATTCGTATGTGCTTTTTCTTTTAATTTATTGTCGTTAAAAAATCTTGTTTTTTTATATCCGGGATATTTTTTTAAATCATATTCATTTATTTGACATAAACCTAGTGCTATTTTAAGAAAGAGCTCCTTGATTATATCGAAAATCATTTGATTTCATAGATAAAACAAAAGGCTTCAATAATTTTCAAATGAGTTGAAAAATAGCCCATAAAAAAGTTTCATTTCAAATATTCACCGATAAACAAATCCAATGCGTTTTTAATTTATTATGACACATATCAAACTAAACGCTACTTTCTTTGCCAAAATTATGAAACATAAATTCCGTAATTCCAACAGCTTTCTCTGTGTAATCGCGGCACATAAAAATTGTCGCCAGGTCGTTTGCAGAGAGCGCAGTGAAACACACACAGCGATAGCGAGTTTAACTGATAGCACTTCGGGGACCAGCATTGCAATTCAGATACCGATGACGGTCGCCATGGCAGCAAAGGATTTGAAATATTGCCCGAGAATTAAACTGCAAAGCGAAACCTCCCGCGTTTATAGTATTGCAAACAAACAGAAACTTTGTGGGGTCGAAACGATTAGGCCTAAAGGATAAAATCGTCGCTCTGATGTGATTAAATACGGCAAAGGCGGCGCAAATCAAGCAACCCCCATTTTAATGAGTAGGGGCCTGCGTATACTACTACATATTTGTAAGGTTGTTAAGATTGAATCGTGAGATATAAACTTCTGGTTTGCGAATGCGGGAGTTGACTTATGCGTTCCCATTTTCGCAGCTGCGCACCGGAACGGGGCGCACATAACTTCAGTGTCGATCATCGGCACGTCGATTCGGAGCTTCCGGCGGGGGATGCACAAATCATAGCGAAAGGGGATCACTAATCGAATCTTCCCCTCTAACGAAATGGAAATCTGAATCGAATTCAAAGATCTTTGTTCCTTGAAAATCTGTTTGCAGAAAATCATATTGCTTCTCCCCGATCAAGTCGCTTGCATTTTTTCCTCTGCTTTATTCTTATTATTATTGCATTCCGTGCGAAAAGGAATGTTTGAAGTGATAATTATTTAATTTTCTTTCTTTCTTTTTTTTTTTTTTTTTTTGCATACTTCTCAATTCTTTGAATTCGCCTCAGCAGAAGAATTTGATATTTAGCAATTATTTATTTTAGTAAAAAGTTATGTTATTTTAATTTAACCTTGAGTAGGCATGGACATAGTTTAAAATTTTCTTTGCTTGCATTCAGTGAAAATCAGAAATATTTTGCTACAAGACAAATATGATTAATACAAAATGATTATTATTATTGTTTACTTTTTTGATTAAAAAATATTTATAAGAGAAACTTTAAATGCAGGAAGCTCTTACAAAACTTCAACACATTTTTCAGCGTTAAATTGAAACAGCGACAACGCTGAAAGAGTCGAAGAAGTTGAAATGTGGAAAGGGGAGCTAAACGATGGAACAGCTGATTTAGATTTCTTGTCCTTTTCTACAGTAAGAAAGGGACTTTTAAAGTTCGGAAACAAAATTTTTATGTATTTCCAAAGCTAAACGTTTTACCTGATGATAAACAAAATATTTCAAATGTAAATGACGATACTTTATTAAAGTTGTACCACAAATGCGTATGGACGATTCTCTGTAAACTTGTAATTGGCTGTCCTGACCGAGTATTTTAAAAAATAATAAAGTGTAATAAAGTAATTATCGCTCTTAATACAAGTAAAGCATTAATACTCTGTGGCCCAATTATATTTGGAGCGATAACATTTTTTTTTTCCAGAAATTATCTAAGCACCGAAAACACAGTCCCCTGGCATGTCCCAATCCAATAGTTTAACACTTAAAGGCAATATTTAAAAAAAAAACCTACTAACACTACATAAATTTGGCAATTGATATATAAAAATAGAATAATGCAGCTATATCTTATTTATGAAATAAGGTCTAATTACGCATTTCTAAAACTTAAAATTGTCATGCAAATTCTGTCCGGAATTTTATCAAACAGTCCACTGCCACAAATTCAAAGCTGATTACTCTTGCAAATGTTTTTTAGTATGAAGTTTAAAGTAATCAGTGTGAATATGCTGAAATTGCTGAGAACGGTGTTGAAACGATACTTTGCTTAGTTTGAGAGCCACAATTATGATGAAAGTATGCATCAGGGTCGTTGCAAACAGTCCTCTGGGAAGTGATTTTATTAATGTCAATTAGTTTAATTATGAAACATATTAGTTATGTACACGATTTGTGCCTAAATTTATAGGTAGTCTCGTAACTAATTATGTTCCAATAGTTTTGCAGATATTACGCAACAAAGAGCAAAAACACAGTCATGTGGCACAGTCCCCTGCCAAGTTATACTAGGCAGGGGACTTACTTCCTATCATGATTTATCAGAAAACACAAGCTTCAATGGACCCTCTTTCAAACCAAAGTAATAGATTTATTTTCTGACCAATAGTATTACAATTATACGAACATTTCAAAAAACCATGCCCGGACAGATTTCGTGTGAAAAATGACGAGTTTACAGAGAATCGCCTGTATATTATAGAGTTTTAACAATTCATAAATTCAATACTAATACATGAAGTGTAAACTATTTTTTCTTCGTTACTATTCTTCATGGAGTTTCATTAGACACACGTGTTATTTTCTTACTTGTTAAACTAAGTGGTTGAGGAAAGCTGGAAATTAAACGTATCTTTGAAAAACCAAATTTAAAAGACAAAGTAGTAAAGATAAGAATAGCTTATTTAAATACATTGTACTGCTCACTAGTTGCATTATACGTGAAATAATAAAGCTTAAAAAATGTGCTAAGTTCATGAAAAATAATTGTTTATTTTATGAGTTACTTAAGAATATTTACTACAAGTTTTTATGAAAGAAAAACAATAATAATTTGAATATTGACTGAATTTGAGGCTAAGGAATAGGAAAATGATGGATTTCAGCTCATGGAGTTTTAAACCATCCGGCTCCTGACTAACTCCGACTCTATAATCCTAAAGTCGGTCCGACTCCACACAGGCTTGTTCGAAACATCTACATAGAAAAATTAATTTTACAACTTTTTAATTTGAAGGGTCAGGGGGAAAACCACGGTAGTCACATTTGATTCATTTTGAGAAAAACGAAATTTAAACTTTACGAACTCATAAACTTCCCCAGTATACTTGTTCTAAAATAACAATAATACATGGACTACAGTGTTTTTTCACGAATATTGCATATACTAAACGAAATTACACTTATTTTTCTAACAGGTGGTAGCATCAGTTTAAATTCAACAAAAAGTGGACTACCGTGGTTTTTCCCCCTGACCCTTCATTTTTTAAACACAGAAAAAAAAACATCGGTTTTTCTCATTAGCCCTCTCGCATCGTAGTTTTTTGTCAAAAAAGGCTCAAAATTTGCAGTTTTTTATTGTATATTTTGAATCTACATATATTTTGGAGTTAATATTACAAAAAAAAAAGTCAAAGTTTTTGTTTTTTTTTAATTTTCAAGATATAATTAGATCGTAGAAAAAGGTTGTCGTAACATTAAACTTCTGGTACATTTCTAAAAAATGTGAACAACTAGAGAAATGTGTTAGTCCTCATCTAATTGAACAATTAAATATCACATCATAGTCAAACTGATACCATGAACGGGGAAAGAGTGGGTTGCACAGTTGCATAGACGGCAAATATGCATCCGGCGGAAATCGCGGGTTGCTCAAATTTTGCTACTTTTATCTTGCCCGTGTAAATTGGGGGATGCGCAGCGAGAGGGTTAAGGCGTATTTGTGTAAATTTCTGCTATAGTTAAACAGCGAAGAGATGGCGGAAACGGACCACTTCATTTTGAAATAGGATGGATCAGCCAGAACGCGTAAGCAGTGAAGTCGTCAGCTCTCGCTAATCCAACCTATTTTTTAATGAAGTCGTCCGTTCTACCCGCCATCTCTTCGCGGTTTAACAATAGTTAGCTAAGAATTCAATTCGATTAGTTTGTGTATGATGAATGACATTGTAAATTTTGTTTTATAAAACAAATTAAATGCAATGACATTTGCATTTAAAATGACATTGTTTTTTTTTTCTTTCTTTACGCCTCCCCCGACTAATAAATTTAACCCTTCACTGCACGATTTTTTATATTTTCATGAAAAAAATCATTTGTTACCTTCTAAATAGCCCTGAGTTCAGGAAAAATGAAGAAAAAAATTAATCTTAAAAATGTGCACCAAAAATGATGTTTTAATTGTTTGTTCTATATATGGCACAAAGCACATACCATATGCTTTGTATACCGATACGTGTAATAATCTACAATGTGTTTTGTGCCATAAGTGGTATAAACAAATTTTACACTAAGTGTATTTAAACATTTTTAGAACAAAGGAAATAATGACTAAGCACACTTCTAACGGAAATGCAGACACTCTTTCTTTCAAAAGCAAAAACTGTAATACCTAGACTAGTGCAACTAACTAATGCATAAAAATCACACTAAACTGTTATAGCAATGTTCCAGAAGGGGCACAAAACTCAGTTTAATTGCATTTAAAAATCATAGGAATATATGAGGGTTTATTTGGTTTGTGCCAGATCTGGCACACCGTGCAGTGAAGGGTTAAAGTTTTTAAGCATGAATTTGCGTGGTTTTGTTCTCTTTCGATAAAATTTACATTGATTGTATACCCTTTGCTCTTCACCCCCCCCCCCCCCCCCAACTCTTTTCTGTTGAAAACATCGATATGAAAGGTCTTTTGCTAATTATTTCTGCAAGAAATCACTAGAAAGACGGAATTATTTAATTTTTTTCCTTCAATGTAGGACGCACAGAAAGTAATGAATTCGTGAAAAATTTGTCATTCAAAATTTTGTGCAAAATTTTCATTCTACTCTCCGTCGAAAAAATGTTAAGTAGCGTTTTGGAATGCTCTAATATGAACTTTGAACAATCAAAATTTCTACCTTTATAATGAGGGAGTTAATTACCATGAGTTTACTCGTATCCTCTGTACGTACGTCTTTCGCATGGCTCATAAAAATTGTGTGATACAAAGTTTTATTTTGTATGGAATCTGATTGTGATCGCCCCTGTGAATTCCAAGCTCATTCATCCTATGATTTTTTTAAATAGTTTAAAATGTTTTTGTCCAGCTCTAGTAACATTTAAATAATTTTGCGAGTGATTTAAAGTTCTAAACGCAATCTGTTGCTTAAAATTTCTTTCCGTGTTTCGAACACCCGTGTTCAAAGGTTTCTTCCTGCCAAGGTAATGCTGTAACTTATCTAATAACTGTTATTGAAGTCTTTTAACAATTATTTCAAGCAATTGACTTTTAGAAAGTTTAACTCTCAACTTTTTCATAAATTTAAATTTGCTAACTGCAAAATTTTGTGCAAACTTTCGTAGAAATTTCGTAGTGTAATACTATAAAGTTTCGCTTCCAGAGCTTTCTGTTTTTTTCAATTTCTAAAATTGAAAACAATTCTAATAAATCAGTCATTAAGGAATCTCGCGTTTCTGTTCCCGAGCTAGGAACTAATTTTTACCAAACTCGAACACACCATACGAATGCATATCGTAATATTTAATCACAATTCGTAATATCTTCGTATAATAAAGCCAATCTTCTAAAATTTCAAAAAATTCAACAATACTTTCATTACCCGACTATTTAAATGGAAGATTTTTTGTTTAACTTGATCTTTATGATAAGTTATCATCGATTTTCAATTTAGCTTATTTCTCAACTTAAATACTATTACGAATTATTAGAAAAGTTAAAGCAAATATATAAATATCAGTAATCTACAAATGCAAAATGTTTCACTTGGCGAAGTAAACTAAAATATAAGTAACCTACCTTCAAAATAATTCAAAACAGGGTACAGATACAAAAACAGATGATCCGTGAATGCTTACCAACAGGAAGTATAGCTGCTGCTGCGTAGTTTCACAGAAATTGGTTAGCGCGCTTCCTATTGATTGGTGCACGCGGTAAAAACACGTTCATATTTCAAAGCAAATAACTTTCACGTGAGTCAACAGCTTTAGCATAATTAGAAAAAAAAAAAAACAAAACAAAAAAAAAAGATAAAGTTTCTGTAAAAACTACCGCATTTTGTTTATACTGTATACATACATAGTACAACATACCAATCTTTAACCATCATCGTTACAAGGAAGAAAGCAATGATTTCACAGGTGTGCTCAAAAATGACCTCTCCCTATATGTTCTGAAATGTGTTGATACATCATGTCTAATATCCAGGAACTTATAGGTAACCTTTTGAAATACTTCCTGTCGACCGGAATAGGTTCTTCAGAACACTTTCTTTGTTTTAGAGCCTATTTGGAACACATCATTCCGCACAATCACCGATTATAGGTTCACTTTTTCTCAAAGATTTCCAAAGACGTTGCTAATGTGTGCCGGTTATTTGCACTGTATAGTAAAAAGTCTTCAGGAAGCTTTAATCATCCGTAAAAGGTTCAAAAATTTAGAATTCACATTATATTTTTTGTTTTTTTGCAGCTCTTACGTTTAAGATGTACATTGTTGTTAGTCTGTATTTACTTATTCTGTACATTTTTATAAAATAGAGAAAGTCCCCCAAATTCGGACCGTAGTCTTTTTTTTTTTTGCCCATTACGTGGCACATACTATTGGTAGACATATTAAATAGTTTACTGCTTTAAAACAAATAGAGTGATCGCCATTGCTCAGAACGAGTCATTCATTTATGAGCAATGTTTGATTGCTTGTTCTTGTATTCTATGAAATTTATGACTTTGAAGGATTGCCACTTTACACCCAAACGGGTAAGAACCATCTACATTTACCTGTAGACGAAAGATATTATCATATTATGAATTTTAATTTTTTTTTTAACTTTTCATACTAACGAAACCATAATATCCCAAGCGTTTATTTTTCATAAGTCTCTAAGCCCCCCTTTATTAAATGTTCTTTGCATTACTCGGCAGCATATTTTCTAAAATAATATCTTATTCTATAGTGAAATATAATATGTTTCATTTTGAACGGAGAGTAGTGTCATCTACATGATCAATTTTCAAAATCAGTGAAAAGACCAAAAATGATTGGTATTCCGGGATCATAACCCACTGAATTCCTCAACATAGTTACATTTTCTAGTTCTTTAATGTATAAACATACAAAAGCACATGTATGAAATATTTCTTTTTTACATAGCTGACGAAAATTTAACACTTTTTTTTAACATAGTTTTCCCCCTTTAAGGGCTAAGTTCAAAAATTGCATTATCAAACATCTCTATACGAAGCTTACAACTGTAAGGTTTATAGCAACTAAATGAAGCATGTTTTAATACTGGACAAGTTTTTTTTTTTACTTAAGCTTTTTTTTTTTTTTTTTTGTTCAACTTTTTTTTTACAAACAAATTTCTACTTTTCCTATATTTGTAAAACAAACAAATAAAAAATGAGAGTTTTGCAGATTTTTCAGTGTATATTTCTGAAAAGTTAAAAATACCACCATTGTATTGTAATACTTACTCTGAGATGCTGAAATCATGTTTGAAATAGAATTTGATGCTTTGTTATTTTAAAAATAATTTAAACGTAAGAAAATATGGGAAAATAATTACGCAACTTCTTATTCATTCACTGATGCAAAACATTTCAAAAACAATAGGATACTTTTGTTGATCATGGTCTAAAGCTTTTTTCGTAAACCATTACGCCTTCAAAAAATTTAAAAATAACTCGCGAAATCATTTATTCACAAGACCAAAAAAGTAAATAAGATGTGATTTCAGAAACTTTTTTGTACACTGTTCACTGAAACGTTAAAAAAAAGTTTTAACATGCAAAAGAAAATGGAATACGGCGTAGAAGTTTTTCAACCGTTTCGTAAATTTTCAGAATTATGAAAAAATGGGAAAATTACAATGAATACGAATGTTAGCATGATTTGCTTGTGAAATACTTTGACAAAGAAAGTACTTTAAGAGAGAAAAAAATGAGGTAAGATCATTGTTAAAATGTATAAATGCTTTGTTCTGAGCATATATTTTTTGCCCTCCCATCTTAACTTTTACTAAATAAAGTTAATGAATGTAAAAAGCACATCTTATTGACATAAAAATAGATTTTCATTCATGATGCAATTCTGCAATCAACTGTCCTTTTAGAAATTCTTCCTACATAAGGTTGAATTGAAAACTCAACCTAATCTTCCTCGCAACTTCCTCTCGCTCTTATACGGACCTGAATTGCTATTTCTTCGCATACCATATACATAATATACAGGGTGTCCACTCCAATCGTGGACCAATAGCTAATTTCTAAACCGTTAGAGATAAGCATATAGTTTATTTAGGAAAAAATCTCCAAATTATGAAAGGAATCTTGGGTCTATTCAATGTTTTTCAAAAAATCAAATTTTGAAAGAGTTACGAAATTTAAATTTTTATACAGCCCCCCAGTCCTATCAATCATATTTAGTAAAACATTCTTGACACTGCAACGTTTAAAACTAAAAAAAAATCACTCTTCTACCACAAAAATTGACCGAGTTATGACGTTTTGAAAAATCAAGATTTTGAAGGATTTCGCATACGGTCCCTTAAGCGATGTCTCGATGACGTCATGAAATAATGCAAAATTTTGATTTTTCAAAACGTCATAACTCGGTCAATTTTTGTGGTAGAAGAGTGATTTTTTTTTAGTTTTAAACGTTAAAGTGTCAAGAATGTTTTACTAAATATGATTGATAGGACTGGGGGGCTGTATAAAAATTTAAATTTCGTAACTCTTTCAAAATTTGATTTTTTGAAAAACATTGAATAGACCCAAAATTCCTTTCATAATTTGAAGATTTTTTCCTAAATAAACTATATGCTTATCTCTAACGGTTTAGAAATTAGCTATTGGTCCACGATTGGAGTGGACACCCTGTATATGTATAATACATATATAGTAGCATCACTATAAGGAGGTAACCATCTCGGGTGACGATCTTCTGAGGGGTGATACCGAAAATATTTTAGAGTTCATGAGAAATTGCAAATTATAATTTCTACGTTTATGGGGCACTAATACGCAGGGAAACTGCAGACACGTGTTTCGGCGTTACAAGGAACGCCTTTTTCAATGCGAAAAATTGGGAGCTTATGGATGCACAGACATCCGACAAAAGCTTTGTCGGATAAGAAAATGTAATATTTCTAA
Organism: Uloborus plumipes; assembly: GCA_038373865.1. Lineage (NCBI taxonomy): Eukaryota > Metazoa > Arthropoda > Arachnida > Araneae > Uloboridae > Uloborus > Uloborus plumipes. The sequence continues at coordinate 29,741 of JAXGGA010000055.1, read as the reverse complement.
CTAAGCAACCTCAGCAATTTTTGGTGGTTTAATAGATTTACATGCTTTTTTTAAGCAATATTTTTAAAAATATTTTGTTAAAATATACTCGACCGGCAACGATATTCAAAAAATGTTAAAGATACTTAAATTTTCCTTCCCATAAACGGTCCCAAAGTGATTTAAATGACAATCTGCGTTTTCAACATTTTTAAAAAAGCAAAGCAGAACATGGCAGGAGAACTTTCTATTTAAATGTATTTATTCCATTTGCTTCTGACGAAACTCCAAAAGTAAAAATCTTGACACAACCGATTTCTTCAGACATCTCCTCAAATTATGCAACAAAAATATTAATAGCCATAAGTGCGAATCGTATTCTCATATTTTGATCTGCCATCACAGTGAAGGGGAGACAGGAAGCGGGTGCTACAGAGCTTCCAGAGCTGAAAGATAGTCAAGTGCACAGATTCATGCAAATCGTATGTTCTGAAGTCTGGTGAGAGTCACCAGGGTGTGACTTTGTATGACTGATCTATCCACAACGTTTAGTTGATAGAAAAGAATATTTTGCTATAGCGAGAACTGATTCAATTTTGGAAAGTGTCTCCATGTACGTATTTGTGTTTTGGCAAAAGAGAGAAAAAAAAAATGCATGTCATGCAAACGACACATTGGGGTTGCAGAAACTTAGTGCATGCTTTTCGAATATGCACATTAACGTATCGATGTTTACAAAAAAAAATTAAGCGTAGACAGACATTTCAAAATCAAGTTTTATGCAAATTATAATAAATTTATTTTTTTTTCCTGAAAGCTTTCAAAAACGTAACGACATTTAAGTTGATCATTCAGATATTCACTTTTTACAAAATCATCCCTTACAATGCCGCGATATTTTGTATTACAAAAAATAAAATAAAATTAAATTAAATTTAAAAGAAAGAATATTGAAAAGCATAATGAGAAAAGAAATTAAAAACTTAAACAAAGAAATTCAAAGATATTACAGAAAGAAAGTATAGAAAGAATAAAATATGATTTACTCGCGATAAAAATAAGCGAAACAATTTTGATGTCTAAATATGATTTTATTTTCGAAAAACCTTATGAGGTATTTTCGAAAGTAAATCAAATAAATACGGCGTTCAATTAGGATTGAAAATTTTAAAAGATTTTACCGAAAGAATGTTTCGTACAACTATGCTTAAAAACAAAAACAAAAAAAAAAAAAATACATTAATGAGTTAAATAAACTTTTCGGCGGCCATGAACATCTTAGCACGTATTTCAGAAATTACTTCAAACAGCTGTGATCGTGGAATGAAGCGTTGTTCATCGTTCGCATTTATTGGATTAATATATTCAAAAATGCAACGCAATATACATGATTTTACTTCCATACAAAGAAGATGAAAATCGTATTGAGGGAACATTATTTCACACTCTGCAGGCATCAGAGTGTTAAAATCGGAAAAGATATTTGAAAACACTTTTTAGATAGGAAAAAGTGTATCGATTATCTGTGGATTCGATTGCATATAAAAGCATTTCAGGAAATAATGTAATATAGACATTTGTCCGAAAGATCTTCGCAAAGATTTAATCCACCCAACTTTTTTTTGCACAATATTCAACTGAGCACTTTTGAATTTGTACTTAATTTTTTAACCGTCATTTCTTTGGGTATCAGTGAAACAAACTCTATATAATATGTGGTCAAATAGGAAGATTTGCTCAATTTAATCATTAACCAGGCGTGAGAAGTGAAGCATAAGCTAAAATATTTTCTTATTTCATTATACCGATATTTTTTCAAATGTTCTTATCTTTAGCTTCAATCACACGGGAATTGTTTAAAACTCTTCAACAATTTACATTGCTCTTAAACTATAAAAATATTTATCGCAATTTTTGAAAAGCGACAAAATACATTTTCTTCCCTTATGTAAATGTAAGAGATGCAAAAATACTTAACAAATTTGTCAGTGAAAAGCAAGTAAAAAAAAAGTCACGGTAGCAATGCAGGTACGCTAAAAACAATTATACTCTACTAGTTCAGATAAAGTATTACAAATTTGAAATATAAATTGAAATGTTGCGGCTGAAAAAACCTTTATATCAAAAAATATGAGCGGGTAAAAAATTTTGGGGGCAAAGAAAACTGAATTCAAGTACAATGCGAATTTGAGTTTCTTGTATGCACATACATATTTACGTTGAGTTCATGGAAAAAATTAACTAAACAGTCAACATTATTCCAAAAAAAGAAAACGCAATACTTTCTGATAACGAATATTTATATTAACTTTCAACTTTTAATATTTAAATGTTTTTGGAGCTTAGTTTCACGTGTGGATCATGTTTTAAAGGATTTGATAAAAATGATTACCATCTAGACAGCTCAAGTACTAAGAAAAAATGTCGAGTGCATGATGAATGACTATTTCCAAAAAAAAAAAAAAAAAAATCTTTATATACGACGACGAAAATATCTTTTAACTTGAAATTCATAAGTAAACCCTATGGTTGCGGATTCACTAAGCGAGATATTGTTTTTTTTTTCTCCACTTTATTCAACTCAGGTTGGTATCAGTACTGCAAAAAAGAGAAAAAAACAGTAAGAAAACGTTCCCATAACATCAATATTTTTTCCCACTCTAAATCAAAAACAAGAACAAAAAATATATCTTAGCAGTCAGAAGAAAAGAAAAACGCCCATTTCTTTCCTGGAATACACCTCCCCTTTGTTCCAAATTATATCCTTCACTCGATGTACAATGGCGTAACTACACCTATGCCTAGAAAGTTAAGGCCTGCTAACGGTCCTTCTCCGGATTTATTGTGGGAACGTAAGCCGTAAAGGCCAGGCGTTTCCACATTTACCTGCCTTCGACCATTACAGGGTCCTTTGATACAGACTCGCTTCCATTTCTTGCCTCTTCCCCAACCGTGGCGTTGCAATCTGCGTAATTCCGAATCCAAAAAGGAGAGAAAAAACGGGTATAAAAGATAAAATTCAGCTTGGATTTTTGAAGTATTATTTTTTATGGTATTTGAAAAGGAAACGTTTTTCTGCTCTTGTCTGGGAGTATAAAAAGGGGAAATAAAACCATAAATGCGGGGGGTGTCGCCTTTTTTTCTTCCTCCCTCCCCCTGCTTCGGCAATTTACGAACCAAATTTTCATGCTACTGCAGAATCCCGCGGCAAGTAGGATTTTATTTTTTATGAGTTCGGCAAGGGTTTAATGGTTGTTAAAAAGCGGTTAAAACAGACAAAGCGAAGGGTGGAGTTCAGAGAGTTCAATGGCTATTTTCATTTTTTATCGGAAGAAAATTACCCTGCCCTGTTCTTGATTCGCTTTTATATCGCTGCATGTTTTATAGGTTTTCTATAATCTACTTTTATCGCTTAAACTTATCAATTAAGCAATCTACTTTTATACATTCTTTGTCATGGGTTGCAATTTGTTTATGAATTAATCAAAGAAGGAAAAAATGCATCGCAGAGATTTTTCATCGTAAGGCTATGTTGTGATCAATATTGACTGCATCATTCAATGTAAAATGAATTATTCAAGTGACGAAACAACCAGTGTATTCTGCATGGTTTATTCAAATGTTCAAAGATACTTTACCAATATTAAAATTTTATTCCTATCGTATTGAGCTAGATATTTCTTTTTGTGACAGGATTAGTCCTAAAGTTTTATTACAGGTATTTTATTAATTTTGATGATACAAGATTACTGTATTAGATTTAGCTTAAATGCTCGTCAAAGTCTTCTGTGTGTACGTACATAAATTAGGGTCATTCGAAAACACTGAACATATTAATCGAAATATTGAACTTATATTCAAAACCCCTGCACGAGAAAAAAAAGCATTATTTATTACTTATAAGACCAAATTTCAGCGAAATTAAGTTATTGTTGGGCTTCTCTAATAACTTTTATAAAGAGTTTTGCCACTTTTAGCAATAATGTGTGTTCAATATTATAACTTTGTACTCATGGGTGAAGATATGCTGTCTTAATGCCATCAATTTTCATTATTTATCTTTTTTGGACAATAGAAAATGCTTTTTTTCAATCTATCAATCTCATTGAGTACTTAATTTGTTACAATATACGCTCTCTTATTTTCTGGGAATACTTTTGTTCATCTGGAATTTAAAGTACATTAAAAGTAATCATCGCGAAAATGCCGAAAAATCTGCAATTACTGCCTTTATTTTGATCAAATTACTCTCATTTTGTAAACTTCTACATCCATTACTTTTCATATTTTTTCTTCTTAATACTTTTAATTTATTTTTTTTCTTTGCTACCACAAACATTTAAATGTTAGCAGCATGTGCAAAATCAATCGAAAAAAATCACTGGAGCGGTTCTCGTAGGCAATGTGATAGAAATCGCATCACTATTTCTCTGACCAGCAAAAAATAGAATCGGAGATATGTGCATCACAAATCGCAAAAAGAAAAAAGGTCCCCGTCCCACTATGATGATAAACAAAGAGGGCTTTGAAAGTTCCACCGGGTCTTGCTTGAGACAATTGGTGGAAAATAAAATAATGAGCCGCACTCTCGTTCAAAGGCTGGCTAGGAAGCAAAAGTGACTACAGTGGGCAAAAAACATCAACACATGAGTATTGAGCACAGGAATCGCGTAAATACTATTAGTAATCTGGCTTTTATTAAATAATGAACTTATTTTGATTATTTTAACGCTGTTTGGATTTGCTTCTCCGATGACTCCACTTTTAGCATTTTGGTCGAAAAAAGCTCATTCTTCTGATACACTCGGAGAAGAAACTATTCCTCCGGGTCAATTCCAGTCCTCAGAATTTTTTCCAGACTGTCTAACACAGGGTGGGTCTAAATTCCGCAAAGCACAAAACCGTGACTCTATGGCCAATACAAGGAGTAATAATACGTTTTCTGTCATTTGTGCTTTTACTAACCTCTGCTACTGCTTACTTTTGCTCAATATATCCAACTATTGACTTAAAAACACAAGTAATATGTGTCATAGCTTTCAGGAAATGTGTGGACGGGAGTAGCAATGCTTGTATTTCCCTACATTTTCTTAGGGACGTGTCTGAAAATTTTTCCAACCATAAAAACAGTTCTTACAGTATCACGTTGCAATATTAATTTAATATTAAAATTTAATTACAAACTGTATCAATTTTTATTTATTAGTACCTGTTACGGTATTGACAGTAGTTTAAACCTAAACTTTCGAAAAATACTTTTAAAATCCTAAATATAACCTCACGTAAATAGCTGTTTTTACACATTGTTGACAAAAAGCGAAACAACCTCCCTTCTTTGTAAAATGAAAAAAACTGGTAATGTTTCCAATTCTATAAAACAATAATAAAGACACCAGGAGCAAGCAGAAAGAAAAAGGATTAAGGTTCGTGGTTTATATCTTCAGAAAGTGAGCCTAAACCAAAAATTACGCAAATTTGAGTAGTGTCCTTAATAATTTTGCCACTTATTGAATATACTGTTGGAGTGACTGATACCTGCTAATATTGCAAGACTTCTTGAAGAAGCTGATCACGTCGTCTAGGGAAAATTTGTCACCAGAGTTCCATTAAAATAATATTTCCTTAAGACGTTTCTGCACATTATGTTCAAGAAATTGATCTTATATGAGAATGACGAAGATGTACCTGTACCTAGGGTATTCATTAATCTTACTTTAGCTCTGCACGAATGTCGAAAGTTATACAACTCTTCAATGATGAAGTGCGAATACAAATCAATATCTTTCGAAAGTACAGTAATCTTCTGCATCGAAAACTTTTGATGTATAAGTAGCCATAGTACTTTTATCTGCCATTTGACTACGTAAACGTCAGAAAAAAACTAACAAAGTAAAATTTGAATTGAGCTTGTAATAAAAAAGAGAGAATAAAGATTTACATGTTTGACACGGAAAACAAATATTCGATAAACTATAGTATTTTTTAAAAATATAAGCATAATGAATTAGCCGCACTGATACAACATTAAATATAAGTATTTTTAGTTTAAAGTAAAAGAAAAACTGGGATGGAATAAATGTTACGCATGTTTTTAACATAAATATTCTTGTTTTACAAGTTATAGCGAAACTTATAGCATATAAGTTACGTGAAAAGCAGCGTATCAAGTCTTTAATTTCTGCAATGTAAATCAGTCCTTTTTGTACTTCATATTATGATATGATGCAAAATGTAACCTGCTAGCTGTATTTGAATTGCGTAAGTAGGAAATTCATAAAACGTAAGCTAAAACAGACTTAATTTCTTAAATGTAACACCTTATTTCTTAAGTGTTTTGAAAAGCGTAACGGCACAAAACGTTAACATTTAAAATGTTTTGGATTCTATATGTATGCTTTTTCTTTTTATAGTTATGAGATCAACCTAGCTTTGGAAAATAATACTCTAAATGGTTATATTTAGTGGTACTTCCTTTATATAAAATTCTGCATTTTGTACGTTTCACCATTGGTTACAAGACCTGAAGCAAAAAATTGCAAGGCTTGATGGATAGCGTTATTTCATAACGGTTTTTGGTAATTAAATTTATTCTGCAACTGATTAGTTTGATTAATCAGCAAAAAAGCTTTTGATCTAAAGACTTTATGATATGCGTATCGACAATCAATAGCTTAATTACAATACTGAAATACAATGGACTTTGATGTGTAACGATACTTTGAGCTATGTAATTAGAAATCTGACGCAAACTTTTATTTTTATTTAAAGGAAAATGGCTTTTGGAATTAATTAATTTCTCCTCCGGGTCCTTCCCCTTAACATGAAATTATTTTGTTTATCTTCAAAAACTTCACTGTGATTTTAAGCCCGATTTCTGAAATAGAACTTTACGGCAGCATGGAAGTTTATATATAAAATAGTTAATGCGGTTTTCTTCTCCTTTTACGTCAAAGAATTTTAACAATGCCCGTGTTTCTCGCATGAAAATCTTTATTAATTGGAGCTCTGTAAAGTATATAGAATAGTTTACTTTTAGCAAGACTATAATCAAAATAGGAAGTAATAATTTTCGACTTAAAACCTTAATGATTTTTGCTAGAAATTTTAAAGTTGAAATCTATATTCATACCTAAGATAATCATTATTGAAACCAGCTGTAAGAAATATATTTTCTCAAATGCAACTTAGTCTAGGTGTTCTCAAATTTGCACTGTGTGCAGATAAATTTAGCTGGTGTGAATCGTCATATCATTAATATGCATATATTTCCAAAATGTATTAATTTGGCCCTGTATTTTGTTTACATTATCTAAGATATATTCATATTGATTTTGTCGAGAGTTTAATCTCTATAAAAAAAAGTTGATGAATAATTTTCAAAACGCATTATCATTCATAAATAGCCTGAATTATGTTCACTGCGTAAAAACACAGATAAAATTGAAAACACCCATTAGCTGTGCTCCCGTGAGTGGCTATGAAGACTTAAACGCCCGATCTCAAGTTCAAGAATTTCTTGTATTCTACTTCAGAACTTTTTAAGAGCCTTTTAAAGCCGGATTTTTGTGTGCCTTAGCTGTATTTTATGAACAATGTCCCCTAAACACGTGATAGGGAATATGGGTCATTTTCACCATATGCTTACATTTCAGAATTTTTAAGTAATTTTTTTCAACTTGCTATTTTCTTTTAGAATCACTAACAGATGTTTTGTCACATATTTTAGGTGTGTGAAAAAGTAATTGAAAATGCCATTAAAATGCTGTCGTTAAAACTTTAAGTTGCAAGACAAATTGTCGTCCATTACCATACAAAATCAATATGAAATCTAACTTTTAAACTATATCATAGCTCATAGAACTAATTTCATTTGAAATTATTGGGATCCCTGAAGCTTAAAACGATGTTTGTGATTATTAAAATAAGGATCAAAAACTGTATGGTAACGGATTTGACCAGTAACAGACTTGACATTTCAACCAAAATGTCAAATTATATCTAGGTTGTCGAATTTGAAAAGTGAACAACCATATGCAGTTTCTTAGAGTTGTATAATAAACAATATTTCGGGGTAAAAGTTCAGAAAAAGTAAAAATTAATACTGAAATCTTTGGTAACAGACTTGACAAAGAATAAAAATACGCACCTGAAAGAAATTTTGTGCGAAACGCCACAGCAACACCTCTCGACTCAGGAAAACAAAATGGTACGAAATAGTTACGTCACTAGTTTGTTAAGTTAACTGAATACGTGTTACCATCTTTTGACTGCAAAAAATGCCTTTTTTAGCTAAGATAATCTTAGGGTAACGGACTTGATAAGAACTACCGGACAAAATATATTCATACATTTCTTAATGAAAAAAAATTACTAGTGTCAATATTTATTATGAATATCATGTACTAATAGTCAATATATAAAAATAATTTATTGTATATACTTTTTTATTGAATTAAGTACATAAAAAAAGTAGTTGAACTTGCGAAAATCGGAAATAGACAAGCGTTTAAGCCATGATTCTCATTTTTAAAGACATATATAAAAATAATAAATAAATTTAAGTAATGTTTTGAGTGATAGAATTTTTTTTGGGGGGTATTTCTTGCAGAAAATAATTGTTCACATTGAATTTAAAACATGAGTTATGCTTCAAAATCGTCTTTTTAACATCCGGACAGCAAATGTAAGCAAATTTTGAAAATGATCCATATGTGCTCCTTGTTGTATTTAGTCACTTAGTCATCTGAGGTGGATGCAAGTTAGTGAACACCCAAAATCATTGATTGTCTACAAATGGGAGTCTCCCCCCCCCCCTCCCTAAGGAGTTGTCCTTAACAACGAGTTAAAGTTCATAGTGAACAAAAATATTAATATGTAATGAAAAGTGTAAGAGTTATTTACCTAATAAAAAATACATACTTTCCGTCGTGTATAGATGTAAGGGGGTGGGGGATGTTGAAATGTTAAAAATAGAAAGTGTTTTATACGTTGAAATTTACTGAAATATAATGACTCGCAATTTGAACACATGCATTTTATTTATTTATAACATCAAATATGTATTCCTTTTGCTTCTTTTCTTTTTACATGAGTGAGCCATATTTTGTAGAATCAATATTGAACGTTGAAAAGCATTGTTTGAAATAATATGCCGTATTTTCTAATTGAGAGTGATATGATACTAGAGAATTAATCTTTTAATGCTGGAGAGTAAGCTGGTTAAATTCTTATTCAATGCAAAAGAAATAAGCACGTGGATAAAACGTATTTGACAAAAACAGCTTGCAGGATATTCATTTTTTAATATCCAGAAACTCATTTCTTTTGGATTGTAAAAAAGTTTTTTTGTGTCCTCTAAAGATGTATCAGCAATTGTTATTGGTGTTTGCATGTTAATGTTTTTTTTTTTTTTTTCAAAAAAAGTAAATTTTTATATTTAGTGCTACAAAGTTTGTTGTGTACTCTTTTATTGAGCGCTATGACTGATGCCACTAATGACGTATTTAGCGCAGAGCATTTGTACCTGTTCCGGTAGCCTTCTTAAATAACTATTTATGAGAAAAACACACACACTCATTAAGCATTATTCCACTCCAAGCATATACTAACAGTTCTGTTATGACTTCCAGGGACTGCAGCTTCGTCTTAGCTGTAATAGACTTATCCATCTAGACCATAAATCTGGAATAAAAGAACTGGAAACGTATAGCTTATTATTCCACTAGTCTAGATTAAGCAACATTCTTTTATTGAGCCAAAAAATTGTCTTTTGGCATTTAGTCTTAATCTAAGATTACAATGTGTATGCCTCACTCTTTCTTCTGCATCTCTCAATCGGTCACACAGGCGAGCACGCAGGTCTATAGAGAGAGAGGCTAAAAATAGAAGAAGAACAGGTATGAAATATTAAACAAAAATAATAATAATAAAATGTGTTTCTAGAATTACAGGATAAAAAATTGATGGGAGTAAATATATCTCGCAAATGGTGGTCACTCCAACATCAATGAATACATTTTTAGCACTATTAATATTCGTATTTTAATGCAAGTAGAAATTTGATTTTATTTTTTAAGTTACGTTACAATCATAATTCCGAGTCTCCAAATATTTCACTAAAGTTTGTGTCATTTAATTAAAAAGTTTGTTAAAGTCATGTGTTTTACAAGTAATCACCGGTGAGAGAAAACTGCTTTAAATTAGGATTTCAACTTTTTAATGACGCCTTGTTTGTCAAAAGCATTTTCTTCAAAGTATTTAAGAATAAAAAAAGCAGCTAAATTTGAAGCAAAATATATCTTTTAAACGAACCACTTTTTCCCGTTCCGAAAACATCTTTATCAGACGCCACAGTTTCTCCAGTATAAATTACTCGCAATTGAAGCGGCCTCCTTTACAACTCAGCGCACATACTGCGGTCCTCTAAATTCCTTGTACTTCTCTTCTCCGGACAAAAGAATAAACCAGAGAAAAAGAATAAAAAAACAATTTCGTCAAGGGGGAAACCGCCCTGGCCAACGGAGTCTCAATTGAAGTAGGGGGATGAAGCCATCATATGATTTCTTCGATAGCAACAACGGACTCAATTCACGTGACTGGCATTCACTAGTTCTTCGAGTCCATCGAATCTTTTCCTCCGAGTCTTCACGCTTTCTTTGACAGCTAGCGCTGACACTCGGCGAGACAAAATTCAGATAGCTGGAGGAAGGGCGAAAGAGAGAAAGTGTTGTTATTTTTCCCCCTTTCGATAAAATAAACCACAGACTAATAATGAGATTGGAGAGTATGATATACTGACTGCTGACATGGCAATCAAAACGGCTTACTAGTTCTGGTTTTTTGCTTTGTAAGGATTTGTTTTTGTAATTCTTTTAGTGCTCAACTTTTCTTATGCGATGCAAAGCAAGACAAGAGGTGCTACTTTAATTAAAACTTATCTTAAAAATCTTTGCAACTTTGGTATTTTTATATTGATATTTTATTGATGGATATTGTTTCGTATTTATTTATTTAGCTCTGACACACGTGATGAGACAGAATTCAGATAGCTAGAGGAAGGGCGAAAGAGAGAAAGTGCTGTTATATTTTTCCCCCTTTCGATAAAATAAGCCACAGACTAATAATGAGATTGAAGAGTATGAAGAGACTGACTGCTGACACGGCAATCAAAACGTTGTACTAGTTCTGTTTTTTTGCTTCGTAAGGATTTATTTTTCTAATTTTTTTAGTGATCAACTTCTCTTATGCGATGCATCTTTTAACTTAAAACTGCAAGGTTATTTAGGAGCGGTTGTAATTTAAACTTATCTCCGAAGTATTTGTAACTTTGATATTTATATATTAATATTTTAGTGAATATTGTTTCTTATTTATTTATTTAGCGCTGACACGTGGTGTGACACAATTCAGATAGCTGGAGGAAGGGCGAAAAAGAGAGAAAGTGTTATTTTTTCCCGCTTCGATAATAAACTAGACTAATAATGAGATTGGTGAGTATGATACTGACTGCTGACGTGGCAATCAAAACGGCTTACTAGTTATGGTTATGCTTTTTAAGAATTCATTTTGTAATTATTTTAGTGCTCATCTTTTTTTATGCGACGCAAAGTAAGACCATTTAGGTGCTACTTTAATTTAAACTTATCTCAGAAATATTTGCAACTTTGGTAATTTCATATTAATATTTTAGTGACTGATATTGTTTCCTATTTATTTATTTAATGCTGACAATCGGAGGGACAAAGTTCAGATAACTGGAGGAAGAGAGAGAAAGTGTTGCTATTTTTTTCCCTCTCGATAAAATAAACCACAGACTAATAATGAGATTGGAGAGTATAATACTGACTGCTGACACGGCAATCAAAACGGCTTTCTAATTCTGGTTTTCTGCTTTGTTAGAGTTTATTTTTTTAATTATTTTAGTGTTCAACTTTTCGTATGTGATGCATATTTTGGATGAAAATAGCAAGATCATTTAAGTTATGTTGTTACTTAAACTTATCTCAGAAACATTTGTACGCTTGAAATAAACCCATTAATGCCTAGCGTCCCTTTTTAGGGACGGTCCAAAAGAGGGTCTAAATTTCCCCAAAATGAACATTTCAACAAAATAATAGTGTTCAATTAGTACCTTGGTATTGTTTCAATTCGTTATTAACAGATTTTAGCACATAACCATTGTAAAGTGTGTTCTGTAGCAGTGTTAACATGATCTTTATCAAAAATTACATCGTTCACAATCGCAAGAAAAAAAAGCTAAGTTTTCAAAGTTATTCCCAGTTCCCAGTTTATGTTAATTGCTGATTTTATTTCTTCTTGTAAAATGCCTTTTTAAATATTATATCGTAGGCAGGAAAAAAATTTAGTAAAAAAAGTATATACCCTCTGGGGTCTATCATAACTTTTAAGGGACGATTTTTCGTTCCTTAATAAAAAAAAATATTTTTTAGATAATATTTTTTTTATTATTTTTCCTGTCCATTAAACACTGTTTGTAAGCAGTGTACAAAATATCTTTGAAAAAAAAATATCAGGAATTAATGGGTTAATATATTAATATTTAAGTGACTGTATATTATTTCTTATTTATTTATTTAGCGCTGACACGTGCTGAGACTGAATTCAGATAGCTGGAGGAAGGGTAAAACAGCGAGAAAAAGTGGTGTTATTTTTCCCCCTCGATAAAATAAACCACAGACTAATAACGAGATTGGAGAGTATGTTACTGACTGCTGACATGGCAATCAAAACGGCTTACTAGTTCTGGTTTTCTGCTTTGTAAGAATTTATTTTTGTAGCTCTTTTAGTTTTCAGCTTTTCCTATGTGATGCGTATTTGGAATGAAAAAAGCAAGACCTTTTAAGCGTTGCGATTTGAACTTATCTTCGAAACATTTGTTACTCTTGTATTCATATCGTTATAAAAATTTAGTATGACTAAATTATTTTTTAATATGAATTGTTTAAAGTAAATATAGGCAAAGATTCCAATTGTTTCATTTCATTTTTTTCTCTTTTCTTTTCGAATAAAAACTTTTTTTTTTTCAAGTTTATGTGTTTCAAATTATTTGCGTGTCATGCTTATTTATTATTAACAGCTGCTTAATATTATCATATTGTGTTAAAACTCAATAAACCTTCATCATTTGGGAAATATCGAAGTATGAATTAAAACAATAATTGTTTCTTTTTTCCGTATACTGGATTAAAAAAATATCGACAACTCGAAATCTGCATCAATTTCGTTAGTTCCTCTGATATATGGGTCATTCCCACAAAGATAGTGCTAATCATGTGCGTTGTAGCTAAATTATGTTAATAAATTAAAATAATTTCCACTAGCTAATCATATTTTTGCTTGTGTATAAGGAATAATCAATGGTTTCTACATAACTAATTTATGAAGAGTTTTAAAATAATTTGTAATATATACCCTAGCAGCATCATCTCATCGGCCGATGATCGGCCATTCATCGAAACCCGATGAAATTCTCATCGGCCGATGATCCAATATGTCTCATCGGCCGAGCAGAATCCGAGCAGCAAAATCCGATGAGAATACGATGAGATTTGGAGCAATTTACGAGCAGAACAGTCCCGTGCCGAGGAATTTCATCGGGAAACTTGATCGGAAGGATATCGTTTTCCGATGGAATATAGCTCATCTTATTTTCATCGGGAAAGTTGATCGGAAGGATATCGCTTTCCGATGAAAAGTAGCTCATCAAAAACCGTGCTCGAATACTGATCGGAACGATGTCATCGTGCTTTACAGGATCAGTTTACGAGGAGTTTGTTGAACCGCCGAGCAAAATCCGATGAGTTGATGCTACTTGGGTAATAACTTCCAATTAGAGAATATATAGGACAAAAACATAGGACACAAAGAAAAGCTGTAGTAACAAAACAAACAAAAATGATTCTGAAACTACCAGTTTGTCTACTGTTTCAAGAAGAAGAAATATTGTTACAGTAGATACTGAACATATATTGATTGTAATACAGTAGATGCTGAACAGTTGAAATTTCCTATCAAAGTAATAATAATAATTGGACTTACCTTGTTCGTTGCAGCTAATTAAGTTCGAAAGTTACTTAGTATTATTTAAAAGTTACCTTATTCAATACAGTTTATTTATTTTCAAAAGGGCTGTTACAAAGTGGACATTTAAACACACAGAAAATGTTGAGGCAGTTAAAAAAAAAAAAATCCAGTATCTAGCGTCCCACCCCCGGCATTAATTTAAATTTAAATTATGCTCTTCGCGCACAAACACAAACTGCGATAGGTCCCTACTAGTTTTACTTCTTGTTTCCACAAATGGCTTTTATCGCAATTATTACTGCGAAAAGCATAATTTGAATTCAAGAAGTCAAAATTTACATTTGTGTCACTGCCTGGATATTCAGGGTTTATGCTGAATGCTGAATGCTAGATGTTGTGTGCTGAATGCTTAAGGATGTGTTCTGTATTCTAGATGTTGTGTTCTGGTTGCTGATACTTGTTTTGGTCTGAAGAGGATTGTGTAAAGTTACAAGAGAAAACCAGAAGCAGAAGAAAGAGGAGTCGCCGTCGCCACCGCCCAGGAGATGCATCCAAGCTCGTATTCCGGTAGACCCCCCCCCCCCCAAATAGGATGCCTACTACTTTCAAGTAAATAATAAAGCAATGGTAATTGCTATTAATTCGGCAGCTAGGACATCTTTATAGATATGCTGATGCTGTCCCTACCAAAAAAGTGACTTTTTCGAAAATTGAAGGGATTAGACGTCGAGGACGACCACCCACTCGATGGTTGGACGATGTCGAGAAAGACCTAAAACTAATGGGAATCAACCGATGGAGGGCTGTTGCGACTAATAGGGTCAACTGGAGGAAAGTCCGCGAGTCGGCCTTGGCCTGCAAAAGGCTGTTGTGCTTTTGATGATGATGAACTGCTAATAAGAAAATTTCATAGAATTTTTATTTACAAGTTATGTTGTTTACTTTATTTTTATGCTAAAGATATCGTGTAGCTGAATATTTACATTAATGTTCCGTTTTTGCAATCTTAATAACATTTTAAATCTTAATGATTTGAAACTGGGACACGTAATCTCCCTTTTCTACCAAAGAAAAAAACCAGCCGTTTTTAAATTATTTATACACAGATAATTGACACTTGATTACACACAACAAAATGGTGAATTAATAAAAGAAGATTAATTGTTGGTATTTATTAAAATTCCTTTAAAAATGTAAAATTAACATCAGACATAATTTAAACCATTTTTGAGAGAAAGACCCATGTCCTCCAATATTGCATAACTTAATTATAACCGATAAGATGTAAATACAGAAACATTTTTTAAAAGTATCATTAAAAGTGATTACCATTCATAACAGAAATGAGCAATAATAAATATGATAATTTGTGGTCATTTAAAAATGAATAATGCACCCCGGGAAATAACCCACACTTTGCACGTTCATTTAAAACAAAAAATCCAAAGTAATTCTTCTAGACTACTTTCGCAAGCATATAGCTACATTACGTCCCCCCCCCCCCCCACAACTCCATTCATCTATTTTTCTCATTTTGCTGCTTATTGTCGATATAAATCAAACAGAAGAAGCTCAAAAAGAAGAAGCAAAGAAAAAAAAATATTTTACGAATACAAATCCCTTCCGAAACTCTTGTGGATTCCTAGTATTTTCGCATCATTCACAAAGAAACAAATTTCCGGTGGAGGAGCCCATCCAATCTCGTTAACCCCTTTTTTTTTCCCCACTTTAATTCGCAGTCTTTCCTCCATCCCTTATGTATCTCCTCCTCTCCGTGGATGCAACTCTTTCTGTTGATCTCAGGTCGAGCGGCTATCTGGAAGATGATCGTTTCTTAGCCTGGGAAATTATGACAGCGCTAATAGAAGACATCAGTCACTTCGCGCCTTGCCTTTATTCTGCTTATTGAGCGCCTTTGTTAAACAGATGGTGCTTCTCGAAACCTATTCTATTGTTTCCCGTTCTTTTCTTAGAGGGGTGCCCAAGATTTGAGATAAACGAGGCTTACGTGGATTGGTTAGTAAGAACAGTTCTGTCTGAGCCCTGCGGACAATAAATTGCTTTTATTCTATGGGGATGATTTATTTTTGAAACTTTAAATAATTTATCCTATTTAATTGGATTGTAAGGCATCAGGATTGAATGGCACGTAATTTTAGGTAAATCATCGAACGAGATCTCTTCGTTAATTCCAAGCTTGGAGTAACGCTTTTTGAGCTCTAAAAATACTATGAAACTGTGTCTTTATGTTTTGGTTTAAAAGGTATGAGCACAAAGGAATGAATTTCTTTGATATCTTTTAAGGGGAAATCAATGTCATAATCTGACAGTTCTTCTTTTGTGTCGATAATTTTGTTTTTCGTTATGCATTGTTTTGATGTATTTTTTATTCAAAAAATATATGAAATTATTTTTGCATCAAAATTTTACGTTTCTTTGTACATATTATGTTCAGTAAAAAATACAAACATAAACAACTTAGGTATACTTAAAAAAAAAACTAGGTTTAGACCATCAGGGTGCTTCGTTTTGCATTTTTTTCAGAGCGAAATGTAATATATAGAAAAAAGGGCAAGCTAATTCGAATTTAGATCTCATTCTGCTAAAGGTTGCAGCAAGTCAAGCAGCTCATAATTGAAGGGTTTGGTGTATGAAGGGGCTATGTTACATGTTTTGAAACTACTATATGGACACAGGTAAGCATTGTATACATGTAAGGAAATAAAACTTGGTACATTAAAAAATAGATGTCACTAGACTAATTTCATTCAATGACCTTACGCAAAACGAGAGAACGAAAAAGCTGCAACAATAAAACTTTGAATCAAAGTTACTCTAAATTAGGGGTTTGCAACAGAACCCCTTCAGCAACCAAACCCTTCAATACTGAATAAAACCGGGTTTTTTTTTTTTTTTTCAAATCGAAAATATCTTACAGAAATTTAAAGTTTTCACTGCACTGATTGCGACCGGATCCGTCATGAAATGTATAGAAGCATCCGCAGTGCTAAAGAAATTGTTTTACTACGTTTTTTTTTTTTTCAATAACTTAATTCTATGACTCATGTTCAAACACCTTTTTCTTTTTTCTTTTTTGAAGTCCGATCTGATTTTCTACTTTAGAATTTGCATCTCAGTTAAAGAATTGTTTAGCAATTCGTCATCTTTTTTTTTTTTTTTTTTTTTTTTTTTTTTTTAATAAGAAACGATGAAACAGTTTCAATCAAATTTATTGCGCTCTGTAAATCACTTTATTTTCTTGAACATTTGGTGGCCCCTGTTGGACTAAAACATGAGGACAGGCAGCAAAGTATTGAAAGTCATCAAAAGTGAGTGATAAACTTTATTTTCCTAAAGCACAAAGGATCACTTAGTAAACATAAAAGCACTTGGTTTCCATGTTTAAAAAAAAAAAAAAAAAAACTTTTATTTTTATATATGATCGATACTATTTGATCAAACTTAAAAGCTGTATAGTCAACTTTTGTCCGTTATAATATGTTGCTTCGAAAAAGAGATTGCAAAACTAAGCATTCTATAATCCATCTCGATTCCATAGTTTTATTTTTCTCAAAATTTTATTAAGTAATTATGAATAACCAACGCTATTTAATTATACGACGGGTATACACATTTTAGTTTTAAAGTAGCTTCATGAACGTACAAACACCAGGAACGTAAAAAAGGAATGCACATACTACGTAAGTTAACAGTTGAATGGTCAGAGAAAAAAGTTCAACATGAAGCAAATTTTAATGCATCAGCATTTCTAAAGCACGTCTTGGAATAAATGAGATAAGAAATAAGACTTGGAATGCATTTCTCTAACTTCTTTTTGTAACCCCCTTTTTTTATTAAAACATTTCTTACAATAACAAGCTTAACTTAAAATGTTTGTACTGCAAACACAGTGCTCATGGGGAAAAATATGGCATTCAAATATCAAATAGTGTAAGTGCTACCTGAAAAATGATTTCACTAGATATACAATTCGAACATGAGCCTTTGAAACCTAAAAACGGATACGTTGGGTCTCGATTGTATTTCTTCTGGGGGCACTAAACTAAAAATTGCTGTTATTTAATCCCGTGGTGAAGGAAAATAAAAGGGTATTATTATGCAGAACTTTTGAAGGAAAATTTTGTACTGAGTAAACTTAACCTTTAGTAAAATATTTCTGTTGAGAATACTTTGCGTGATTGAAAAATAAAGCATTCAAAAACAAATATTGCTTGTTATGAAACATTTTATTGGTGGCTCTGGAGTGGAAAGCATAAGTTTCGATTATGGGTCATTCCATAGAAATGTCAACCTCAGCCTAAAAAATAAAAGTACCTTAAAGACTTAATTGTGACGTATCATTTTATTCAACATGCGTGTTATGAAACATTTCATTGCAAAAACGAAAATAAGGGGAAAAAAACATCATTTGACGATTCTGGAGGGAAAAAAAATCTACTCTTGGGGTCTTATATCGCCGGTTTGCAGGCAAAAGTCTAGACTAAACTTTGACGCACAACAGCCCATGGTGGCTCTGGAGTGGAAAGCAGAAGTTTCGACTATGGGTCATTCCATAGAAATGTCAACCTCAGCCTAAAAAATAAAAGTACCTTAAAGACTTAACTGTGACCTATCATTTTATTCAACGTACTTTCTAGTAAATGAATGTAGAAAATTTTTGAAAAATCCTTCTTGGTGTTTATGTTGGAGCTCTGTAAGTACATGGCTTCAGAAAAGTCTCAGTAAACGCTAAAAACCTTTGTCATTGTTTTCGTTCATAATGTTAGAATTTCTATGAATTTTTAGAAGAACTACGTTTCTTATGAAAGTTTAGAGTTATATCTGATTAAATTAACAGTTTTTTTCATTCAGTTTATAAGATAAGCATTTCAATTATTTTCATTATTTCACTTTTTAATTTTGTGTTACGTTAGTCACAAAAATGCAATGTTTTCTATTTAAATACCATAGCTGTTTATTTTCTTATTTCTGTTTCATATCTACTTAAAACTCATAAAATATTTAATTTCGATACACTGTTTAAAAGTTTACACTGCAAAAGTTTAGACAAAATGGAAATATATGAATAAAAAGAAAACTATTCAGCGAAATGCTTTCAAATTTCTACTGCAGGTACACAACATGGTCCCAAATACGTGTCTGGTGTTTTTAAATATATAACCGAAACAAAAATCGGAAATTACAAAAGCCTTTTTTTTTTTTTTTTGCTGTTTCAAAAGTTTAGACAAAAGTCAGATTTTAGGCAAATATCTCTAAAATGTGATTGGTGGAGCAAAGGCGGGATTTTATTATTCAAATATAAAGTGCAAAGATTACTCAATGAATAATCAAAATCCCAAAAACTCTGTAGTTCTCGTGTAAAGAAGATGAGAAAGTTTGGAAGCCGACATTTGAAAATGAACCTACTTTATTAATTTATTGTCTTTTAAATCGGCTCTAGTATGGTAGTACATTGTCTTTTACATCGTGGAGAGCAAATTCAGACATTCGTATCGATCAAAAAGGCCAAGAAAAATTACATTTATTAACCTGTTAACTGGGTATGACGAAATATTTCGTCATACATAAAAGCCTACAGCAATGGGCATGACGAAATTTTTCGTCATGGAAATTAATTGTAATATATTGAACGCATCACGTTCTACGTTGTTCTTATCTATTAAATCTTAGAGTGGTTATATACAGGGTGTCCACTCCAATCGTGGACCAATAGCTAATTTCTAAACCGTTAGAGATAAGCATATAGTTTATTTTGGAAAAAATCTCTAAATTACGAAAGGAATTTTGGGTCTATTCAATGTTTTTCAAAAAATCAAATTTTGAAAGAGTTACGAAATTTAAATTTTTATACAGCCCCCCAGTCCTATCAATCCTATTTAGTAAAACATTCTTGACACTGTAACGTTTAAAACTAAAAAAAAATCACTCTTCTACCACAAAAATTGACCGAGTTATGACGTTTTGAAAAATCAAAATTTTGCATTGTTTCAAGACGTCATCCAGAGATCGCTTAAGGGGCCGTATGCGAAATCCTTCAAAATCTTGATTTTTCAAAACGTCATAACTCGGTCAATTTTTGTGGTAGAAGAGTGATTTTTTTTTAGTTTTAAACGTTACAGTGTCAAGAATGTTTTACTAAATATGATTGATAGGACTGGGGGGCTGTATAAAAATTTAAATTTCGTAACTCTTTCAAAATTTGATTTTTTGAAAAACATTGAATAGACCCAAAATTCCTTGCGTAATTTAGAGATTTTTTCCTAAATGAACTATATGCTTATCTCTAACGGTTAAGAAATTAGCTATTGGTCCACGATAGGAGTGGACACCCTGTATATGCCATCATATTGTCGATGCGTCATGAATTTTCATATTCTTGTAATCTGTAACTTGAGCGCTATTAACGGGAAAACGGGCGCTGCATGATCTATACTTAGAGCTGCCACAATTTGAATTCATTTTAGTCTGCATTTCAGTACCTTACATGTACAGTTTTAGTAATAACTGTCTGATTTGAATATTCTTATTGTGAATTTCAGTGTTATATATATTTTTATTAGTAATAAATTTATGACTTAAGTACTTTTTATTTTCTACAAAATATGGCTAAAAATCTCTATCTCTACTAATAATAAAGCTGAAGGTGGTTCTGTCTGTCCTTCTTTCTTTCTGTCTGTCTGTCTGTTACGCGCGTAGCGCCGTAGCGCCAAAACCGTTCGGTCGATTTTCATGCCACTTGGCACAAAATTAGTTTGTAGCATGTAGTTTTGCACCTCGAAGCGATTTTTCGAAAATTCCATTTCGTTCTTTTTCTATTCGAATTCTTAGCGGAAATTCGATAAAATAGGGAAGAAATATTTCACACACATTTTCAAGTCTTATGTCATTCGAAAGCTTGAAATTTTCTGCACAAAATGATGTTTTTTAGAAGTTTCTACGATCACTAGGAGAGCTGTAACAATTGTTTTTAGAATCCCGGAATTCAAGGCTTACCTTCAGTAAAGCAAGCCAAACGATTCTAAAATGGCTTTGCTCGCGAATAAAATTTGTTTGAAAATAGAGATGAAATGAATTATTTTATCAACGGAAATCTACTTTTCATGTTGTTACCATGGTTACGTTTTTATTTCGTTCTTTTTCCCTTAATAATTTTAAAAATGTGTTTGTTTTTGTAACAATCCAAACTCCAAGCCTTATTAAAATTAGTCAAATGAAATATTAAAAACCGTGATAAGATGGCACCTGTCAATCAAATGAGAAATCGAGTCCTTTCCTTAAAATACAGGATACCATTCTAAATTTATCGTCTGCAAAACATATTTTACTTCATTATTAATTTATTTCAATATAAATTGCAGCAAATGGCTTGAGTGAACGAATTTAGCTTTTAATTTATCGTTTGCTGGTTGATCTTTGTCGATGTTTATTGTTTTTATTATCATTGTGAAGAATAATGCACGAAATTTCTATGACTAATACTTAAAATTTTTAGGATCAGTTGAGTTTCAAAAAAAAAATTGCTCCAAATATACTTTTGCAATGTGATTATTTATTGTTGGACTGTAATTTGCAGTAATAATTGCATTTAATAAATAATGAAAGACAATATTAAAAATTAATTTTTTGGCGACTTTTTTACAATTTGGCATTCAATTCTGATTCAGTATATTTACTTCTATCTTATTGCGATATTGCAACGTTCTTTCTAAAGTATGTCATTTCGGAAAATGTATTATTTTGTTTTTGAAGTTAGGAAAGAAAACTTTATTCTTCTTTTAAACTTTTGTAAGATTTCTGTTGGTTTCTGTAAGCAACAAAATTTTTCTTATTTTTTCTTTTGGCTTATCTTTGTGCACCTATCTTTGGAGTTGCATTCGAATGTCCCCAAGGGGGTGATTTACCCCTTTTATGGGGTAATCAGTGCTTTCAATGCAGACCAAAGTGATATGAATTGGCGCGACCACTTGGCGATATCTCGCCAAGCTTTTGGTCACCAAGTGTTTGACGTCAATTTGGCGACATATCGCCAAGTTGGCAATACATTTAGCGAAAAAAAAATTTTTTGGGGGGTGGGGGGGGTTCAATTTGGCGCTATTGGCGATATTTTGCGAAAAATCTACTGAATGATGTTAAAATCGGCGATATTTAGGAAATTAATCATTGTAAAACATTTTTTGCATTGTTTCGTGGCAAACTAGGGATGCAAATGTTTGAATTGTTATCTTGCTCACTTCAAGCACTATTTTAGCACTTAAGGCATCTACTAAGAAATTTACACGTAAAAGGAAGTAGTGTAGGGTCCATACCAAATTTTTATATCATACTTTGAAGGAATTATAGTTGAATTATAACTAAAATAGAGTATTTTTTCCGCTATATCATTTTTTTACAAATGAACTTTTAAGTTTATACCACGGGCAAAGCCGTGCGAGTACCGCTAGTATAAAATATTTTATCAAAATAAATAAAAATCATAAGTTAAAAACGATATTCTTTTATTATTTGAGGTGTGATATTACTTATCGTTGCGAAAAAAAGTCCCCATTGTGAAACGAGTTGAGCAATAGTTAATTCCCCGGTTAACAGGTTAAGGATGGAGGAATTGAAAAAACAGCTCGAACTGACGATTTGCCCCTTAATCCTACAAAACTTCAACTTGGGTCAAAAACAGCACGTAACAGCATAAGTAGATGAACAACGGAATCGGAATGCATAAAAAAAACAAAGAATTGTGCTTGAGCCTTTTCGGACAGAGTGTCCCAAATAAGCCAGACTTTAATGGGAAAAGCAGTATACAAAAATGTATCATCGTGACTAAAAAATGAATGTTACTTTCTCTGATAAAAATTATTAAAATTGGGATGGCCTAAGTAGATTATAACTCTTTTAGCGGGACTTGAGAAATATTCAATGATCATATGTTGTGCTGCTTTTACCATTAAAATTTGTCTTATTTGGGCTTATATTATCCGAAAAGGCTCATGCACAATTCTTTGTTTTTTTTCATGCATTCCGATTCAGTTGTTCATCTACTTATGCTGTTATGTGCTTTTTTTGACCCAAGTTGAAGTTTTGTAGGGTTAAGGGGCGAATTGCAGTTCGAGCCGTTTTTTCAATTCCTTCATCCTTAATAACTATAATTTTTCTTGGCCTTTTTGATCAATACGCATGTCTGAATTTGCTCTCTACGAAGTAAAAGACAATGTACTACCATACTAGAGCCGATTTAAAAGACATAAAGTTAATAAAGTAGGTTCATTTTCAAATTTCGGCTTCCAAACTTTCTCGAGTTAAGGCTAGGAAGTTCAAACAGTGGGCTCAAAAGATCAAAAATGAGATAAACAGGTCAAAGATTTGAATGTCCCAAACCTGATAATAGTCACTTTGCAAAAACTAAACTTTCTTTGACAGACCCAATTAAGTTTAAATAAATAAATAAATAAAAATATGCAACATAATAAGTTTAAAAAAAAGAAAAAGAAACGTAATTATCAATAATATTAGCCATAATAAATTGTACTTAATATATCAATTGCTTGTTATTCGAAAGTTATGTTAGGCACGTTAAGTTAGTCATACGCCATTTTAAGCAAAAGTAACAATTAAGTCTAAGAAAATTCAAAATTTAGTAAATTGGTTATACATTTTTAAAAGCTAACATTTCATGTTTTTCAAATATATTAGTCAAATTTTAACACTTGCTGAACTTTTAGAAATTTTTGCCTCATAACATGAACATGATTTTTCACTGTTGCAAAAATGTTACGATAGTCACACTGCTATTTTGGTTGAAAAAATATCTATTGTCAGTAACTTTGTTTTAAATTCTTAGAAGAAATAATACATGTTCACCATGTACATTGTAAATCCACCAACACAGCAAAAAATTAGTTTTTATCCTTCAAGTTACAAGTAAAATGAGTTATAAAATCAGCTCTAAATGTTACATTAGTCACTATGGGATGACCCTAATGTGGTCAGCTGAGCATTGGACCTCCAATGTTTAGTTTCCAAGCACGCTAGGTACTCATTTTATCAATCCACTGTAGAGATTAAAGGCTAAGTCTCTCGTTTTCAACACCGGGAATCTTAGATCTTAGATCTTGGAAGCGTGAAGACTCGAATGTATTATATTTACTGACGTTAATTGGCTAGTCCCATTTCTTCATCATTAGATATAAAATTTAGTGTCTAGTTTAAACGACATATATTTGTGCTCCAGTAATTTTTTTCAAAGAAGAAGGGGGTAAAGTTTTTTTCATTGATACTACACCTTCACAAAGAACTTTGCAACAGATTTTCAAGTTTAACCAATTATTGCCTGACATTTTTTTTCCAAAGATATTTTGTATGCTGGTTACATTGTTCAATGGACAGGAAAAATAATAAAGAAAATATTATGTAAAAAATGATTTTTTCATTAAGGAAAGAAAAATCGACCCTTAAAAGTTACGATACACCCCATAGGGTACATACTTTCTTTACTAAAATTTTTTTCTGCCTACGATATAATATTTAAAAGGACATTTTATAAGAAGAAATAACATCAGCAATTAACATAAACTGGGAAGCTGGGAATAACTTTGAAAACTTAGCTTTTTTCTTGAGATTGTGAACGATGTCATTTTTGATAAAGATCATATTAAAACTGCTACAGAACACATTTTACAATGGTTATGTGCTGCAATCTGTTAATAACGAATCGAAACAATACCAAGGTACTAATTGAACACTGGTATTTGGTTGAAATGTTCATTTTGGAAAAATTCAAACCCTTTTTTGGACCGTCTCTAAAAAGGGACGCTAGGCATTAATGGGTTAATGCAATAAGTCAGTACAGAATTTTTGCAAAAAAAAAAAAAATACTTTTGTTAAACTTGTCTATTTTCCACGTGTGGCGCTACATTTTGGTTTTGAATATTTAGCCCAAATATCGCTCTTTATCAACAAAGAACTCTCAGTTATCATATTAATATTAAAAACAGCATTAAATTCCATTTCAAAGAGTAAAAGGCTTGGAAATTCATTCAAACAACGAGCTGTATTTTTCACTTTTATATTCTAAAAACTGTAAAAATGTCTTGATGCTGTGTAACATCAAAACAATTTTAGAGTATGCTTGACAAGATTTATCTTACAGCGTATCATATTTATGAAGATAGCTGCTCCCTATCATGAGGATCTTAAAAGACTTCATTTTATGTGGAAATTCTGGATTTTGTATTAGAAAAGATGTCTGAAGTAATATAACGTGAAAAATGTTTAAAATTATATTACGCGTTACTCTTTTATTTCAGGGTAATTTTCCTAAATGTGCCTTAAAAGCTATGCATTTTATAGAACTTTAGCTTGTAAAAAATTGTTTGAAGTCTAAAAGCTGGCAATGTTAGCTAGTATTACGCATTAAAAGCTGGAAATGACACTTTTCATTTGACTCTAAACCGGGGGAAAACTGGCGAAATTTCGCTAAGTACAAGTAAGGCGTCCATTATGATACATAATATCTAAAGAATTCAACGACTGTTGTGAGATGGCATTTAATCTTTTAATCATGTCACTGCCAGTCCCAAAATTTAATTTTCAAAGGATTACACCGTGCAGAAAAAGCATTAAATTCCTACCTTTAAACTGTGAGCGTGACTTTAATGTCAAAATAAAATCCGTATAAGTGAAAAGTAATTGTTGCAACAGACAGGTCAAAATTATTCAGCATAATTTGGAATAAAACTGACATGCTTTGCTTATGCAGTGGGGCATATATAAACCACTTTCATTTGAAATTTATTCAAACTGGGATCTTAAGAAATATTAAACATTAGTCTTTAGCATATGCTATTGTATTATGCATAAAACGCATAATAAACAGAAGCCCCAGCTTTGTGCATTTTAAAATTGTTAAAAACTTAGTATTATTTTTCTGTGGTGTAAGCTGATATCTATGTTATTCGTGAAATGAATGTCACTGGATACATTTCTCATTTTAATTGTTTCTGTCTACTTAGTGCATATAAAACTATCTTCATTATAATAGTAAATGCATATATGCACATTCATTTTGAGAGCAAGAGTAGGTTTACTAAAAACTAACTTCTTTATCAACATACACGTTCAAGAAGATCACATTTCGCTTGTCTAGATTAGATCCTTTTGTTATTTTTATCCCTCTTTGCCATAAATTTCATAATTATTTAAAAAATACATAGTAGATATAATTCAAAATATAACTTATTGGGATTAGTTAACTTTTATTAGATGTTCTTTGTGCATAATTTCATTTAAATATTTAAATTCGCATCAAAATGATAGATGAGCCAATATTTAGAAAAGTGCCAATTTGAAGTTGGAGTTTTCTGAAAAAAAATTTTTTTGCAGAAAAAAACTAATATTGGATTTTAAGTCTAAATTGGGTCTAAATACAAGAAAATAAAAGGGGGGAGGTCAAGGAAGTTATTTACCCCCTCCTTAGATTACTCACTTTTAAGCCGTTACAGATCTGATGAATGTTACAGATCTTATGTTAATATGAGCTAAATATTTGAGTTTATGCTTTCAGTTTTCGTTAACATCTCTAAATATGATATCATTTCTTTGAATTTTTAACATAGAATCAAGATCATTATATTAAAATATGTATATTAGGCTAAAAAATCAAATTTCATTATAAAACAGCATTTCTTGGAAATAAAAATGAGCGATAAGATTTTTAGATAAAATAAATTATGAGGTTACCAAATCCAAGCTAATAAAACATTTGTTTTGTTTTGAAACAACACACAACTTCAACTTTTTCAACACACAACTCTGCTGCTTGCTTTTCTTTAATTAGTTGCAGGAAATTTAATTTCTTGATCAGAAATTCAAATTTAGCATGCTAGTTATTATCTAGTTATTTAGCGAAGTTATGAGAAATTGAAGCACCAAAAAAATAAATAAATAAATAAATAAATAAATAAAATAATAATAATTAATTAACTTAATTTCTGCAGTGTCAATTTTTCTTATTTTACTAACTTCTATTGTTAGGTCATACAAACCACAAATGAAGCAATTGTACTAAAACTCATTGCTTTTCATTTTTTAAGAACAAAAATATTCAATATATATGGCTAAAACCTATGATTTTTGCTTTTTATAATTCTGAAACGTGTGAGTTAGTTCTGTAACACATTCGCTGTTTTTCAATGTTACCGCTCTGACTGTTACCGATCTGACAAACTGACAAAGTTTTTTTTTTTATTTCCGAGTCGATCGCACTAAACCAAAATCAAACACGTGGTTTTTTCACTTGTAATAAAGGACTATACTTATATATAAAATAATTTTTAAAATAATAAAAACTGCGCATTTTAGAGCGTGTTACCGATCTGATGACTCAAATGACACACATTTTATAAAATCACTTTAAAAAATCTTACCTACAATTTTAGATGCAGAAATGCAAATTTTTAATTACGATTCAATAAAACATCCCACCAGGTACTCAGTATCACGTGGTATAGGTGCAGGAAATGATTTTGGGGGCCTAAACATAGATCGGAAGTTATTGTTACCACTCTGACGGCGGAACTTGGGACACGCTTATTTCGCATTCCCTAGAAAATCAGAAATCGATTAAAACAAAAATGAAGTAAAATATTAACAAAGGGGTCAAAATAGAATCGTTTTTTGTGCAAGTGCATTTTTTTGCGAAGTTAGAAAGTGTGCATGACCTGTTTGCATGCTAAGCTTTGCTACTGGGGACACGTTACCGATCTGATTTTTGATGTATAAAAACAATATTTTCTGAAGAAAAAAATTTTTTTTTCTGATGTTATTACATGAAATGAAAGCAGAACCTTATCTTCTTTCTGGGGAAAATTATTTTTTTAACTAGTTATTGAAATACTAGGGAAAATTCGCTTGGGACTCAAATTGGCACTTTTCTAAATATTAGCTCAGATACTGCACAATATGATGTTGCATTAAGTAACAGGGCCGTTCCACGGAAAACCAGACATCTCACAACCTGAAAAAATTTCTTTTTTTAAAGGATTCAAGGTACTAAGTTTATTTTTGAAACTTCAAATCATATAGATCCAGGTATATTTTTCCAGTATTTTCGTTTTTTGAGTGGCAACATGGCTTCAAAGATGACTGACACCAGCTGAATTTTGCAGAGCAAAAGCATGCTCGTTTCAATGCGCTTTTACTTTGTTCTCATATAAAGTCAGATATTTCTGATTTTTTATTTTAAAAAAGGGTGAGTGTCTTTTTCATTTCATTTTCAGTATTTTACTGAAGTACAAGTTCGTTTATTACATGTTAAAGTTAACGCAAATTGATGCCCCACCCGTGACATAGAAATTGTATATTTTAAAATTACTGCTAAACTAGAAACTGAAACTGGAAATGGTTACAGATTATAAGTAACCTTAATGTGTGTAAGCATTTCTGAAAACTATCTAAAAAAATTTCAATTTAGTAATTAGTTATCTACTTATACACTAGGTGGCCAAAAGTATCCGGACACTTTCAAAAATTTACATTTTTAGATATAACTCGAGAAATAAGTGATCAATTGTTCTTTAACTTTAGTCATACAAAATATATTCTTCACCGAACATTTCCAAGTTGAAATTAAATTACCCTTGCATTTGGGGGACGATAAGAAGGGGGGTCGAAAGAAAAACCACTTTTTGACCATAACTCTTTGAAAATAGCTCGGAATAAGCTATGCATTTCAGTAATTAATTAGCATACTATGTATAATTACTGTACAAATTCAAATGAACGTACCACTCTTACTTCCGAAGATATGAAACATTTTTTTAAAAACGGCAATTTTATTTGAAGGGTTTTTGCTCATAACACGCAGAGTTTTTTATCAAACCTTATCAAAACTTCGGGAAAGATGACAAAATACAAGAGAAAGAACATACTAAAACGATTTTTAAAAATATTAAAAATCCGATGAGATATGAACGTTAAAAGGAAATAATTGTGCACGGCGCATGCGCGAAAGACAGAAATTTATAACTACAAAAATATTGTAGCCTGGTGTATGCTGCATCTTATAAAAAAAGTTCCAGTTGAATATCGTAAAAATTGAAAAAGATATCAGCGATCTAGTGAGCTGTAATTCATTCATTTGCAGTCAATTCATAAATGGAGAGGGATTGTTCACAAATAGTGTGGGGATAATCGAGCATATTTTTCAATGTTAAATTGAACACACACACATTTCGCCCATTCGGCCAAAAAGACCTTATAAGTAGGTGGCCAAAAGTATCCGGAGACCCCCTGAAACGTTGATTTTGAACGATGACGAAATAACCTTTATTTTAAAAATAGCTCTTTGTGGACAGACCCTCACTATGTATGTATTGTCTGCGAATGAATGAAATACAGCTCACTAGACCGCTGGTATCTTTTTCAATTTTCATGATATTCAACTGGAACTTTTTTTATAAGATGCAGTATATACCAGGCTACAATATTTTTGTAGTTATAAATTTCTGTCGTTCGCGCATGCGCCGTGAAATTTTGTTTCCTTTTAACGTTCATATCTCATCGGATTTTTAATATTTTTAAAAACCGTTTTAGTATGTTCTTTCTCTTGTATTTTGTCATCTTTCCTGAAGTTTTGATAAGGTTTGATCAAAAACTCTGCGTGTTATGAGCAAAAACCCTTCAAATAAAATTGCCGTTTTTTAAAAAAT